>JAEVFF010000133.1:0-160630 GCA_018901945.1 Pugionium dolabratum
TCTGAGCTCTAAATCAAAAGTTATAGACGATTTAGTGTGGACATGTCAAGTTGATCGGCCAGTTAAAATGGTCATTCTAAAATGAAAATTGGTGCTCATTAAATAAAGGCTTATAGATGAAGCCCAAGGCATGGCATCACGTAATTTGTGATAGATTAGATGACTTGGACGCTTTGTCGTCTCTATTTCTTTCTCAAATTTTGTCAAAATATAGTAAATTTATCTAGATTAACGTATACATTGGATTCGTGTCATTCTGAGCTCAAAATCAAAACTTACGGACGATTTAGTGTGGACATGTCAAATTGATTGGCCAGTTAATATGATTATTCTAAGCTGGTCATTGCTGGTCATTGCTGCTAATTGAGTAAAGGCTTCTACATGAGGCATAATGCATGGCATCACACAGTTTTGGATAGATTGGATTACTTGGAAGCTTTTTCGTGCCTATTTCTATCTCAAATTTTGTTACATTATAGAAAATTGAGGTAGCTTACGTGGGCATTGCAAACCATAGAATAATGAGCTTGCTTAACGTGGGCATTGGATTCGTGTCATTCTGAGCTCTAAATCAAAAGTTATAGACAATTTAGTGTGGACATGTCAAGTTGATCGGCCAGTTAAAATGGTCATTCTAAAATGAAAATTGGTGCTCATTAAGTAAAGGCTTATAGATGAAGCCCAAGGCATGGCATCACGTAATTTGTGATAGATTGGATGACTTGGACGCTTTGTCGTCTCTATTTCTTTCTCAAATTTTTTTCAAAATATAGTAAATTTATCTAGATTAACGTATACATTGGATTCGTGTCATTCTGAGCTTAAAATCAAAACTTACGGACGATTTAGTGTGGACATGTCAAATTGATTGGCCAGTTAATATGATTATTCTAAGCTGGTCATTGCTGCTAATTGAGTAAAGGCTTCTACATGAGGCATAATGCATGGCATCACACAGTTTTGGATAGATTGGATTACTTGGAAGCTTTTTCGTGCCTATTTCTATCTCAAATTTTGTTACATTATAGAAAATTGAGGTAGCTTACGTGGGCATTGGATTCGTGTCATTCTAATCTCTAAATCAAAAGTTAATGATGATTTAGTATGGACAAGTCAAGTTGAGTGGACAGTTAAAGTGATCATTATAAACATTAAGTAAAGGCTTATAAATGAAGCATAATGCATGGCATCAAGCTGTTTGGATAGACTGAATTACCTCGATGCTTTGTAGTCTCTATTTTTGTCTCAAATTTGTTCAAAATATAGAAAATTGAACTAGCTTTACATGGGAAATGGATTCGTGTCATTCTAAGCTCTAAATCTAAAGTTACGGATGATTTACTGCAAACATGTCAAGTTGATCAGCCATTTAAAGTGATCATTCTAAATTGATTATTGGTGATCATTAAGTAAAGGCTTATAAATGAAGCATAAAACATGCCATCAAGTAGTTTTGATAGACAGGATTACTTGGACGCTTTATCGTCTCTATTTTTGTCTCAATTTATGTCAAAAAATAGAAAATTGAGCTAGCTTAACGTGGGCATTGGATTTGTGTCATGCTGAGCTCTAAATAAAAAACTACGGACGATTTAGTGGGGAATGTCAAGTTGATCAGCGAGTTAAAGTTATAATTCTAAACTGATCATTGGTGCTCATTAAGTAAAGGGTTATAAATGAAGCTTAAGGCATGACATCACACATTTTCTGATAGATTGGATTACTTGGACGCTTTGTTGTCTCTACTTCCATTTCAAACTTTGTCAAAATATAGAAAATTTATCTAACTTAACGTGGAAATTGGATTTGTGTCATTCTAAGCTCAAAATCAAAAGTTATGGACGATTTAGTGCGGATATGTCAAGTTGATCGGCCAGTTAATATGATTATTCTAAAATGATCATTGCTGCTCATTAAGTAAAAGCATATACATATAGCATAATGCGTGGCATCACACAATTTTGGATAGATTGGATTATTTGGAAGCTTATTTGTATCTGTTTCTGTCTCATATTTTGTTACAATATAGAAAATTGAGCCATCTTAATGTGTGAATTGGATTCGTGTCATTCTGAGCTCAAAATCAAAAGTTACATACGATTTAGTGTGGATATGTCAAGTTGGTCGGCCAGTTAATATGATCATTCTAAAATGATTATTGGTGCTCATTAAGTAAAGGCTTATAAATGAAGCATAATGCATGGCGTCACACAGTTTTGGATAGATTGGATTGCTTGGAAGCTTTGTCGTGTCTATTTTTATCTCAAAGTTTGTCAAAATATAGAAAAATTATCTAGCTTCACGTGGGCATTGGATTCGTGACATTCAGAGCTCAAAATCAAAAGTTACGGGCGATTTAATGCGGACATGTCAAGTTGGTCGGCTTGTTAATATGATAATTCTAAACTCATCATTGATGCTCATTGAGTAAAGGCTTATAAATGAAGCATAATTCATGGCATCACACAGTTTTTGATAGATTGGATTATTTGGAAGCTTTGTCGTGTCTATTTTTGTCTCAAATTTTGTTGCAATATGGAAAATTGAGCTAGCTTAACGTGGGCATTGGATTCGTGTTACTCTCAGCTCTAAATCAAAAGTACAAACGATTTAGTGGGGACATATCAAGTTGACCGGCCAGTTAAAGTGATAATTATAAACTGATCATAGGTGCTCATTAAGTAAAGGCTTACAAATGAAGCCTAAGGCATGGCATCACACAGCTTCTGATAGATTGGATTACTTGTACGCTTTGTCGTCTCTACTTCAGTCTCAAATTTTGTCAAAATATATAAAATTTATATAACTTAACGTGGGCATTGGATTCATGTCATTCTGAGCTCAACATCAAAAGTTACGGATGATTTAGTGCGGACAAGTCAAGTTGATTGGCGAGTTGATGCGATTATTCTAAGGTGATCATTGATTGTCATTGAGTAAAGGCATATAAATGAAGCATAATGCATGGCATCAAGCATTTTTCATAGCTTGGATTACATGGATGCTTTTTGTGTCTATTTTTGTCTCAAATTTTGTAACAATATAGAAAATTGAGCTAGATTAACGTGGGCATTGGATTCATGTCATTCTGAGCTCTAAATCAAAAGTTATGGATGATTTAGTGTGGAAATGTCAGATTGAGTGGCCAATTAAAGTGATCATTCTAAACTGATAATTGGTGCTGATTAAGCTAACGCTTATAAATAAAGCATACTGCATGGCATGAAGCAGCTTGGAAAGATTGGATTACTTGCACGCTTTGTCGTCTCTATTTCTGCCTCAAATTTCATTAAAATATAGAAAATTGAGGTACCTTAACGTGGGGATTGGATTCGTGTCATTTTAAGCTCTAAATCAAAAGTTACCGACGAATCGGCCAGTTAAAGTGATCATTCTAAACTGAAATTGATGCTCATTCAGTAGAGGCTTATAAATGAAGCATAATGCATGACATCACACAGTTTTGGATATATTGGATTACTTGAACGCTTTCTCGTATCTAGTCTTGTCTAAAATTTTGTCATAATATCGAAAATTGAACTAGATTAATGTCGGATTGGATTCGTGTCAATCTGAGTTATAAATCAAAAGTTATGGAAGATTTAGTGCAGACATGACAACGTATTCGTCCAGTTAAAATGATCATTCTAAACTGATCATTGGTGCTCACTGAATAAAAGTTTATAAATGAAAATAATGTATGGCATCACGCATTTTGGGATTGATTGGATTACCTGGATGCTTTTTCGTATCTCTTTATGTCTTAAACTTTGTCAAAATATAGAAAATTGAACTAGTTTAATGTTGGCATTGGATTCGTGTCATTCTGAGCTATAAATCAAAAGTTATGGACAATTTAGTGCAGACATGACAAAGTCATTAGCTAGTTAAAATGATCATTCTAAACTTATCATTGGTGCTCATTGAAAAAAAGCTTATAAATTAAAAATAATGCATGGTATCACATAGTTTGGGATGTATTGGTTTACTTGGACACTTTGTCGTATCTATTTTTGTCTCAAACTTTGGAAAAATATAGAAAATTGAGCCAACTTAACGTGGGCATTGGATTCGTGTCATTCTGAACTCGAAATCAAAAGTTACGGATGATTTAGTGCAGAAATGTCAAGTTGAGTAGCCACTTAAAGTGATCATTCTAAACTAATCATTAGTGCCGATTAAGCTAAGGCTTATAAATGAAGCATATTGCTTGGCATCAAGCAATTTGGAAAGATTTCATTACTTGGACAATTTATCGTCTCTATTTCAGCCTCAAATTTTGTCAAAATATAGAAAATTGAGCTACCTTAACGTAGGGATTGGATTCGTGTCATCCTAAGCACTAAATCGAAAGTTACGGACGATTTAGTGCGGACATGTCAAGTTTATCGGCCAGTTAGAGTGTTCATTCTAAACTGATCATTGATGCTCATGGAGTAAAGGCTTATAAATGAAGCATAATGCATGGCATCACACGGTTTTGGATATATTGGATGACTTAGACGCTTTCTCGTATCTAATATTGTCTCAAATTTTGTAACAATATAGAAAATTGAACTAGAATAATGTGGGCATTGGATCCGTGTCATTCTAAGCTATAAATCAAACGTTATGGATTATTTAGTGCAGACATGACAAAGTTTTTTGCCAATTAAAATGATCATTCTAAACTGATCGTTGATGCTCATTGAGTAAAATCTTATAAATGATAAATAATGCATGGCATTATCCAGGTTGGGATTGATTGCATTACTTGGATGCTTTTTCATATCTATTTATGTCTCAAACTTTGCCAAAATATTGAAAATTGAACTAAATTAATGTGGGCATTGGATTCGTGTCATTTTGAGCTATAAATCATAAGTTATGAACGATTTAGTGCATACATGACAGAGTCATCAGCCAGTTAAAATGATCATTTTAAACTGATCATTGGTTCTCATTGAGTAAAAGCTTATAAATTAAAAACAATGCATGGCATCATGTAGTTTAGGATGTATTGGATTACTTGAACACTTTGTCGTATCTATTTTTGTCTCGAACATTGTTAAAATATAGAAAATTGAGCTACCTTAACATAGGCATTGGATTCGTGTCATTCTGAGCTCTAAATCAAAAGTTACGGACGATTTAGTGCGTACATGTCGAGTTGATCGGCGAGTTAAAGTGGTCATTATAAATTGATCATTGGTGCTCATTGAGTAAAGGCTTATAAATGAAGCATAATGCATGGCATCATACAGTTTTGGATAGATTGGATTACTTGCCCGCTTTTTCGTATCTATGTTTGTCTCAAATTTTGATACAATATAATAAATTGAGCTAGCTTAACGTGGGCATTGGATTTGTTTCATTCTTAACATTAAGTCAAAAAGTTATGGACGATTTAGTGTGGACATGTCATGTTGATCGGCCAGTTAAAGTGATCATTTTAAACTGATCGTTGGTGCTCATTCAATAAAGGCTTATAAATGAAGCATAAGTCATGGCATCACACAGTTTTAGATAGATTGGATTACTTGGACACTTTGTCATATCTAGTTCTGTCTCAAATTTTATCACATTTAAGAAAATTGAGCTAGCTTAATGTGAGCATTGGATTCGTGTCATTATGAGCTATAAATGAAAAATTACGGACGATTTAGTGCAGACATGACAAAGTCATCGGGCAGTTAGAATGATCATTCTAAACAGATCATTGGTGCTCATTAAGTAAAAGCTTATAAATGAAAAATAATGCATGAGATCACACAGTTTCGGATGGATTGGAGTATTCGGACACAATGTCATATCTATTTCAATCTCAATCATTGTTACAATATAAGTAGCTTAATGTGGGCATTGGATTTGTGTTATTCTTAGCTCTAAATCAAAAGTTACGGACGATTTAATGTGCACATGTCAAGTTGAGTGGCCAGTTAAAGTGATCATTCTATACAAAGAATTGGTGTCCATTAATTAAAGGCGTTTAAATGAAGCATATTGCAAGGCATCAAGTTGTTTGGATAGATTGGATTTCTTGAATGGTTTTTCGTCTCTATTTATGTCTCAAATTTTTTCAAAATATAGAAAATCGAGCTAGCTTAACGTGGGGATTGGATTCGTGTCATTCTAAGCTCTAAATCAAGTTATTGATGATTTAGTGCGGACATGTCAAGTTGATCTGCCAGTTAAAGTGTTCATTCTAAACTGATCATTGATGCTCATTGAGTAAAGGCTTATAAATGAAGCATAATGCATGGCATGATACAGTTTTGGATATATTGGACGCTTTAGTCTCTAGTATCAAATTTTGTCACAATATAGAAAATTGAGTAGATTAATGTGGGCATTAGATTCGTGTTATTCTGAGCTATAAATCAAAAGTTATGGATGATTTAGTGCAGACATGACAAAGTCTTCGGCCAATTAAAATGATCATTCTAAACTGATCGTTGGTGCTCATTGAGTAAAATTTATAAATGAAAAAATGCATGGCATTATGCAGGTTGGGATTGATTGCATTACTTGGATACTTTGTCATATCTATTTATGTCTCAAACTTTGCCAAAATATTGAAAATTGAATTAGATTAATGTGGGCATTGGATTCGTGTCATTCGGAGCTATAAATCATAAGTTATGGACGATTTAGTGCATACATGACAGAGTCATCAGCCAGTTAAAATGATCATTCTAAACTGATCATTGGTGCTCATTGAGTAAAAGCTTATAAATTAAAAATAATGCATGGCATCACGTAGTCTAGGATGTATTGGGTTACTTGAACACTTTGTCGTATCTATTTTGTCTTGAACTTTGTCAAAATATAGAAAATTGAGCTAGCTTAACATGGGCATTCTGAGCTCTAAATCAAAAGTTACGGACGATTTAGTGCGTAAATGTCAAGTTGATCAGCGGGTTAAAGTGATCATTATAAACCGATCATTGGTGCTCATTGAGTAAAGGCTTATAAATGAAGCATAATGCATGGCATCACACAGTTTTGGATAGGATTATTTGGATGCTTTTTCGTATCTATGTTTGCCTAAATTTTGATACAATATAAAAAATTGAGCTACCTTAACGTGGGCATTGGATTCGTTTCATTCTAAACATTAAATCAAAAAGTTACGGATGATTTAGTGCGGACATATCACGTTGATCGGCCAGTTAAAGTGATCATTCTAAACTGATCGTTGGTGCTCATTCAATAAAGGCTTATAAATGAAGCATAATGCATGGCATCACACAATTTTAGATAGATTGGACTACTTGGACGCTTTCTATATCTAGTTCTGTCTCAAATTTTATCACCTTAAGAAAATTGAACTAGCTTAATGTGGGCATTGGATTCGTGTCATTATGAGCTATAAATCAAAAAGTATGGCCGATTTAGTGCAGACATGACAAAGTCATCGGCCAGTTAGAATGATCAATCTAAACTGATCATTGGTGCTCATTGTAGTAAAAGCTTATAAATTATAAATTATAATGCATGGCATGATGCCGTTTCGGATGGATTGGATTACTTGGACGCTTTGTCCTATCAATTTCTGTTCAAACTTTGTCACAATATAGAAAATTGAGCAAGCTTATCATGGGCACTAGATTCGTGTCATTCTGAGATGTAAATAAAAAGATATGGACGATTTAGTGCGGACATTCCAAGTTGATCGGCTTGTTAAAGTGATTATTCTAAACTGAATAGTGTGCTCATTGAGTAAAGGCTAATAAATGAAGTATAAGGCATGGCATCACGCAGTTTGGGATAGATTGGATAACTTAGATGCTTTGTCGTGTCTAGTTCAGTCTCAAATTTTGTGAAAATATAGAAAATTGAACTAGCTTAATGTGCGCATTGGATTCTTGTCATTCTGAGCTATAACTCAAAAGTTATAGACAATTTAGTGTAGACATGACAAGTTGTTCGGCCAGTTAAAGTGATCATTCTAAAATGATCATTGGTGCTCATTTAGTAAAAGCTTATAAATGTAAAATAATGCATCGCATCATGCATTTTGGGATGGATTGGATTACATGGACGGTTTGTCGTATCTATTTTTGTCTCAAATTTTGTTACAATATAGAAAATTGAGCAAGATTAACGTGGGGATTGGATTCGTGTCATTCTAAGCTCTAAATAAAAAGTTACGGACAATTTAGTGCGGACATGTCAAGTTGATCTGCCAGTTAAAGTGATCATTCTAAACTGATCATTGGTAATCAGTGAGTAAAAACTTATAAATGAAGAATAATGCATGGCATCACACAGCTTTAGATAGATTGGTTTGCTTGGACGTTTTGTCGTATCTAGTTTTGTCTCAAATTTTGTCACAATATAGAAAATTGAACTACCTTAATGTGGACATTGGATTCGCCTCATTCTAAGCTATCAATCAAAATTTATGGAAGATTTAGTGCAGACATGACAAAGTCATCGTCTAGTTAGAATGATCATTCTAAACTGATCACTGGTGCTCATTGAGTCAAAGCTTATAAATGAAAAATAATGCATGACATCACAAAGTTTGGGATGGATTGGAGTATTTGGACACATTGTCATATCTATTTCAATCTCAAACATTGTTACAATATAAGCAGCTTAATGTGGGCATTGGATTTGTGTTATTCTTATCTCTAAACCAAACGTTACGGACGATTTAATGCGCACATGTCAAGTTGAGTGGCCAGTTAAAGTGATCATTCTATACAAATAATTTGTGTCCATTAATTAAAGGCTTTTAAATGAAGCATATTGCATGGCATCAAGCTGTTTGGATTGATTGGATTTCTTGAATAGTTTGTCGTCTCTATTTATGTCTCAATGTTTTGTCAAAATATGGAAAATCGAGTTAGCTTAACGTGGGGATTGGGTTCGTGTCATTCTAAGCTCTAAATCAAAAGTTACTGACGATTTAGTGCGGACATGTCAAGTTGATCTGCCAGTTATAGTGATCATTCTAAACTGATCATTGGTGCTCATTGAGTAAAAGCTTATGAATGAAACATAATGCATGGCATCACACAGTTTTAAATAGATTGGATCATTTTGAGCTTTCTCGTATCTAGTTTTGTCTCAAATTTAGTCACATTAGCGCTGTTCGTTTGTCTACCGCAGCGTCTGTGGCAGCGACCTGCGGTCAGACGCTGCGGTTAGACGCAGCAATACTGTTGTTCGTTTGATCGCCGCAGGTTGTCGCTGTAGGTTGTATCGCAATTGTTTATAGCAAACGCTATAATTTCGCAGCGATTAAAAATTTTGATCGCAGCTTTCTGCGGTCGACCGCAGCGTTTAACCGCAGGAACCTGCGGGTCAAACAAACAACGTTTGGCCGCATGACGCAGCCGCAGGTTCCTGCGGCTACGAAACGAACAGGCCTATTATAGAAAATTGAACTACCTTAATGTGGACATTGAATTCACGTCATTCTGAGCTATAAATCAAAATATATGGAAGATTTAGTGCAGACATGACAAATTCATCGTCTAGTTAGAATGATCATTCTAAACTAATCACTGGTGCTCATTGAATAAAAGCTTATAAATGAACCGACATCAGACAGTTTGGGATGGATTGGAGTATTTGGATATTTCAATGCTAGCTTAATGTGGGCATTGGATTTGTGTTATTCTTAGCTCTAAATCAAAAGTTACGGACGATTTAATGTAGACATGTCAAGTTGAGTGGACAGTTAAAGTGATCATTCTATACAAATATTGGTGTCATTAATAAAGCTTTAAATGAAAATACTGCATGGCATCATGTGTTGGGATAATTGGATTTCATTTTGTCGTATCTATTTATGTCTCAAATTTTGTCAAATATAGAAAATTGAGCAAATTAACGTGGGATTGGATTCGTGTCATTCTAAGCTCTAAATAAAAAGTTACGGACGATTTAGTGCGGACATGTCAAGTTGATCTGCCAGTTAAAGTGATCATTCTAAACTGATCATTGGTAATCATGAGTAAAAACTTATAAATGAAGAATAATGCATGGCATCACACAGCTTTAGATAGATTGGTTTGCTTGGACGTTTTGTCGTATCTAGTTTTGTCTCAAATTTTGTCACAATATAGAAAATTGAACTACCATAATGTGGACATTGGATTCGCCTCATTCTAAGCTATCAATCAAAATTTATGGAAGATTTAGTGCAGACATGACAAAGTCATCGTCTAGTTAGAATGATCATTCTAAACTGATCACTGGTGCTCATTGAGTCAAAGCTTATAAATGAAAAATAATGCATGACATCACAAAGTTTGGGATGGATTGGAGTATTTGGACACATTGTCATATCTATTTCAATCTCAAACATTGTTACAATATAAGTAGCTTAATGTGGGCATTGGATTTGTGTTATTCTTATCTCTAAACCAAACGTTACGGACGATTTAATGCGCACATGTCAAGTTGAGTGGCCAGTTAAAGTGATCATTCTATACAAATAATTTGTGTCCATTAATTAAAGGCTTTTAAATGAAGCATATTGCATGGCATCAAGCTGTTTGGATTGATTGGATTTCTTGAATAGTTTGTCGTCTCTATTTATGTCTCAATGTTTTGTCAAAATATGGAAAATCGAGTTAGCTTAACGTGGGGATTGGGTTCGTGTCATTCTAAGCTCTAAATCAAAAGTTACTGACGATTTAGTGCGGACATGTCAAGTTGATCTGCCAGTTATAGTGATCATTCTAAACTGATCATTGGTGCTCATTGAGTAAAAGCTTATGAATGAAACATAATGCATGGCATCACACAGTTTTAAATAGATTGGATCATTTTGAGCTTTCTCGTATCTAGTTTTGTCTCAAATTTAGTCACATTAGCGCTGTTCGTTTGTCTACCGCAGCGTCTGTGGCAGCGACCTGCGGTCAGACGCTGCGGTTAGACGCAGCAATACTGTTGTTCGTTTGATCGCCGCAGGTTGTCGCTGTAGGTTGTATCGCAATTGTTTATAGCAAACGCTATAATTTCGCAGCGATTAAAAATTTTGATCGCAGCTTTCTGCGGTCGACCGCAGCGTTTAACCGCAGGAACCTGCGGCAGTCAAACAAACAACGTTTGGCCGCATGACGCAGCCGCAGGTTCCTGCGGCTACGAAACGAACAGGCCTATTATAGAAAATTGAACTACCTTAATGTGGACATTGAATTCACGTCATTCTGAGCTATAAATCAAAATATATGGAAGATTTAGTGCAGACATGACAAATTCATCGTCTAGTTAGAATGATCATTCTAAACTAATCACTGGTGCTCATTGAATAAAAGCTTATAAATGAAAAATAATGCCGACATCAGACAGTTTGGGATGGATTGGAGTATTTGGACACATTGTCATATCTATTTCAATCTCAAACATTGTTACAATATAAGTAGCTTAATGTGGGCATTGGATTTGTGTTATTCTTAGCTCTAAATCAAAAGTTACGGACGATTTAATGTAGACATGTCAAGTTGAGTGGACAGTTAAAGTGATCATTCTATACAAATAATTGGTGTCCATTAATTAAAGGCTTTTAAATGAAGCATACTGCATGGCATCAAGCTGTTTGGATAAATTGGATTTCTTGAATGTTTTGTCGTCTCTATTTATGTCTCAAATTTTGTCAAAATATAGAAAATTGAGCTCGGTTAACGTGGAAATTGGATTCGTGTCATTCTAAGCTCTAAATCAAAAGTTACGGACGATTTAGTGCGGACATGTCAAGTTGATCTGCCAGTTAAATTGATCATTCTATACTGATCATTGGTGCTCATTGAGTAAAAGCTTATAAATGAAGCATAATGCATGGCATCACACAGTTTTAGATAGATTGGATTACTTGGACGCTTTGTCGTATCTAGTCTTGTCTCAAATTTTTTCACAATATAGAAAATAGAACTACCTTAATGTGGACATTGGATTCGCGTGATTCTGAGCTATAAATCAAAATTTATGGAAGATTTAGTGCAGACATGACAAAGTCATCTTCTAGTTAGAATGATCATTCTAAACTGATCACTAGATCTCATTCAGTAAAAGCTTATAAATGAAAAATAATGCATGACATCACACAATTTTGGATGGATTGGAGTATTTGGACACATTGTCATATCTATTTTAATCTCAAACATTGTTACAATATAAGTAGCTTAATGTGGACATTGGATTCGTGTTATTCTTAGCTCTAAATCAAAAGTTACAGACAATTTAATACGGACATGCCAAGTTGAGTCGCCAGTTAAAGTGATCATTCTATGCAAATAATTGGTGTCCATTAATTAAAGGCTTTTAAATGAAGCATATTGCATGGCATCAAGATTTTTGGTTTGATTGAATTGCTTGAATGCTTTTTCGTCTCTATTTATGTCTCAAATTTTGTCAAAATATAGAAAATTTATCTAGCTTAATGTGGGGATTGGATTCGTGACATTCCGAGCTCAAAATCAAAAATTACGGACGATTTAGTACGGACATGTCAAGTTGATCGGCCAGTTAATATGATTTTTCTAAACAGATCTTTGGTACTCATTGAGTAAAATCTTATAAATGAAACATAATACATGGCATCACACAATTTTGGATAGATTTGATTACTTGGACGATTTGTCATATCTATTTCTTTCTCAAATTTTGTCACAATATAGAAAATTGCGCTAGCTTAACGTGGACATTGAATTCGTGTAATTCTGAGCTCTAAATCAAAAGTTACATACAATTTATTGCGTACATGTCAACTTGATCGCCAGTTAACGTGATCATTCTAAACTGATCATTGGTGCTCATTGAGATATGGCTTATAATGGAAGCCTAATGCATGGTATCACACTGTTTTGGATAGATTGGATTACTTATACGCTTTGTCGTATCTATTTATATCTCAAATCATTTTAAAATATATAAAATTGAGCTAGCTTAACGTGGACATTTGATTCTTGTGTTTTTGAGTTTTAAATCAAAAGTTACGGACGATTTAGTGCATACATGTCTAGTTGATCGGCGAGTTAAAGTGATCATTCAAAACTGATCATTGGTGCTCATTAAGTAAAGTCTTATAAATGAAGCATAAAGCATGGCATCACACAATTTGGATAGATTGTATTACTTGGACACTATCTCGTCTCTATCTCTGTCCCAAATTTTATCTAAAAATAGAGAATTGAGCTAGCTTAATGTGGGCATTAGATGCGTGTCATTCTAAATTTGAAATCAAAAGTTACAGATGATTTAGTGTAGAAATGTCAAGTTGATCGGCCTGTTAAAGTGATCATTCAATGGTTATCATTGGTGCTCATTAAGTAAAGGCTTATAAATGAAGCCTAAAGAATGGCATCACGCAGTTTGGGATGGATTGGATTACTTGGACGCTTCTCATATCTATTTCTGTCTCAAACTTTGTCACAATATAGAAAATTGAGCTAGCTTAACGTGGGCATTGGATTCGTGTCATTCCGAGCTCTAAATCAAAAGTTACGTTTGATTTAGTGTAGACATGTCAAGTTGCTAGGCCTGTTAAAGTGATTATTCTAAACTGATCATTGGTGATCATTAAATAAAGGCTTATAAATGAAGCATAATGCATGGCATCAAGCAGTTTGGATAAATTGGATTACTTAGATGCTTTTTCGTTTCTATTTCTGTCTCAATTTATGTCAAAATAAAGGAAATTTAGCTAGCTTATTGTGGGCATTGTACTCGTGTTATTCTGAGCTCTATATCAAAAGTTATGGATTGATTTAGTGTGGACATGTCAAGTTGATCGGCTAGTTAAAGTGATCATTCTAAATTGATCATTAGTGCTCATTGAGTAAAGGCTTATAAATAAAGCATAATGCATGACATCACACAGTTTTGGATAGATTGGATTACTTGGACGCTTAGTCTTATTTATTTCTGTCTCAAATTTTGTTACAATATAGAAAATTGAGCTACCTTATCGTGCACATTTGATTCGTGTGTTTCGGAGCTCTAAATCAAATGTTACGAACGATTTATTGCGTACATATCAAGTTGAACGGCCAATTAAAGTGATCATTATAAACTGATCATTGGTGCTCACTAAGTAAAGGCTTATAAATGAAACATAGAGCTTGGCATCACGGAGTTTGGGATAGTTTGGACTACTTCACCGCTTTGTCGTCTCTATTTCTGCCTCAAATTTTGTCAAAAATAGAGAATTGAGATAGCTTAACGTGGGCATTGGATTCGTGTCATTCGGAGCTCTAAATCAAAAGCTAAAGACAATTTAGTGCGTACATGTCAAGTTGATTGGCCAGTTAAAGCGGTCATTCAAAACTGATCATTGGTGCTCATTAAGTAAAGGCTTATAAATGAAGCGTAATGCATGGCATCACAAATTTTTGGATAGATTGGATTAATTGGACGTTTTATCGTATATAGTTTTGTCTCAAATTTTGACACAATATAGAAAATTGAACTAGCTAAATGTGGGCATTGGATTCGTGTTATTGTATGCTACAAATCAAAAGTTATGGATGATTTAGTGCAGACAGGGCAAGTTGATAGGCCAGTTATAATGATCATTCTAAACTGATCATTGGTGCTCATTGGGTAAAAGCTTATAAATGAAAAATAATGCATGGCATCACGCAGTTTATGATTGATTATATTACTTGGACGCTTTGTCGTATCTATTTCTGTCTCAAACTTTGTCACAATATAACAAATTGAGCTAGCTTAACGTGTGCACTAGATTCGTGTCATTCTGAGTTCTAAATCAAAAGTTACGGACGATTTAGTATGGAAATGTCATGTGGATCGGCCACTCAAAGTGATCATTCAAAACTGATCATTGGTGCTCATTAAATAAGGGCTTATAAATGAAGCCTAATGAATGGCGTGACGCAGTTTGGATGGATTGGATTACTTGGACCCTTTGTCGTATCTATTTCTGTTTCAAACTTTGTCACAATATAGAAAATTGAGCTAGGTTAACGTGGGCATTGGATATAAGAATATTGAGATTAGAGAGGAGAAATGTGAAGAATTGAATCTTGAAACTCAAAGAGAAGCATGAGAAAATGCGAAATATCTAAGACTTCTAATGAAGAATCTCCTAAGAGTTAACTTATACACTGAGTCTTTACAGAACTTTTATAGAGTATTTACAATGTGTCACAAAACAATTCAGAATTAAACTTGTGCATGAGCTTGAATAGAGGAGGAGCTTGTTGACAACCAATGGGAAGAGAGGGGAGGAGCTGCAAACAGACTTATGATCGTTTGGTGTGGTTAACAAGGCTATGTGCAACAGTCATGACTGTTTGGTGTGGTTACCAAGGCTGTGTGCAGCATGGACATGTCCCAAGGCAGCTATATCACCATATTAACCATTTTAAATAATAACTTCCGTCATTTTTTCCTTTTTCCTTGTTATTCAAACTGAATTTTCTTTTCCCTCCATGAATTAAATTGCTCACACTTGCCTTGTAGGTCAAGATAGGTCTTATTTCATTTTTCCATGTCAATTCTCCCCCTCAAGCTAAAGACTTTGGAATCAACCTAAAGTCTTAAGCTTGGGAACCCAAGGCAACACCTCATTAAAAACCTTATTAGGGAAAACCACTTGGGACATAACCTTAATAAGGGAAAAAAGTGTGTTGCTCTTGGATTAGGGGACCTTTGATCATGTATGTGATAAATCAACAATCCCAAGTTAGCTAAAGATGTTCTTGCAAACTTTGAGACTTGCTTCCTTTGTCGAGATGTCAGCTAGTTGGTCTTCACTCCTTGTATAACGTGGCAGAATGGTTCCATCTTGAACTTTCGCCCTAACCTTATGGCAATCAATCTCTATGTTCTTGGTCCTCTTGTGAAACACTGAGTTTGAAGCTATGTGAATGACTGCCTGATTATCACAATGGAAGGTAATTGGCCCTGGTTGTTCAATACCGAAGTCGTTCAAGAGCACTTTGATCCAAGGTACTTCACTTGTCAGCTTCCTCACAGCTCTATATTCTGCTTCAGTACTAGAACATGATACCACCTTCTGCTTCTTAGTCTTCCAAGTGACTAATTTCCCACCAATGAAGCTGCAATACCCAATGGTTGATTTCCTATACACCCTATCACCAGCCCAATCCGCATCACAATACCCGACAATGTCAATGTTCCCATTCTTGCCCATCCATATGCCTTGACCAAGAGATCATTTGATGTATCTAAGGATCCTTTCTACCATGTTCCAATGATATACAGTAGGTTTTTGCATATGTTGACTCACTTGATTCACAGCAAAACACAAGTCTGGTCGTGTGATGGTGAGGTAGATCAGCTTCCCAACTAGTCTTCTATACTGAGAAACATCCTTAAATAAGTCATCAGCTTTCTCCCCCTTTCTGTTGACCTTGTAGCCATCTTCAAGAGGAGTTTTGGCCGGTTTAACCCCAATATTTCCTGTTTCTGTCAACAAATCAAGAGCATACTTTCTTTGGGATAGAAAGAGCCCTTCCTGAGACCGACACACTTCAATACCCAAGAAGTATTTCAACTCTCCAAGATCCTTGGTGTCAAATGATCTGTTTAAGAAGGCCTTTGTGGACTGAATTCCTTCTTTATCATCTCCTCTGATGATAAGGTCATCAACATAAACCAAGACCGCCACAATTCCTTTGGGGTTTTGACGAGTGAACAAATTATGATCTGAATGGGATTTTCTGAACCCATTGTCAGTAAGTGTGGAGCTTAATTTGTGATACCAGGCCCTTGGTGACTGCTTCAACCCATATATTGCCTTCCTAAGTCTTAGAACCTATCCCTCTTTGCAAAGATCTTCAAGGGCTGGTGGTGGAGTCATATACACGTCCTCTTCAAGTTCTCCTTGTAGTAATGCGTACTTGACATCCATTTGCCATAAGTCCCAAGTCAGATTCGTAGCTAGTGAAAGAACAACCCTTACAGTGGGTAGCTTAGCCACCGGTGCAAATGTATCAGTATAGTCCTCTCCATATGTCTGAGTAAACCTCTTGCAACTACACGTGCCTTGTACCTTTCTATGTCCCCATTGCTCTTATACTTGATGGTGAACACCCACTTGGAACTCACAGCCTTCTTGCCTTTGGGAAGTTCTTGTATATCCCATGTATGATTCCTTTCCATAGCTCCCTTCTCATCTCTTACTGCATCTAACCATTCTTTCTTGCTCTTAACTTCTTCATAAGTCCTTGGAATCTGACTCTGTTCAATCTTTCAAAGGAATGCTTGATGACTAGATGGCAAGAGGTTAAGGGAACAAACAGCTTGTATGGGATGAGCCACGGCCTGGTTGTTGTAGAATACCCTAGTGTTTACCCAATTGGATGGGTCTTTACTAAGTCTAGTACTTCTCCTTAGTTGCTGAACAGGTGGTGCAGCCTCCTCTTCAACCATTTCCTCTTCCATTTGGTGAATAGGTTCCTCTATACCCACTTCCAAGTCATCTTGTTCTTGGTTTTGGGCCGTAGCTGCTTTTTGGATTGGATTTGGTTCTTCAGTTACCGCCCCTTATTCATTCTCTTGGGTATCTTGTGAACTATTTGGAATTCTTGCCTCTTCTTGTCTTGAATCCCTTGGCACATCATTTCCCAAATGATTCAAGAGAAACCTCAAACTCGTTGCCAAATCAGAAGGTGACCTTGAGAGATCCTTCAAACCTTCCCAATCTTTTTTGATCATAATAGCTTTGTTCTTCTATGAACTTGATATCTCTAGACACATACGTCCTCTCCGAAATCAGGGAGTTTTGGCTCTCTTAGGATGGACTTAATCACGTCCTTAAAGGCTGGATTTAGGTTGAGAAGGAGCCCAAATTCTTATCTTTTTCCTTCCTTTCATTAAGCACCTTTGGATCCATAGAACTTGGACTCAACATGTGAAGCTCGGTCCATGTTGATTGGAACTTGCATAGGAACTTTGTGAACTCCATATCCTCTTGGTGTAGATCATTGAGAGCCTTCTTAACCTCATACGCACGGCTGAGGTTTGAAACATCCCCATACACCCTCTTGAGAGTGTCCCAAAGAGACTTGGCAGTTTCACAATGTGAATAAGCTTCAAGTATGGATGGGTCCAATGAATTTTGGAGTAATCCAAGGACTGATTGATCTTCTTGGAACCACCTAGCTTCTTCTTTTCTTGTTGCCTCATCCTTCTTCTCCTTTGGATCGTCTATAGTTGGAGTATTATCCTCCAAGATGTGATTCCAAAGTTCTTTGCCACAAATGGCTGTCGTTATGGTTCTTGACCATAATATGTAGTTCAAGCCTTTGAAAACTACTGGTATCACCGTAGGTTTCAGGCTGGAACTAATTTGAACTGTATCCACCATTGTTAGGCTTTGAAGAGCTCAAAGGAGGCAGCTTTTATGGTTGAATAAAAGTGAGAGTTTTTAGTTTAAAGGCTGAGAGATTTTTGACAGAATTCAGATTAGAAACTGAGAGATTTGAGTAGAAAAGATAAGAGAATGATCTTATGCTCTGATACCATGTAAGAATATTGAGATTAGAGAGGAGAAATGTGAAGAATTAAATCTGGAAACTCAAAGAGAAGCATGAGAAAATGAGTAATGTCTAAGACTTCTGAAGAAGAATCTCCTAAGAGTTAACTTATACACTGAGTCCTTACAGCCCTTTTATAAAGAATTTACAATGTGAACACAAAACAATTCAGAATTAAACTTGTGGATGAGCTTGAATAGAGGAGGAGCTTGTTGACAACCAATGGGAAGAGAGGGGAGGAGCTGCAAACAGACTTATGACCGTTTGATGTGGTTAGCAAGGCTGTGTGCAGCAGTCATGATGTTTGGTGTGGTTACCAATGCAGTCTGCAGCATGGAAATGTCCTTGTCCCTGTGATTCTTCTCCCAAGGCAGCTATATCAAAATATTAACTATTTTAACTAATAACTTCCCTCCTTTTCTCCTTTTCTCCTTTTCCCTTGTTATTCAAACTGAATTTTCTTTTTTGGTGTCATTCTGAACTTTAAATCAACAGTTACAGACGATTTAATGCGGACATGTCAAGTTATCGGCCAGTAAAAGTGATCCTTCTAATCTAATCATTGGTGCTCATTAAATAAATGCTTATAAATGAAGCATAATGCATGGCATCAAGCAGTTTGGATAGATTGGATTACTTGGACGCTTTGTCCTCTTTATTTCTGTATCAAATTATGTCAAACGTGGGCATTGGATTCTTGTCATTCTGAACTCTAAATCAAAAGTTATGGATGATTTAGTGTGGACATGTTAAGTGGATCGGCCAATTAAAGTGATCATTCTAAACTCATCATTAGTGCTCATTGAGTAAAGGCTTATAAATGAAGGATAATGCATGGCATCACACAGTTTTGGATAGATTGGATTATTTGGACGCTTTGTCATATCTATTTCTGTCTCAAATTTTGTTAAAATATAGAAAACAAAGCTAGCTTAACGTGGCCATTTGAATCGTGTGTTTCGGAGCTCTAATTCAAAACTTACGGACGATTTAGTGGGTACATTTCAAGTTGATCAACCAGTTAAAGTGATCATTCTAAATTGATCATTGGTGCTCATTAAGTAAAGGCTTATAAATGAAGCATAAAGCATGGCATCACGCAGTTTGGGATAGATTGCATTACTTGGACGCTTTGTCATCTCTATTTAGGTCTCAAATTTTGACACAATATACAAATTGAGCTAGCTTAACGTGGGCATTGGATTTGTGTCATTTTGAGCTCTAAATCAAAAGTTACCCACGATTTAATGCGTACATGTCAATTTGATCGGCCTGTTAAAGTGATCATTTTAAACTGATCATTGGTGCTAATTAAGTAGAGGCTTAGAAATGAAGTGTAAAGCATGTCATGAGGCAATTGGGATAGATTGGATTACTTGTATGTTTTGTCGTCTCTATTTCTCTCTCAAATTTTGTCAGAATACAGAAAATTAAGTTATCTTAACGTGGGCATTGGTTTCGTGTCATTCTATGCTATAAATCAAAAATTACGGACGATCTAGTGCGGATATGTCAAGTTGATAGGACAGTTAAAGTGATCATTTTAAACTGATCTTTGGTGCCCATTCGGTGAAGGCTTATAAATGAAGCATAATGTAGGGCATCACACAGTTTTGGATAGATTGGATTTCTTGGACGCTTTGTCTTATTTATTTTTAGTCTTAAATTTTGTCAAAATATAAAAAATTGAGCTACCTTATCAGGGGAAATGGATTCGTGTGTTTTCTGAGCTCTAAATCAAAAGCTTCGGACCATTTAGTCTGGACATGTCAAGTTGATCGGCTAGTTAAAGTGATCATTCTAAACTGATCATTGGTGCCCATTCAGTAAAGGCTTATAAATGAAGCATATTGCATGGCATCACAAAGTTTTGGATAGATTTGGTTACGTGGATGCTTTATCGTACCTAGTTCTGTCTCAAATTTTGGCACAATATAGAAAATTGAGCTAGCTTAACGTGGCCATTTGATTCGTGCCATTCTGAGCTCTAAATCAATAGTTACAGACGATTTACTGCGGACATGTCAAGTTGATCCGACAGTTAAAGTGATCATTCTAAACTGATCATTAGTACTCATTGAATAAAGGCTTAGAAATGAAGCATAATGCATGGCATCAAGCATTTTGCATAGATAGGATTACTTGGATGCTTTGTCGTCTCTATTTCTGTCTTGAATTTTGAAAAAATATAGCAAATTGAGCTAGTTTAACGTGGGCATTGGTTTCGTGTCATTCTGAGTTCTAAATCAAAAGTTACGGACGATTTGGTGCGGACATGTGAAGTTGATCGGCCAGTTAAAGTGATATTTCTTGGCTGATCTTTGGTGCCCATTGTGTAAAGGCTTATAAATGAAGCATAATACATGGCATCACACAGTTTTGGATAAATTGGATTATTTGGATGCTTTGTCGTCTTTATTTGTGTCTCAAATTTTGAAAAATATAGAAAATATCATGGGCACTGGATTCGTGTGTTTCTGAGGTCTAAATCAAAAGCATCGGACGATTTAGTCCGGACATGTCAAGTTGATCGGCCAGTTAAAGTGCTCATTCTAAACTAATCATTGGTGCTCATTATGTAAAGGCTTAGAAATGAAGCATAATGCATAGCATCAAGCAGTTTGGACAGATTGGATTACTTGGATATTTTGTCGTCCCTATTTTAGTGTTGAATTTTGTAAAAATAAATTAAATTGAGCTAGCTTAACGTGGGCATTGGATGCTGTCATTCTGAGCTCTAATTCAAAAATTACGGACGACTTTGTGCGGACATGTCAAGTTGATCGGCCAGTTAAAATGATCATTCTAAACTGATTTTTGGTGCCCATTGAGTAAAGCCTTATAACTGAAGCATAATGCATGGTATCATACAGTTTTGGATAGATTGGATTACTTGGACGCTTTGTCATATATAGTCCTGTCTCAAATTTTGTCACAATATACGAAATTGAACTAGATTAGTGTGGGCATTGGATTTATGTCATTATGAGCTATAAATGAAAAGGTATGGACGATTTAGTGCAGACATGACAAATTGATCGACCTGTTAAAATGATCATTCTGAACTGATCATTGGTACGGATTGAGTAAAAGCTTAGTAATGAAAAATAATGCATGGTATCACGCAGTTTGGGATGTATTGGATTACCGGCACGCTTTTTCATATCTATTTCTGTCTCAAATTTAGTCACAATATATAATATTGAGCTATCTTAACGTGGGCATTAGATTCGTGTGTTTCTGATCTCTAAATACGTTCCATTTATTGCAGAAATGTCAAGTTGATCGGCTTGTTAAAGTGATAATTCTAAAATAATCAACTGGGCTCATTAAATAAAGGCTTATAGATGAAGCATAAAGCATGGCATCACACATTTTGGGATATATTGGATTACTTGGACGCGTTGACGTCTCTATTTCTGTCTGAAATTTTGTAAAAATATAGAAAATTGATCTAGCATAACGTGGGCATTCGATTCGTGTCAATCTGAGCTCTAAATCAAAAGTTATGGACGATTAGTGCGGACATGTCAAGTTGATCGGCTAGTTAAAATGATCATTCTAAACTGATCATTGGTTCCCATTGAGTAAAGGCTTATAAATGAAGCATATTGCATGGCATCACATATTTTTGGATATATTGGATTAGTGTGACATTTTGTTGTATTTAGTTCTGTCCAAAATTTTGTCACAATATAGAAAATTAAGCTAGCTTAACGTGGGCATTTGATTCATGTCATTATGAGCTCTAAATCAAAAGTCACGAACGGTTTAGTACGGACATGTCAAGTTGATTGGCCAATTAAAGTGATCATTTTACACAGATCATTGGTGCCCATTGAGTAAAGGCTTAAAAATCAAGCATAATGCATAGCATCACACAGTTTTGGATAGATTGGATTAGTGGAACGCATTGTCGTGTCTAGTCATGTCTCAAATTTTGTCACAATGTAGAAAATTGAGCTAGCTTAACGTGGGCATTTGATTCGTGTCATTCTGAGCTCTAAATCAAAAGTTGTCCGGACATGTCAAGTTGATCGGCCATTTAAAGTGATCCTTCTAAACTGATCATTGGTGCTTATTGAGTAAAGGCTTATAAATGAAGAATAATGAATGGCATCAGAAGGTTTTGGATAGATTGGATTACTTGGACGCTTTGACGTCTCTATTTCTGTCTCAAATTTTTTCAAAGTATAGAAAATTGAGCAGGCTTATCATGGGCATCAGATTCGTGTGTTTCAGAGCTTTAAATAAAAAGTTATGGACGATTTAGAGTGGACATGTCAAGTTGATCGGCAAGTTAAAGTGGTCATTATAAACTGATCATTGGTGTTGATTAAGTAAGGCTTATAAATAAAGCATAAAGCATGGCATCACACATTTTGGGATAGATTGAATGACTTAAACGCTTTGTCATCTCTATTTCTGTCTGAAATTTAGTCAAAATATAGAAAATTGAGCTAGCTTAACCTGGGCATTGGATTCGTGTCGTTCCAAACTCTAAATCTAAAGTTATGGAGGATTAGTGCGGACATGTCAAAGTTATCTGCCAGTTAATGTGATCATTCTAAACTAATCATTGGTGCCAAGTAAGTAAAGGCTTATAAATGAAGCATATTGCATGGCATCACACAGTTCTGGATAGATTAGATTACTTGGACGCTTTATCGTATCTAGTTCTGTCTCAAATTTTGTCACAATATAAAAAATTGCAGTTTAACATGGGCATTTGATTCGTGTCATTCTGAGCTCTAAATCAAAAGTTACGGGCAATTTAGTGTGGACAAGTCCAGTTGATCGGCCAGTTAAAGTGATCACTCTAAACTTATCATTGGTGCTCAAGAAGTAACGGATTAGAAATGAAGCATAATGCACGACATCAAGCAGTTTGAGATAGATTGGATTACTGGGATGCTTTATGGTCTGTATTTCTGTCTCTAATTTTGTCAATATATAGAAACTTGAGCTAGCTTAATGTTGGCATTAGATTCAAGAGATTTTGAGCTTTAAATCAAAAGTTACGGATGATTTAGTGCGTACATGTCAAGTTGATCGGCCAGTTATAGTGATCATTCTAAACTGATCATTGGTACCCATTGAAAAAAGCTTATAAATGAAAATAATGCATGGCATTACGCAGTTTGGGATGGATTAGATTACTTTGATGCTTTATCGTATCTATTTCTTTGTCAAATTTTGTCAAATTATAGAAAACTTTGCTAGCTTAACGTGGGCATTGGATTCTTGTCATTTTGAGCTATAAATCAGAAGTTAAGGACGATTAAGTGCGGACATGTCGAGTTGATTGGGCAGCTAAAGTGATCATTCTAAACTGATCATTGATGCCCATTTAGTAAAAGCTTATAATCGAAAAATAATGCATGGCATCACACAGTTTAGGATGGATTGGATTACTTAGACGGTTTGTCGTATCTATTGCTATCTGAAATTTTGTCACAATATAAAATTTGAACTAGATTAACGTGGGCATTGGATTCGTGTCATTCGAAGTTCTAAATCAAAAGTTACTGATAATTTAGTGCAGACATGTCAAGTTGATCGGCTAGTTAAAGTGATCATTCTAAACTGATCATTGGTGCTCTTTAAGTAAAGGCTTATAAATGAAGTATAATGCATGGCATCATGTAGTTTGCATAGATTGGAATACTTTGGCGCTTTGTTGTCTCTAATTATGTCTCAAATTATGTCAAAAATATAGAAAATTGTGCTAGATTAACGTTGGCATTGGATTCAGGTCATTCGGAGCTCTAAATCAAAAGTTACGTACGATTTAGTGTGGACTTGACAAGTTGATCGGCAAGATAAATTGATAATTCTAAACTGATCGTTGCTGCTCATTGAGTAAAGGGTTATAAATGAAGCATAGCGCATGGTAACACACAGTTTTGGATAAATTGGATTACTTGTACATTGTGTCCTATATATTTCTGTCTCAAATTTTGTTACAATATATAAAATTAAGCTAGCTTAATTAACGTGGGCATTGGATTCGTGTCATTTTGAGCTCTAAATCAAAAGTTACACACGATTTAGTGCGGACATGTCAGGTTGATCGGCCAGTTAAACTGATCATTCTAAACTGTCATTGGTGCTCAATAAGTAAGGACTTATAAATGAAGCATAAAGCATGGCAACACGCAGTTAGGATAGATTGGATTACTTGGATGCTTTGTGGTCTGTATTTTTTGTCTCTAATTTTGTCAAAATATAGAAACTTCAGCTAGCTTAACATGGGCATTAGATTCATGTGATTTAGTGCGTACATGTCAAGTTGATTTAGTGCGTACATGTAAAGTTGATCGGCCAGTTATAGTGATCTTTCTAAACTGATCATTGGTACCCATTGAAAAAAATACTTATAAATGAAAATAATGCATGACATTACGTAATTTGGGATGGATTGGATTAAATGGATGCTTTTTCTTATCTATTTCTGTCTTACATTTTGTCAAAATATAGAAAATTGAGCTAGTTTAACGTGGGCATTGGATTCGTGTCATTTTGAGCTCTAAATAAAAAGTTACGAACTATTTAGTGCATACATGTCGAGATGATCGGGTAGTTAAAGTGATCATTCTAAACTGATCATTGGTGCTCATTTAGTAAAAGCTTATAAACAAAAAATAATGCATGACATCTCGTAGTTTGGGATGGATTGGATTACTTAGAGGGTTTGTCGTATCTATTTCTCTCTCAAATTTTATCACAATATAGAAATTGAGCTAGCTTAACGTCGGCATTGGATTCGTGTCATTCGGAGCTCTAAATGAAAAGTTACGGAGAATTTAGTTCCGACATGTCAAGTTGATCGGCCTGTTAAATTCATCATTCTAAACTGATCATTGGTGCTCATTGAGTAGAGGATTAAAAATTAAGCATATTGCACGACATCATATAATTTTGGTTAGATTGGATTACTTGGACACTTTTTCGTATCTATTTTTATCTCAAATTTAGCTACAATTTAGAAAATTGAGCTAGCTTAACGTTTGCATTGGATTCGTGTCATTCTAAGCTCTAAATCAAAATTTACTGACCATTTATTGCGGACATGTCAAGTTGATTGGCCAGTTAAAGTGATCATTGTAAACTGATCATTGGTGCTCATTAAGTACATGCTAATAAATGAAGAATAATGCATGGCATCAAGTAGTTTGGATAGATTGGAATACTTTGGCGCTTTGTCGTCTCTAATTCAGTCTCAAATTATGTCAAAATATAGAAAATTGAGCTAGATTAACGTGGGCATATGATTCGGGTCATTCGGAGCTCTAAATAAAAATTTACGTACGATTTAGTGTGGACATGACAAGTTGATCGGCCAGTTAAATTGATAACTCTAAACTGATCGTTGGTGCTCATTGAGTAAAGGGTTATAAATGAAGCATAAGGCATGGTATCACAGAGTTTTGGATAGATTGGATTACTTGTACACTTTGTCGTATATTTTTCTATCTCAAATTTTGTTACAATATATAAAATTGAGCTAGCTTAACGTGGGCATTAGATTCGTGCCATTCTTAGCTCTAAATCAAAGTTATGGAAGATTTAGTGCAGACATGACAAGTTGATCGACCAGTTAAAATGATCATTCTAAACTGATCGTTGATGCTCATGAGTAAAAGCTTATAAATGAAAAATAATGCATGGCATCACGCAGTTTGGGATGGATCGGATTACTTGGACATTTTTTGTATCTATTTCTGTCTCAAATGTTTTCCAAAATATAGAAAATTGATCTAGCTTAACGTGGGCATTGGATTCGTGTCATTTTGAGCTCTAAATCAAAAGTAACGGATGATTTAGTGCAGACATGTCAAGTTTATCTGCCAGTTAAAGTGATATTTCTAAACTGATAATTGGTGCTCATTAAGTAAAAGCTTATAAATGAGGCATAAAGCATGGCATCACGCAGTTTGGGATAGATTGGATTACTTGGACGCTTTGTGGTCTCTATTTCTGTCTCTAATTTTGTCAAAATATAGAAAACTGAGCTAGCTTAACGTGGGCATTAGATTCGTGTGATTTTGAGATCTAAATTAAAAGTTACGGACGATTTAGTGCGTACATGTCGAGTTGATCGGGCAGTAAAAGTGATCATTCTAGACTGATCATTGGTGCTCATTTAGTAAAAGCTTTTAAACAAAAAATAATGCATGGCATCACACAGTTTGGAATGGATTGGATTACTTTGAAGATTTTTCGTATCTATTTCTATCTCAAATTTGTCACAATTAGAAATTGAGCTAGCTTAACGTATGCATTGGATTTCTGTCATTCTGAGCTATACATGAAAAGTAACGGACAATTTAGTGCCAATATGTCAAGTTAATCGGCCAGTTAAATTCATCATTCTAAATTGATCATTGGTTCTCATTGACTAAAGGCTTATAAATAAAGCATAATGCATGGCATCATATAATTTTGGTTAGATTGGTTTACTTGGACACTTTGTCGTATCTATTTTTATCTCAAATTTTGTTACGATTTAGAAAATTGAGCTAGCTTAACGTGGGCATTGGATTCGGGTCATTCTAAGCTCTAAATCAAAAGTTACGATTTATTGCCCACATGTCAAGTTGATCCGCCAGTTAAAGTGATCATTGTAAACTGGTAATTGGTGCTCATTAAGTACATGCTTATAAATGAAGCATAATGCATGGCATCAAGTCGTTTGGATAGATTGGAATACTTTGGCACTTTGTCGTCTCTAATTCTACCTCAAATTATGTCAAAATATAGAAAATTGAGCTAGCTTAACGTGGGCATTGGATTCGTGTCATTCAGAGCTGTAAATCAAAACTTACGGACGATTTAGTGTGGACATGTCAAGTTGACCGGCCAGTTAAAGTGATAATTCTAAACTGATCGTTGGGGCTCATTGAACAAAGGCTTATAAATGAAGCATAATGCATGGCATCACACAATTTTGGATTCATTGGATTACTTGGGCGTTTGTCGTACTTATTTCTGTCTCAAAGTTTGTCAAAATATAAAAAATTGAGCTAGCTTAACGTGGGCACTAAATTTGCATCATTCGGAGTTCTAAATAAAAAGTTACGGACGATTTAGTGTTGACATATCAAGTTGATCGGCCAGTTAAAGTGATAATTCTAAACTGATCGTTGGTGCTCATTAAGTAAATGCTTATAAATGAAGCATAAAGCATGACATCACGCAGTTTGTTATATATTGGATTACTTGGGCGCTTTGTGGTCTCTATTTTGGTCTCAAATTTTGTGAAAATATAGATAATTGAGCTAGATTAACGCGGTCATTTGATTCGTGTCATTTTGAGCTCTAAATATAAAGTAACGCACGATTTAGTGCGCACATTTCAAGTTGATTTCCCTGTTAAAGTGATCATTCTAAACTGATCATTGGTGCCCATTTAGTCAAAGCCTTTAAACAAAAAATAATGCATGGCATCACGCAGTTTGGAATGGATTGGATTACTTTGAAGGTTTGTCGTATCTATTTCTATCTCAAATTTGTCACAATATATAAATTGAGCTAGCTTAATGTAGGCATTGGATTTGTGTCATTCTGAGCTATAAATTAAAAGTTACGGACAATTTAGTGCCAATATGTCAAGTTGATCGGCCAGTTAAATTCAGCATTCTAAATTGATTATTGGTGCTCATTGAGTAAAGGCTTATAAATAAAGCATAATGCATGGCATCATATAATTTTGGTTATATTTGATTACTTGGACATTTTGTCATATCTATTTTTATCTCAAATTTTGTTACAATTTAGAAAATTGAGCTATCTTAACGTGGGCATTGGATTCGTGTCATTCTAAGCTCTAAATCAAAAGTTATGATTTATTGCACACATGTCAAGTTGATCCGCCAATTAAAGTGATCATTGTAAACTTGTCATTGGTGCTCATTAAGTACATGCTTATAAATGAAGCATTATGCATGGCATCAAGTAGTTTGGATAGATTGGAATACTTTGGCGCTTTGTTGTCTCTAATTCTACCTCAAATTATGTCAAAATATAGAAAATTGAGCTAGCTTAACGTGGGCATTGGATTCGTGTCATTCAGAGCTCTAAATCAAAAGTTACGGACGGTTTAGTGTGGACATGTCAAGTTGACCAGCCAGTTAAAGTGATAATTCTAAACTGATCGTTGGTGCTCATTGAACAAAGGCTTATAAATGAAGCATAATGCATGGCATCACACAGTTTTGGATTGATTGGATTACTTGGGCGTTTGTCGTACTTATTTCTGTCTCAAATTTTGCGAAAATATAAAAAATTGAGCTAGCTTAACGTGGGCACTGGATTCGTATCGTTCGGAGTTCTAAATCAAAAGTTACGGACGATTTAGTGTTGACATATTAAGTTGATCGGCCAGTTGAAGTGATACTTCTAAACTGATCGTTGGTGCTTATTAAGTAAATGCTTATAAATGAAGCATTAAGCATGACATCACACAGTTTTTTATATATTGGATTAGTTGGGCGCTTTGTGGTCTCTATTTCGGTCTCAAATTTTGTGAAAATATAGATAATTGAGCTAGATTAACGTGGTCATTTGATTCGTGTCATTTTGAGCTCTAAATCAAAAGTAACGGACGATTTAGTACGCACATGTCAAGTTGACTGTCCAGTTAAAGTGATCATTCTAAACTGATCATTGGTGCCCATTGAGTAAAAGCTTATAACTGAAAATAATGCATGGCATTACACAGTTTGGGATGGATTGGATTAATTGGATGCTTTTTCGTATCTAATTCTGTCTCACATTTTGTCAAAATATAGCAAATTGAGATAGCTTAACGTGGGCATATGATTTGTGTCATTTTGAGCTTTAAATCAAAAGTTACGGACGGTTTAGTGCGGACATGTCGTGTTGATCGCCCCATTAAAGTGATCATTCTTAACTGATCGTTGGTGCTTATGAGTAAAAGCTTATAAAAGAAAAATAATGCATTGCATCACGCAGTTTGGGATGGATTGGATTATTTAGACGCTTTTTCGTATCTATTTCTATCTCAAATTTTTCACAATATAGACATTGAGCTAGCTTAACATGGGCATTTGATTCGTGTCATTCTGAGCTCTAAATGAAAAGTTACGGACGATTTAGTGCGGACATGTCAAGTTGATCGGCCAGTTAAAGTGATCATTCTAAACTGATCATTGGTGCTCATTAAGTAAAGGCTTAGAGAAATGAAGCATAAGGCATGACATTAAGCAATTCGGGTAGATTGAATTGCTTGGATGCTTTGTTGTCTCTATTTCAGCCTCGAATTTTCTAAAAATATAGCAAATTGAGCTATTTTAACATGGATATTCGATTACTGTCATTCTGAGCTCTAAATCAAAAATTACAGACGATTTAGTGCAGACATTTCAAGTTGATCGTCCTGTTAAAGTGATCATTCTAAGCTGATCTTTGGTGCCCATTGAGTAGAGCTTTACAACTGAAGAATAATTCATGGCATCACATGGTTTGGGATAGATTGGATTACTTTGATGCTTTGTCGTATCTAGTGTCGTCTCAGTTTTGTCACAATATAAAAAATTGAACTAGATTAGTGTGGGCATTGGATTTTTGTCATTTTGAGCTATAAATCAAAAGGTATGGACAAGTTAGTGCAGACATGACAAATTGATCGACATGTTAAAATGATCATTCTAAGCTGATCATTGGTGCTCATTGAGTAAAATCTTAATTAAAAAAAATAATGCATGGCATAACGTACTTTGGAATATATTGGATTACTTCGACACTTTTTCATATCTATTTCTGTCTCAAATTTTGTCACAACATAGAAAATTGAGCTATCTTAACGTGGGCATTGGATTCGTGTGTTTCTGAACTCTAAATCAAAAGTTATGGACGATTTAGTGTGGACATGTCAAGTTGATCGGACAGTTAAAGTGATCATTCTAAACTCATCTTTGGTGCCGACTCAGGAAAGGCTTATAAATAAAGCACAATGCATGGCATCACACAGTTTTGGATAGATTGGATTACTTGGACGCTTTGCCACATCTAGTTCTGTCTCAAATTTTGTCACAATATAGAAATTTGAACTAACTTAGTGTGGGCATTGCTTTTGTGTCATTCTAAGCTATAAATCATAAGGTAAGGACGATTTAGTGCAATCATAATAAGTTGATCGGCCTTTTATAATGATCATTTTAAGCTAATCATTGGTGCTCATTGTGTAAAAGCATAATAATGAAAAGTAATTCATAGCATCACGCAGTTTGGGATGGAACGGATTACTTGGATGCTTTCTCATATCTATTTCTGTCTCAAATTTTGTCGCAATATAGTTAGCGTGGGCATTTGATTCGTGTGTTTCTGAGCTCTAAATCAAAAGTTACAGACGTTTTAGTGCGGACATGTCAAGTTGATCAGCACTTAAAATGATCATTCCAAACTGATCATTTGTGCTCATTAAGTAAAGGCTTATAAATGAACCGTAAAGCATGGAATCACACATTTAGGGATAGATTGGATTACTTGGAAGCTTTGTCGTCTCTATTTCTGTCTCAAATTCTGTCAAAATATAGAAAATTGAGCCAGGTTAATGTGGGCATTGGATTCGTGACATTCTAAGCTTTAAATAAAAAGTTACAGACGATTTAGTGCGGACATGTCAAGTTGATCGGCCAGTTAAAGTGATCATAATAAACTTATCATTGGTGCTCATTGATTAAAAGGCTTATAAATGAAGCATAATGCATGGCATCACACAGTCTTGGATGGATTGGATTACTTGGACGTTTTATCGTATCTAATTCTGTCTCAAATTTTGTTACAATATAGAAAACTGAACTAGCTTAATGTAGGCATTGGATTCTTGTCATTCTGAGCTATAAATCAAAAGTTATGGACGATTTAGTGCACACATGACAAAGTCATTGGCCATTTAAAATGATCATTCTAAACCGATCATTGGTGCTCACTGAGTAAAGCTTATAAATGAAAAATAATGCATGGCATCACACAGTTTAGGATGGGTTGGATTACTTGGATGATTTGTCGTATCTATTTCAGTCTCAAACTTTGTCACAGTATAGAAAATTGAGCTAGTGTAACGTGGGCACTGGATTCGTGTCATTCTAGGCTCTAAATCATAAGTTACGGGCGATTTAATGCGGACATATACAAGTTGATTGGCTAGTTAAAGTGATCATTCTAAACTGATCATTGGTGCTCATTAAGTAAAGGCTTATAAATAAAGCATAATGCATGGCATCAAGCAGTTTAGATAGATTGGATTACTTGGGCATTTTGTCTTCTCAATTTCTGTCTCAAATTAGGTCAAAATACAGAAAATTGAGCTAGCTTAACGAGGGCATTGGATTTGTGTCATTCGGAACTCTAAATCAAAAGTTACGAATGATTTAGTGCAGAAATCTCAAGTTGATCGGCCTGTTAAAGTAATCATTTTAAACTGATCATTGGTGCTCATTAAGTAAATGCTTATAAATGAAATATAATACATTGCATCACATAGTTTTGGATAGATTGGATTACTTGGACGTTTTGTCGTATCTATTTATGTTTCAAATTTTGTTACAAAAATAGAAAATTGTGCTAGCTTAACGTGAGCATTGGATTCGTGTGTTTCTAAGCTCTAAATTGAAAGTTACAAAGAACTGTTTGCGGAAATATCAAGTTGATCGGCCAGTTAAATTGATTATTCAAAACTGATATTTGGTGCTCATTGAGTAAAGGCTTAATAATAAAAAATAATGGATGGCATCACGCAGTTTGGGATGGATTGGATTACTTGGACGCTTTGTCAAATCTAGTTTATGTCTCAAATTTTGCCACAATATTGAAAACTGAACTAGCTTAATGTGGTCATTGGATTCATGTAATTATGAGCTATAAATCAAAATTCATGGACGATTTAAGGCGGACATGACAATTTGATGAACGAGTTAAAATGATCATTCTAAACTGATCATTGTTGCTCATTGAGTAAAAACTTATAAATGAAAAATAATGCATGCATCACGCTGTTTGGGATGGATTTGATTACTTGGACGCTTTGTCGTATATATTTCTATCTCAAATTTTGTCACAATATAGAAATTGAGGTAGCTTAACGTGGGCATTGGATTCGTGTCATTCGGAGCTCTAAATCAAAAGATACAGACAATTTAATGCGGACATGTCAAGTTGATCGGCCATTTAAATTCATCATTCTAAACTGATGCATGGCATGCATAAAGGCTTCTAAACTGATGCATGGCATGCATAATGGCATTCTAAACTGATGCATGGCATGCATGTCAAGTTGATCGGCCATTGGTGCTCATTGAGTAAAGGCTTATAATTGAACCATAATGCATGACATCACAAAGTTTTGGATAGATTGTATTACATGTACGCTTTGTCGTATCTATTTCTATCTCAAATTTTTTCACAATATAGAAAATTGAGCTAGATTAACCGGGACACTGGATTCGTGTCATTCTGTGCTCAAAATCAAAAGTTATGGACGATTTAGTGCGGACATGAGTTGATCGGCCAGTTAATATGATTATTTTAAACTGATCATTGGTCCTCATTGAGTAAAGGCTAATAAATAAAGCAGAATGCATGACATCACACAGTTTTGGACAGATTGGATTACTTGGACTCTTTGACGTATCTATTTCTATCTCAAATTTTGTTACAATATAGAAAATTGAGCTAGCTTAACGTGGGCACTAGATTCGAGTCATTCTGAGCTTTAAATCAAAAGTTGTAGACGATTTATTACGATCATGTCAAGGTGAGTGGCCAATTAAAGTGATCATTCTAAACTGATCATTGGTGCTGATTGAGTTAAGGCTTATAAATGAAGCATAATGCATGGCATCGAGCAGTTTGGATAGATTAGATTACTTGGATGCTTTGTCTTCTCTAATTCTCTCTCAAATTTTATTAAATTATAGAAAATTGGGCAAGCTTAACGTTGACATTGGATTCGTGTCATTCTATGCTCTAAATAAAAAGTTACAGACGATTTAGTGTGGACATGTGAAGTTGATCGGCCTGTTAAAGTGATGATTCTAAACTGATCATTTGTGCTCATTGAGTAAAGGCTTAAAAATGAAGCATAATGTAACGCCTCACGCAGTTTTTGATAGATTGGATTACTTGGACGCTTTTTTGTATCTTGTTGTACCTCAAATTTAGACACAATATCGAAAATTGAAATAGCTTAATGTGGACATTTGATTCATGTCATTCTGAGCTATAAATCAAAAGTTATGGATGATTTAACGCAGAAATGACAATGTCATCGCCCAGTTAAAATGGTCATTCTAAACTGATCACTGGTGCTCACTGAGTAAAAGCTTCTAAATGAAAAATAATGCATGGCATCACGTATTTTGGGATGGATTGGATTACTTGGACCCTTTGTCATATCTATTTATGTCTGAAATTTTGTCACAATATAGAAAATTGAGCTAGCTTAATGTGGGCATTGGATTCGTGTCATTTTGAGCTCTAAATAAAAAATTATGGACTATTTAGTGAAGACATATGGAGTTGATCGGCCAGTTAAAGTGATAATTCTAAACTGATCATTTTTGTTCATTGAGTAACGGCTGATAAATGAAGCATAAAGCATTGTTATCAAGCAGTTTGGATAGATTGGATTACTTGGACGCTTTGTAGTATATGTTTCTATCTCAAATTTTGTCACAATATAGACATTAAGCTAGTTTAACATGTGCATTGGATTCGTGTCATTCCAAGCTCTAAATGAAAAGTTATGGAAGATTTACGGCGGACATGTCAAGTTGATAGGCCAGTTAAATTCATCATTCTAAACTGATCATTGGTGCTCATTGAGTAAAGGCTTATAAACGAAGCATAATTCAGGGCATCACACAATTTTGGATAGATAGGATTACTTGGACACTTTTTTGTATCTATTTTGATCTCAAGTTTTTCTTACAATTTAGAAAATTGAGCTACCTTAACGTGGGAATTGGATTCGTGTCATTCGAAGTTCTAAATCAAACGTTATTGATGATTTAGTGCAGACATGTCAAGTTGATCGGCCAGTTAAAGTGATCATTCTAAACTGATCATTGGTGCTCTTTAAGTAAATGCTTATAAATGAAGTATAATGCATGGCATCACGTAGTTTGGATAGATTGGATTAGTTGGGCGCTTTGTCGTCTCTAATTTTGTCTCCAATTATATCAAAGTATAGAAAATTGAGCTAGTTTAACATGGTAATTTGATTTGTGTCATTTGTAGCTCTAAATCAAAAGTTACATACGATTTAGTGTTGACATGTCAAGTTGATCGGCCAGTTAAAGTGATAACTCTAAACTGATCGTTGGTGCTCGTTGAGTAAAGGCTTATAAATGAAGCATAATGCATGGCATCACACAGTTTTGGATATATTGGATTACTTGGACGCTTTGTCGTATACATTTCTTTCTCAAATCTTGTTACAATATAGAAAATTGAGCTAACTTAACGTGGGAAATGGATTCGTGTCATTCTTGGATCTAAATAAAATTTATGGACGATTTGGTGCGGACATGACAAGTTGATCGGCCAGTTAAAATGATCATTCTAAACTGATCATTGGTGCTCATTGAATAAAAGCTTAAAAATGAAAAATAATGCATGGTATCACGATGTTTGGGATGGATTGGATTACTTCGACGTTTTGTCATACTTATTTCTGGCTCAAATTTTGTCAAAATATAGAAAATTGTGCTAGCTTAACGTGTGCATTGGATTCATGTCATTTTGAGTTCTAAATCAAGAACTACGGATGATTTAGTGTGGACATGTTAAGTTGATCGGCCAGTTAAAATGATCATTCTAAACTGATAATTGGTGCTCATTTAGTAAAGGCTTATAAATGAAGAATAAAACATGCATCACGCAGTTTGGGATAGATTGGATTACTTGGACGTTTTGTTGTCTCTATTTCTGTCTCAAATTTTGCCAAAATAAAGAAAATTTAGCTAGTTTAACGTGGGCATTGGATTGGTGTCATTTTGAACTCTAAATCAAAAGTTACGGACAATTTAATGCGTACATGTCAAATTGATCGGCTAGTTAAAGTTATCATTATAAACTGATCATTGGTGCCCAATGAGTAAAAGCTTATAAATGAAAAATAATGCAAGGCATTATGCAGTTTGGGATGGATTTGTTTACTTAGATGCTTTGCCGTATCAATTGCTGTCTTAAATTTTCTCAAAATATAGAAAACTGAGCTAGATTAACGTGGACATTGGATTCGTGTCATTCGGAGCTCGTTACTGATGATTTAACGAGGACATGTCAAGTTGTTTGGCCAGTTAAAGTGATTCTAAATTGATCATTGGTGCTGATTGAGTAAAGGCTTATAATGAAGCATAATGCTTGGCATCACACAGTTATGGATAGATTAAATTACTTGGACGCTTTGTCATATCTATATCTATCTCAAAATTTGTCACAATATAGAAAATTGAGCTAGCTTAACGAGGGCATTTAATTCATTCAATCTGAGATCTAAACCAAAAGTTACGGACGATTTAGTGTGGACATGTCAAGTTGATCGGGGAGTTAAAATGATCATTCGAAACTGATCATTGGTGCTCATTAAGTAAAGGCTTATAAATGAGGAATAAAGCATGGCATCACACAGTTTGGGATAGATTGGAATACTTGTACGCTTTGTCGTATCTACTTTTATTTTTGTCACAATATAGAAAATTAAATTAGCTTAATGTGGGCCTTGGATTCGTGTCATTCTGAGGTATAAATCAAAGTTGATGGACGATTTAGTGCAGAAATGACAAGTTGATCGGCCTGTTCAAATGATCATTATAAACTGATCATTAGTGCTCATTTAGTAAAAGCTTATAGATGAAGCATAATGCGTGGCATCACCCTGTTTGGGATAGATTGGATTACTTGGATGCTTTGTCGTATCTATTTCTATCTCAAATTTTGTCACAATATAGAACATTGAGCTAGTTTAACGTGGGCATTGGATTCATGTGTTACTGAACTTTAAATCAAAAGTTATGGACAATTTAGTGCAGACATAACAAGTTGATTGACCTGTTAAAATGATCATTCTAAACTGATCATTGGTGCTCATTGAGTTAAAGCTTATAAATGAAAAATAATGCATGGCATTACGCAGTTTTGGATGGATTGGATTATTTGGACGCTCTGTCGTATCTATTTCTGTCTAAAATTTTGTCACAGTATAGCAAATTGAGCTAGCTTAAATAGGGCATTTGATTCATGTCATTCGGATCTCAAAATAAAAAGTTACGGACGATTTAGTGCATACATGTTAAGTTGATCGGCCACTAAAAGTGATAATTCTAAAATGATCATTGGTGCTGATTGAGTAAACGTTTATAAATGAAGCATAATGCATAGTATCATACAGTTTTGGATAAATTAGATTACTTGGACGATTTTTCGTATCTAAACTGATAACATTTTGTTACACTACAGAAAATTGAGCTAGCTTAATGTTGGCATTAGATTCGTGGGTTTCTTAGCTCTAAATTAAAAGTTACGGACAATATAGTGCAGACATGTCAAGTTGATCGACTAGTTAAAATGATCATTCTAAACTCATCATAGGTGCACATTGAGTAAAAGCTTATAAATGAAGAATAATGCATGACATTACAGTTTTGGATAGATTGGATTACTTGTACGCTTTGTCGTATCTATTTCTGTCTCAAATTTTCTTACACTATAGAAAATTGAGCTAGATTAACGTGGGCATTGGATTCGTGTGTTTCGGACCTCTAAAAAAGAGTAATAGACGATTTAGTGCGGACATGTCAAGTTGATCGGCGAGTTAAAATGACTAAACTGATCATTGGTGCTCATTAAGTAATTACTTATAAATGAGGCATAAAGCATGGCATCACGCAGTTTGGGATAGATTGGATTACTTTGATGCTTTGTCGTCTCAAGTTCTGCCTCAAATTTTGCACAATATTGACAATTGAACAAGCTTAATTTGGGATATTGATTTGTGTCATTTAGACCTATAAATAGAAAGTTATGGACGATATAGGACATACATGTCAAGTTGATCGGCCAGTTAAAATTATCATTATAAACTGATCATTGGTGCTCATTGAGTAAAAGCCTATAAAAGAAGAATAATGCATGCCACCCCGCAGTTTGGGATGGACTGGATTACTTGGACGCTTTGTCGTATCTATTTATGTCTTAAATTTTCTTAAAATATAGAAAATTGAGCTAGATTAATGTGGACATTGGATTCGTGTCATTCGGAGCACGGGATTCAGCCAATTGTCTTGATCGTGGGATACGATTGAGAAATAGGAGTCCGTGTTATCAAAAGATTTCCTGCGATTCTTTCTAGTATGGAATGAGTCAATCATCTACTTCCCTTTTGCTGGATTATTACGAATATAATCATAAAAAGCTAATCTAGCTTTTTCTATTATTTTTTTCGACTATTAAAACCAATAAAAGAGATTTTAAAATGACTAAATATCAATACTAGAATGTTTCATTTGAGTCTCCAACAATTATTCCAATAATTACATATCCGATTTGACCTATGGACGAATATGCAAGCATACATTACTTCAGTGCCGTAGCGCCTGGTACTCGAACATTGGCTCGGGGCATTTTCTCTACCCCTTCTTACCCTGTATGGAACCCTAGAAAGAGGCTGGCCCAACTTAAATGGGATATGATAGCTTCTTTATGGTCTAACATTCTTGCCAACAATTTTCCTAAAAGTCGCAAAAGAAATTAAAAATTGGATTATAAAAAACTTTATTTTTCTAAAAGGAAAAATAAAAAACCATGAGATAACAAATCCAGTCTTTCACTAAGATTTCGAATAGCTGTCCCGAATTCAAGTTGATTATGTTTCGCCTCTTACAGAGAAAGACGATCAAACAATTCCCAATCATGGCCATGCGGGTTCTCCGTAATAATTATGACCCATACCTTTAGCTAATTTAGCTCGTAAGATCGGTTCAGGATCAGGGATATCAAGTAAAATAATTCATTGCGTGGATATTTATAAAATCCAATATTGAAAATGCAAAAACTACTCCGTTAAGTAAATTTGAAGTAAATTCAAATTTTCGTTTCTAGTTTCGAAATGATCTTTTGTTTCATTTCTTCTGGAAAAATCACAAACACTTTTTTGATTATGGATCTACTACCAGAAATGAAATGCGTAATCTTCACATTCAATGTGTATTCCTACTGACGATTTAACGAGGACATGTCAAGTTGTTTGGCCAGTTAAAGTGATTCTAAATTGATCATTGGTGCTGATTGAGTAAAGGCTTATAATGAAGCATAATGCTTGGCATCACAAAGTTATCGATAGATTAAATTACTTGGACGCTTTGCCATATCTATATCTATCTCAAAATTTGTCACAATATAGAAAATTGAGCTAGCTTAACGAGGGCATTTAATTCATTCAATATGAGCTCTAAATAAAAGTTACGGACAATTTAGTGTGGACATGTCAAGTGGATCGGCCAGTTAAAGTGATCATTCTAAACTGATCTTTGGTGCTCATTGAGTAAAGGGTTATAAATGAAGCATAATGCATGGCATCACGCAGTTTGGGATAGGTTGTATTACTTGGATTCTTTTTCGTATCTGGTTTGTCTCAAATTTTTTCACAATATAGAAAATTGAACTAGCTTAATGTGGGCATTGGATTCGTGTCATTCAAAGCTTCAGATCAAAATTTATGGACGATTTAGTGCAAACTTGTCAAGTTGATTCGCCAGTTGAAATGATCATTCTAAACTGATAATTAGTGCTCATTGAATAAAAGCTTATAAATGAAGAATAATGCATGGCATCACGTAGTTTGGGATTGATTGGATTACTCGGACGCTTTGTCGTATCTATTTTTGTCTCAAATTTTGGCACAATATAGAAAGTTTAGATAGCTTAATGTAAGCATTGGATTTTTGCCATTCTAACCTCTAAATCAAGAGTTACGGATGATTTAGTGCGGACATGTCAAGTTGATCGGGCAGTGAAAGTGATCATTCTAAACTCATCATTGGTGCTCATTGAGTAAAATCTTATAAATGAAGCATGCTACATAGCGTCACACAGTTTTGTATAGATTGGATTACTTGGACGCTTTGTAGTATCTATTTTTGCCTCAAATTTTGATACCCTATTAAAAAATAAGCTAGCTTAACATGGGCATTGGATATGTGTGTTTCTGAGCTCTAAATCAAAAGTTAGGGACGATTAAGTGTGCATATGTCAAGTTCACCGGCCTGTTAAAATGATCATTCTAAACTGATCATTGGTTCTCCTTGAGTAAAGGCTTATAAATGAAGCATAATGCATGGTATCACATAATTTAGGATAGATTGGATTACTTGGACGCTTTGTGGTATCTAGTTCTATCTCAAATTTTGTCAAATATAGAAAATTGAACTAGCATAATGTTGGCAATTGATTCATGTCATTCTGACCTATAAATCAAAAGTTATGGATGATATTGGGCAAACATGTCAAGTTTATCGCCCTGTTAAAATGAACATTCTAAACTGATCGTTGGTGGTCATTGAGTAAAAGTTTAAAATTGAAGAATAATGCATCGCATCATGCACTTCGGGATTGACTAGATTACTTGGACGAACGATTTAGTGCAGACATGTCAATTTGATTTGCTAGTTAAAGTGATCATTCTAAACTACTCACTGGTGTTGTTTAAGTTAAGGCTTATAAATGAAGCATAATGCATGGCATCACACAAGTTTGGATAAATTGGATTACTTGGCTGCTTTTTCGTATCTATTTATGTCTGAAATTTTGTTACACTACAGAAAATTTAGCTAGCTTAATGTCAGCATTGGATTCATGTGTTTCTGAGCTCTAAATCAAAAGTTATGGACGATTTAGTGTAGACATGTCAAGTTGATCGGCCAGTTAAAATGAACATTTTAAACAGATTGTTGGTGGTCATTGAGTAAAACCTTAAAATGAAAAATAATGCATGCCATCATGCAGTTTGGGATTTACTGGATAACTTTGACGCTCTGTCGTATCTATTTCTGTCTCAAATTTTGTCACAATAAAGAAATTGAGCTAGCTTAACATAAACATTGGATTCGTGTCATTCTGAGCTCTAAATCAAAAGTTATGGATATTTAGTGCGGACATGTCAAGTTGATCGGCAAGTAAAAGTGATCATTCTAAATTGATCATTGGTGCTCATTAAGTGAAGGCTTATAAATGAAGCACAACGCATGGCATCTCATAGTTTTGGATAGATTGGATTATTTGGATGCTTTAGTGTATCTATTTTTGTCTCAAATTTTATTACAATATAGAAAATTAAGCCAGCTTAATGTGGGCTTTGTATTTGTGTCATTCAGAGCTCTAAATCAAAAGTTACAGACGATTTAGTGCAGACATATCAAGTTGAGTGGCCAGTTAAAGTGATCATTATAACCAGATCATTGGTGCTCATTAAGTAAATGCTTATAAATGAAACATAAAGCATGGCATTAAAATGTTTGGATAGATTGGATTACTTGGACGCTTTGTCGTCTCTATTTTTGTCTCAAATTTTGTCAAAATATAGAAAATTTAGATTGTTTATCATGGTCATTGGATTCGTGTCATTCTGAACTCTATATCAAAAGTTATGGACGCTTTAGTGTGAACATGTCAAGTTGATTGGCCAGTTGATATGATTATTCTAAACTTATCATTGGTGTTCATTGAGTAAAGGGTTATAAATGAAGTTTTATGTAGGGAATCACGGAGTTCGGGATAGATTTGATTGCTTGGACGCTTTTTCTCTTCTAGTCCTGTCTCAAATTTTGTCACAATATAGAAAATTGAACTCGCTTAATGTGGGCATTGGATTCGTGTCATTCTGAACTAGAAATCAATAGTTATTGACGATTTAATGCAGATATGACAAGTTGATCAGCCAGTTAAAATGATCATTCTAAACTGATCATTGGTGTTCATTGAGTAAAGGTTATAAATGAAGAATAATGGATGGCATCACACAGTTTGGGATAAACTGGATTACTTGGACACTTTCTTGTATGTATTTATGTCCTAAAGTTTGTTACACTAGAGAAAATTTATCTAGCTTAATGTGGGCATTGGATTCATGCTTGTCTTAGCTCTAAATCAAAAGTTACGGACGATTTAGTGCGGACTATTTAGTGCAGACATGAAAAGTTGATCGGCCAGTTAAAATGATCATTCTAAACTGATCATTCGTGCTCATTGAGTAAAAGCTTATAAATGAAAAATAATACATGCCATCAGGCAGTTTGGGATGGATTCGATTACTAGGACGCTTTGTCGTATCTATTTCTGTCTCAAATTTGATCACAATATAGAAAATTGAGCTAACTTAACATGGGCATTGGAATAGTGCCATTATGAGCTCTAAATCAAAAGTTATGGACGATTTAGTGCGGACATGTCAAGTTGATCAGCCAATTAAAATGATCATTCTAAACTGATCATTGGTTCTCATTGAGTAAAAGCTTATAAATGAAAAATAATGCATGGCATCACGCAGTATGGAATGGATTCGATTACTAGTATGCTTCGTCGTATCTATTTCTGTCTCAAATTTGATCACAATATAGAAAATTGAGCTAACTTAACATGGGCACTGGATTAGTGCCATTATGAGCACTAAATCAAAAGTTATGGACGATTTAGTGCGGACATGTCAAGTTGATCGGCCAGTTAAAATGATCATTCTAAACTGATCATTGGTTCTCATTAAGTAAAGGCTAATAAATGAAGCATAACGAATTGCATCACACATTTTTGGATAGATTGGATTATTGGATGCTTTGTCATATCTATTTCTGTCTCAAATTTTGTTACAATTTAGAAAATTGAACTAGCTTAATGTGGGCATTCGATTCGTGTCATTCGGAGCTATTAATCACAAGTTATTGACGATTTAGTGTAGACATGTCAGTTAAAATGAACATTCTAAACAGATCGTTGGTGGTCATTGAGTACAAGCTTTTAAATGAAGAATAATGCATTGTATCACGCATTTTGGGATTTACTTGATTACTTGGATGCTCTGTCGTATATATTTATGTCTCAAATTTTATCACAATATAGAAAATTGAGCTAGCTTAACGTACGCATTCAATTCGTGTCATTCTGAGCTCTAAATCAAAAGTTACGGATGATTTAGTGCGGACATGCCAAGTTGATCGGCAAGTGAAAGTGATCATTCTAAACTTATCATTGGTGCTCATTAAGTAAAAGGCTTATAAATGAGGCATAAAGCAAGGCATCAGGCAGTTTTTGATAGATTGGAGAACTTTGCCTCTTTGTTTTATCTACTTCTGTTTCAAATTTTGTCACAATATAGAAAATTGAATGAGCCTAATATGGGCACTGGATTCATGTCATTTTGAGTTATAAATCAAAAGTTATGAATGATTTAGTGTAGACATGTCAAGTTGATCAGCCAGTTAAAATGAACATTTTAAACAGATTTTTGGTGGTCATTGATTAAAAGCTTATAAATGAAAAATAATGCTTGGCATCACGCAGTTTGGGATTTACTGGATTACTTGGACGCTCTGTCGTATCTCTTTTTGTCTCAAATTTTGTCACAATAAAAAAAATTGAGCTAGCTTAACGTAAGCATTGAATTCGTGTCATTCGGAGCTCTAAATCAAAAGTTACAGATATTTAGTGCGGCTATGTCAAGTTGATCGACAAGTAAAAGGGATCATTCTAAACTGATCATTGGTGCTCATTAAGTGAAGGCTTATAAATGAAGCACAACACATGGCATCTCATAGTTTTGGATAGATTGGATTATTTGGATGCTTTACTATATCTATTTCTGTCTCAAATTTTATTACAATATAGAAAATTGAGCTAGCTTAACGTGGGCATTGGATTTGTGTCATTCAAAGCTCTAAATCAAAAGTTATGGACGATTTAGTGCAGAAATGTAAAGTTGATCGGCCAATTAAAGCGATCATTTTAAACCGATCATTGGTGCTCATTGAGTAAAAGCTTATAAATGAAAAATAATGCATGGCATCACACAGTTTGGGATGGATTCGATTACTAGGATGCTTTGTCGTATCTATTTCTGTCTCAAATTTGATCACAATATAGAAAATTCAGCGAACTTAACATGGGCAGGATTAGTGCCATTATGAGCTCTAAATCAAAAGTTACGGACGATTTAGTGCGGACATGTCAAGTTGATCGGCCTGTTAAAATGATCATTCTAAACTGAACATTGGTTCTCATTAAATAAAAAAGGCTAATAAATGAAGCATAACGCATTGCATCACACAGTTTTGGATAGATTGGATTATTGGATGCTTTGTCATATCTATTTCTGTCTCAAATTTTGTACAATATAGAAAACTAAGCTAGATTAACGTGGGCATTGGATTTGTGTCATTCTGATCTCTAATTCAAAAGCTACGGAAAATTTAGTGAGGACATGTCAAGTTGATCGGCCAGTTAAAATGATCATTCTAAACTGATCATTGGTGCTCATTGAGTAAAAGCTTATAAATGAAAAATAATTCATGGCATCACGCGGTTTGGGATGAATCCGATTACTAGGATGCTTTGTCGTATCTATTTTTGTCTCAAATTTGATCACAATATAGATAATTGAGCTAACTTAACATGGGCATTGGATTAGTGCCATTATGAGCTCTAAATCAAAAGTTATGGATGATTTAGTGCGGACATGTCAAGTTGATCGGCCAGTTAAAATGATCATTTTAAACTGATCATTGGTTCTCATTAAGTAAAGGCTAATAAATGAAGCATAACGCATTGCATCACACAGTTTTTGATAGATTGGATTATTGGATGCTTTGTCATATCTATTTTTGTCTCAAATTTTGTTACAATATAGAAAACTAAGCTAGATTAACGTGGGCATTGTATTTGTGTCATTCTGAGTTCTAAATCAAAAGTTACGGACGATTTAGTGAGGACATGTCAAGTTGATCGGCAAGTTAAAATTATCATTATAAACTTATCATTGGTGCTCATTAAGTAAAAGCTTATAAACGACGCATAAAGAATGTCATCACGCAGTTTGGGATACATTGGATTACTTGGACACTTTGTCGTATCTAGTTTTGTTTTAAATTTTTTTCACTATATCAAAGATTGAACTAGCTTAATGTGGGCATTTGATTCGTGTCATTCAGAGCTATAAATCACAAGTTATTAACGATTTAGTGTAGACATGTCAGTTAAAGTGAACATTCTAAACAGATCGTTGGTGGTCACTGAGTAAAAGCTTTTAAATGAAGAATAATGCATTGCATTACGCAGTTTGGGATTTACTGGAATACTTGGATGCTCTATCGTATATATTTCTGTCTCAAAATTTATATCACAATATAGAAAATGGAGCTAGCTTAACGTACGCATTCGATTCGTGTCATTCTGAGCTCTAAATCAAAAGTTAGGGATGATTTAGTGCGGACATGCCAAGTTGATCGGTAAGTGAAAGTGATCATTCTAAACTTATCATTGGTGCTCATTATGTAAAAGGCTTATAAATGAGGCATAAAGCAAGGCATCATGCAGTTTAGGATTGATTGGAGTACTTTGCCTCTTTTTCGTATCTACTTCTGTTTCAAATTTTGTCACAATATTGAAAATTGAATGAGCCTAATATGGGCATTGTATTCATGTCATTTTGAGTTATAAATCAAAAGTTATGAATGATTTAGTGTAGACATGTCAAGTTGATCGGCCAGTTAAAATGAACATTGTAAACAAATTGTTGGTGGTCATTGAGTAAAAGCTTATAAATCAAAAATAATGCATGGCATCACGCAGTTTGGGATTTACTGGATTACTTGGACGCTCTATCGTATCTATTTTTGTCTCAAATTTTGTTACAATAAAAAAAATTGAGCTAGCTTAACATAAGCATTGGATTCATGTCATTCTGAGCTCTAAATCAAAAGTTACGGATATTTAGTGCGGACATGTCAAGTTGATTGGCAAGTAAAAATGATCATTCTAAATTGATCATTTGTGCTCATTAAGTAAAAGGCTTATAAATGAGGCATAAAGCATGGCATCAGACAGTTTGGGATAGATTGGATTACTTTGACGCTTTGTCGTATTTACTTCTATTTCAAATTTGTCACAATATAAAAAATTAAACTAGCTTAATGTGGGCATTGGATTCATGTCATTCTGAGCTATAAATCAAACGTTATGAACGATTTAATGCAAAAATGTCAAGTTGATCGTCCAGTTAAAATGAACATTGTACACAGATCCTTGGTGGTCATTGAGTAAAAGCTTATAAATGAAGAATTATGCATGACATCATGCAGTTTGGGATTTACGGGATTACTTGGACGCTTTGTCGTATCTATAATTCTCTTTCAAATTTTGTCACAATATAGAAAATTGAGCTAGCTTAACGAGGGCATTTAATTTGTGTCATTCTGAGCTCTAAATCAAAAGTTACGGACGATTTAGTGCGGACATGTCAAGTTTATCGGACAGTTAAAGTGATCATTCTGAACTGATCATTTCTCCTGATAGAGTAAAGACTTATAAATGAAGCATAATGAATGTCATCACGCAGTTTGGGATAGATTGGATTATTTGGATGCTTTGTCGTATCTAGTTCTGTCTCAAATTTTGTCACAGTATAGAAAATTGAACTAGCTTAATGTGGGCATTGGATTCGTGTCATTCTAAGGTATAAATGAAAAGTTATGGACGATATAGTATAGAAATGTCAAGTTGATCGGCTAGTTAAAATGATCATTTCAAACTGATAGTTGGTGCTCATTGAGTAAAATTTATAAATGAAGAATAATGCATGGCATCACGCAGTTTGGGATAGACTGGATTACCTAAATGCTTGGTCGTATCTATTTCAGTCTCCAATTTTGTCATAATATAGAAAATTGAGCTAGCTTAACGTGGGCATTGCATTGGTGTCATTCTGAGCTCTAAATCAAAAGTTACGGACGATTTATTGCAGACATGTCAAGTTTATTGGCTAGTTAAAGTGATCATTCTAAACATATCATTGGTGTTGATTGAGTTAAGGTTTATAAATGAAGCATAATGCATGGATCATGTAGTTTTGGATAGATTGGATTACTTGGACGCTTTGTCGTATCAAGTTATGTCTAAAATTTTGTTACACTATAAAACATTGAGCTAACTTAAAATGGGCATTGGGTTCGTGTGTTTCTGAGCTTTAAATCAAACGTTACGGACGATTTAGTGTTGACGATTTAGAGCGGATATGTCAAGTTGATCGGCCAGTTAAAATGATCATTCTAAACTGATCATTGGTCCACATTGACTAAAAATCTTAATATGAAAAATAATGCATGGCATCACGCAGTTTGGGATGGACTGGATTACTTGGACTCTTTGTCATGTCTATTTCTTTCTCAAATTTTGTCACAATATATAAAATTGAGCTAGCTTAACGTGGGCATTGTATTCGTGTCATTCTGAGCTCTAAATCAAAGGTTACGGACGATTTCGTGCGGACTTGTCAAGTTGATCGGCGAGTTTGATTGATCATTCTAAACTGATCATTGGTGCTCATTGAGTAAAGGCTTATAAATGAAGCATAATTCATGGCATCCTACAATTTTGGATAGATTGGATTATCTGGATGCTTTGTCATATCTATTTCATTCTCAAATGTTGTTACACTATAGAAAATTGAGCTAGCTTAACACGGGCATTGGGTTCGTGTGATTCTGAGCTCTAAATCAAAAGTTATGGACGATTTAATGCAGACATGTCAAGTTGATCGGCCAGTTAAAATGATCATTCTAAACTGATCATTGGTGCTCATTTAGTAAAGACTTATAAATGGAGCATAATGCATGGCATCATACAATTTTGGATTGATTGGATTACTTGGACGGTTTGTCATATCTATTTCTTTCTCAAATGTTGTTACACTATAGAAAATTGAGCTAGGTTAACATGGGCATTGGGTTTGGGAATTTTCGTATCTACTTTTGTCTCAAATTTTTTTCACAATATAGAAAATTGAGCTAGCTTAACATGGGCATTGGATTCGTGTCATTCTGAGTTCTAAATCAAAAATTACATACGATTTAGTGCTGACATGTCAATTTGATCGACCAGTTAAAATGATCATTCTAAACTGAACATTGGTGCTTTGATCAAAGGCTTATAAATGAAGCATAATGCATTGAATCACGTTGTTTTGGATAGATTGGATTACTTGGATGCTTTGTCGCATCTATTTCTGTCTCAGATTTTGTCACAATATAGAAAATTGAGCTTGGTTAACGTGGCTTACTTGGATGTTTCATTGAATCACGTTGTTTTGTGTCGTTCAGAGATATAAATCAAAATTTACGAATGATTTATTGCAAACATGTCAAGTTGATCGGCCAATTAAAATTATCATTCTAAACTGATCATTGGTCCTTTGATCAAAGGCTTATAAATGAAGCATAATGCATTGAATCACGTTATTTTGGATAGATTGGATTACTTGGATGCTTTGTCGCATCTATTTCTGTCTCAGATTTTGTCACAATGGGCATGTTCGTTTCGCAGCCGCAGGAAGCTGCGGTTGCGTCTTGCGGCAAACTGTTGTTCGTTTACGCGCTGCAGGTTCCTGCGGTCAACCGCTGCGGTCGACCGCAGTAATCGGCGATATAAAATTTTAATCGCCACTAAATTTTAGCGTTGTGGTCAAAAAAACTGAGATAGAACATAAAATGACCAAAATACCCCTATTTCTAATGATAATTACATATAAAAACCTAAACCTAAATAGTTTTCTTCTTCTTTGGCCGCACACCTTTGCCGCACAGCCGTAAAGGGAGAACGCATTTCGTTTCTTCATCTTCTTCCTCAGGTTCCTGTCAGGTTCCTTTCATGGTAGTTTACTGAAAGTATCAATTGTTTTTCTCACAACCATTAATCTATATCTGATAAGTTAGGGTTTGATATGTTATTCTGAGATTTGAACAAAGAGAAGAACTTTTCGATTGTTTCTAATTTGCACAATCCTTCTTAAATTTACTCACTTCATCGGTCGAGCTCTCTTTCCTTGGTGGTATTGTTCTTTCAGTTCCTATTCTTTGTCTTTTTTTCTTTCGTAAAAGAGCATGTCGTTTGCTTTTTTCTGAAGCTATTTAGGGGGTGTGATATGGCGGAATCTTCATATGGAACTACGATTTTCTTCTTTTTGTTAATAACTGCGGCCGTAAATAAATTTCCCCTTTTAGAAGAAAAAGCATGGTTTTGGAATTTTCTGGTCACATAATTCATCTACAATCTCATATATTTGAAGAACTTTGACATACCTCTGAGTTAATGTGTTCCTTGATAAATTGTGAAAACTTATATTATCTATTGCTTTGATTTCAGCTTAACTATCAGCGAAAGGGAAGTTTGTGTGGCATCGCCTACAATCTCTGAAGCAATTTGGCATCTCAAAGTCTTATTTGTACTTCACTATACTTCAGAATGTCAGATTCTTCTTACAAGTATTGTCAATTAGAATAATTCGAAGGACTGTTTTTGTTTGTGATGGATAGTTTCTCTTGATGCTAGTTTCTGGACATATGTCTATATGTCTATCAAATCTACCATAAGTCCATAACCATTTATAAGAATTTGTATTGATGATGCATCTATAATAAGAAGTTCAAAAACAAAAAGAAAGCACAAAGAGAAAGATTTAGTTATAAAGATCGTAAGCATCCGAAGTATGGTTTGACTAAGTGGATTAAGCTTGTAACAGCAACGATGGCACTACACAATTTCATTCGGGATTCACACTGAGAGGATTATGATTTTGCACAGTGGCAAAATAGAAAAGAATATCATGCTCATGGTGATGAAGAAGAAGAAGAAGAAGGTGATGGTGATAATGTATATGGTGAGCATATTCCATATGAGCCGACCGGTGATAGAGCAATGGAAATTCTGCGTGACAACATCACAAATGAATATGGTAGAAGATGTCGACTACCATATTAAATATTTTAGTTAAAAATTTGATGTATTATTTTTATTTATTTTAGTTTAATATATAACTTTGATGAATTATTTTTATTTTATTTAATTAAAAAGTTATTTTATTATTTTTAATTTAATTTATGATTTTATTATTAATTATATACCTATATTTAACTAAAAATTTATACTTATGATTGTTAATAAAAAAATCTTTATTGTACAAATTTATATATATAAATTTATGAAAAAATAATTGTACAAATTTATAAAAATTAAAATATAAATTAAGTTAAAAAATTATCGTTGCGGCAACAAAACGAACAAACTTGCGGTCAAACGCTGCGATCAACCGCGCGACTGTCAAACGAACAAACGTGCGGCGACAATTTGCGATCAACCGTGCGTTTGCCAAACGAACAAATCTGCGGCGACAACCTGCGATCAACCGTGCGATTGCCAAACGAACAACACTGCGGCAGCAACCTGCGGTTAGACGCTGCGGTGATAAAACGAACAACAAAATACAGCGTCTAACCGCAGCGTTTGACCGCAAGTCGCTGCCGCAGGTCGCTGCGGCAGACAAACGAACAGCGCTAATATAGAAAATTGAGCTTGGTTAACGTGGCTTACTTGGATGTTTCATTGAATCACGTTGTTTTGTGTCGTTCAGAGATATAAATCAAAATTTACGAATGATTTATTGCAAACATGTCAAGTTGATCGGCCAATTAAAATTATCATTCTAAACTGATCATTGGTGCTCATTGAAAAAAAGGCTTACTAATGAAACATAATGCATGGCATCACACAATTTTGATAGATTGGACGCTTTCTCGTATCAAATTATGTATCGAATTTTGTCAAAATATAGAACATTGAGCTATTAATGTGGACATTGGATTATTGTCATTCTGAGCTATCAATAAAAACTTATGGACTATTTAGTGCACACATCTCAAGTTGATCGGCGAGTTAAAATGATCATTCTAAATTGATCATTGGTGCACATTGACTAAAGGCTTATAAATGAAGCATAAATCATGGAATTACGCAATTTGGGATGAATGTATTACTTGAAAGATTTATCGTATCTATTTCAGCCTTAAATTTTGTTACAATATAAAAAATTGAGCTAGCTTAACGTGGGCTTTAGATTCATGTCTGTTTAATCTAAAAATCAAAAGTTACGGACGATTTAATGCCAATACGTCAAGTTGATCGGCCAGTTAAAATGATCGTTCTAAACTGATCATTGTTATTCATTGAGAAAAGGCTTATTAATGAAACATAATGAATGACATTAGGCAGTTTTGGATAGATTTGATTACATAGCCGATATGTATAAAAAATTTAAGTCTTCAATTTTATCACAATATTGAAAATTGAGCTAGTTTAAGATGGGCATTAAATTCGTGTCTTATGAGCTCTAAATCAAAAGTTATAGAAGATTTAGTGCTGACATGTCAAGTTGATCGGCCAGCTAAAATGATCATTCTAAATAATCATTGGTGCTCATTAAGTAAAGGCTTATATATGAAGCATAATGCATGGCATCACACAGTTTTGGATAGATTGGATTACTTGGATGATTTGTTGTATCTATTTCTATCTCAAATTTTATCACAATATAGAAAATTAAGCTAGCTTAACGTTGGCATTCGATTCTTGTTATTTTGAGCTCTAAATCAAAAGTTACAGAAGATTTAGTGCTGACATCTCAAGTTCATCCGCTAGTTAAAATAATCATTTTAAACTGATCATTGGTGCTTATTGATTAAAGGCTTATAAATGAAGCATAATGCATGGAATCATCAAGTTTTGGATAGATTGGATTACTTGGATGCGTTGTCGTATTCATTTCGATTTCAAATTTTGTCACAATATAGAAAATTAGCTAGCTTAACGTTAGCATTGTATTCGTGTCAATCTGAGCTATAAATCAGAAGTTAGTGATGATTAAGTGCAATCATGTCATGTTGATCGGCCAATTAAAATGATCATTCTAAAATGATCATTGGTGCTCATTGAGAAAAGGCTTATTAATGAAGCATAATGCAGGGCATCACATAGTTTTGGATAGATTGGACTACTTGGATGATTTGTCATATCAAATTCTTTCTCAAATTTTGTCACAGTATAGAACATTGACCTATCTTAACGTGGACATTGGATTCGTGTCATTTTGAGCTATAAATCAAAACTTATGGACGATTTAGTGCATACATGTCAAGTTGATCGGCGAGTTAAAATTATCATTCCAAATTAATCATTGGTGCTCATTGAGTAAAAGCTTAAAAATGAACTATAATGCATGACATCACGCAGTTTGGGATAGGATGGATTACACGGATGACTTATCATATACATTTTTGTCTCAAATTTAGTCACAATATAGAAAATCGAGTTAGCTCAACGTGTACATTGGATTCTTGTCATTCTGAGCTATAAATCAAAAGTTATGGAAGATTTAGTGCAGACACGTCAAGTTGATCGGCCTGTTAAAATGATCATTCTAAATTGATCATTTGGTGCTCATTGACTAGAAGCTTATAAACGAAGCATAATGCATGGCATTACGCAGTTTGGGATAGAATGTATTATTTGAAAGATTTATCGTATCTATTTCTGTCTTAAATTTTATCACAATATAAAAAATTGAGCTAGCTTATCGTGGGCATTAGATTAGGGTCAGTCTAAGGTAAAAAATCAAAAGTTACGGACGATTTAGTTCAGATACGTCATGTTGATCGGTTAGTTAAAATGATCTTTCTAAATTTATCATTGGTGCTCATTGAGAAAAGGCTTATTAATGAAACATAATATATGACATTACGCTGTTTTGGATAGATTTGATTACTTGGATGCTTTGTTGTATCTATTTCCATCTCAAATTTTGTCACGATATAGAAAATTGAGCTATCTTAACGTGGGCATTTGATTCGTGTCATTTTGAGCTAGCTTAACATGGGCATTTGATTCGTGTCATTTTGAGCTATAAATCAAAAGTTACGAACAATTTAGTGCAGAAATGTCAAGTTGATCGGCCAGTTAAAATGACCATTCTAAATTGATCATTGGTGCTCATTGAGAAAAGGCTTATTAATGAAGCATGATGCATTGCATCACACAGTTTTGGATAGGTTGGACTACTTGGACATTTTGTCGTATCAAATGTTGTCTCAAATTTTTTCACAATATAGAAATCTGAGCTAGGTTAGCATGGATATTTGATTCGTGCCATTCTGAGTTATAAATCAAAACTTATGGACGTTTTATTGCACACTTGTCAAGTTGATCAGCCAGTTAAAATGATCAATCTGAAGTGATCATTGCTGCTCATTGAGTAAAGGCTTATAAATGAGGCGTAATGCATGGTATTACGCAGTTTTGGATAGATTTCATTACATGAAGGTCTCACTTCCTTTTTTCTTTGGGAGTTTCAAGAATATCCCCATTCATAGGTCTCAGATCAACATCTATGAATTGAAAGGTCCGAACGATCAACTCTTCAATCAGTTGTTAGAATCAATAGGTCTTCAAATCTTTCATTTGAAAAAATTGAAACCCTTTTTATTGGATGATCATAATACTTCTCAAAAATCAAAATTCTTGATCAATGGAAAATAAGATGAACTAAAGCATAAGAACTGAAGCATGATATGACTTTGTGGACTTCCATCAGCTTTTTTCGTTATGCGTCATATATACCACATATGGCGGGCAATAATCATACATGAAGCTAGAAATAAGTAGAATATGGGCGATATGTTGTAGAAATTTTAGTCTTAAATTTTATCACAATATTGAAAATTTAGCACCAATGATCACTATAGATTGATCAATGTAACTGGTCAATCAACTTGAGAAGTGAGCACCGATGATCCATTTTACTTGCCGATCAACTTTACATGTCTGCGCTAAATCGTTTTTAACTTTTGATTCACAATTCAGAATGAAACAAATGCAACGCCCACGTTAAGCTAGCTCAATTTTCTATATTGTGACGATATTTAATACCGAAATAGCTGTGACAAAGCCTCCAAGTAATCCAATCCATCCGAAAGTGCTAATGCCATGCTTTATGCCTCATTTTTAAACCTTTTCTCAATGATCACAAACGATCAGTTTTGAATAATCAATCTAACTGGCCATTAAACTTGACATCTATGCACAAAATCTTATTTAACTTTTCATTCGGATTTCAAAATGACACAAATCCAATGGCAAGGATAAAGTAGCTCAATCTACCCCAAACTGTGTGATACCATACATTATTCTTTATTTTAAACCTTTGCGCAATGAGCACTAGTGATCAGTTTAGAATGATAAATTTTACTGGCCCATCAAGTTGAGCTGTGTGCACTAAATCATTTTTAACTTTTGATTTAAAATTCCACTAGCTTAATGTGGGCATTGGATTCAAGAAATTCTGAGCTCTAAACCAAAAGTGACAGACGATTTAGTGCTGACATGTCAAGTTGATCAGCCACTTGAAATGATCATTCTAAACTGATCATTGGTGCTCATTGACTAAACGCTCATAAATGAAGCATAATGCATGGCATCACACAATTTTGGGTAGATTTGATTTCTTGGATGCTTTTTGTTTCTATTTCTGACTCAAATTTTTGTCACAATATAGAAAATTGAGGTAGATTAACGTGGGCATTGGATTCGTGTCATTATGAGCTATCAATCAAAAGTTTCAAAAGATTTAGTGCAAACATGTCAAGTTGATCGGCCAGTTAAAATGTTCATTCTAAGCTTATCATTGGTGCTCATTGAGAAAAGGCTTTAATGAAGGATAGTGCACGGCATCAAGCAATTTTGGATAGATTGGACTACTTTTACTCTTTGTCGTATCAAATTCCGTCTCACATTTTGTCACAATATAAAAAATTGACCTAACTTAACGTGGACATTGGATTCCTGTCATTCGGAGCTATAAATCAAAACTTATGTACGATTTAGTGCAGACATGTCAAGTTGATCGGCCAGCGAAAATTATCATTCTAAACTGATCATTGGTGCTCATTAAATAAAGGCTTATAAATGAATCATAATTCATGACATTCCATGGAGGATATGTAAAAGAAATTATAGTCTTAAATTTTATCACAATATTGAAAATTGAGCTACCTTTACGTGGGCATTGGATTCATGTCATTCTGAGCTCTAAATCAAAAGTTACATATGATTTAGTGGTTACATGTCAAGTTGATCGACCATTTCAAATGATCATTCTAAAATGATCTGTAGTGCTCATTTAGTAAAGGCTTATAAATGAAGCATTATGCATGACATCACGCAGTTTTGGATAGATTGGATTACTTGTATGCTTTGTCGTATCCATTTCTATTTCAAATTTTGTCAGAATATAGAAAATCGAGCTAGCTTAACGTTGGCATTGTATTCGTGTCAATCTGAGCTATAAATCAGAAGTTACTGATGATTTAGTGCTAACATGTCACGTTGATAGGCCAATTAAAATGATCATTCTAAAATGATCATTGGTGCTCATTGAGAAAAGGCTTATTAATGAAGCATAATGCATGGCATCACATAGTTTTGGATAGATTGGACTACTTGGATGTTTTTTCGTATCAAATTCTTTCTCAAATTTTGTCACAGTATAGAACATTAAGCTAGCTTAACGTGGACATTGGATTCGTGTCATTCTGAGCTATAAATCAAAACTTATGGACGATTTAGTGCATACATGTCAAGTTGATCGACGAGTTAAAATTATCATTCCAAATTGATCATTGGTTCTAATTGAGTAAAAGCTTATAAATGAACTATAATGCATGACATCATGCAGTTTGGGATAGGATGGATTACTTGGATGACTTATCGTATATATTTGTGTCTCAAATTTCGTCACAATATAGAAAATCGAGTAAGCTTAACATATACATTGGATTCTTGTCATTCTGAGCTGTAAATTAAAAGTTATGGAAGATTTAGTGCAGAAATGTCAAGTTGATCGGCCTATTAAAATGATCATTCTAAATTGATCATTGGTGCTCATTGACTAAAAGCTTATAAATGAAGCATAATGCATGGCATTACAAAGTTTGGGATAGAATGTATTATTTGAAAGATTTATCGTACCTATTTCTGTCTTATATTTTGTCACAATATAAAAAATTGAGCTAGCTTATCGTGGGCATTAGATTCATGTTAGTCTAAGCTAAAAATCAAAAGTTAAAAACGATTTAGTTCAGATACGTCAAGTTGATCGCTTAGTTAAAATGATCTTTCTAAATTGATCATTGGTGCTCATTGAGAAAAGGCTTATTAATGAAACATAATACATGACATTACGCTGTTTTGGATAGATTTGATTACTTGGATGCCTTGTTGTATCTATTTCCGTCTCAAATTTTATCACGATATAGAAAATTAAGCTAGCTTAACGTGGGCATTTGATTCGTGTCATTTTGAGCTATAAATCAAAAGTTACGAATAATTTAGTGCAGAAATGTCAAGTTGATCGGCCAGTTAAAATAACCATTCTAAATTGATCATTGGGGCTCATTGAGAAAAGGCTTATTAATGAAGCATGATGCATTGCATCACACAGTTTTGGATCGGTTGGACTACTTGGACACATTGTTGTATCAAATGTTGTCTCAAATTTTTTCACAATATAGAAAACTGAGCTAGAGTAGCATGGATATTTGATTCGTGCCATTCTGAGTTATAAATCAAAACTTATGGACGATTTATTACACACTTGTCAAGTTGATCAGCCAGTTAAAATGATCAATCTGAAGTGATCATTGCTGCTCATTGAGTAAAGGCTTATAAATAAAGCGTAATGCATGGCAATACGCAGTTTTGGATAGATTTCATTACATGAAGGTCTCACTTCCTTTTTTCTTTGGGAGTTTTGAGAATATCCCCATTCATAGGTCTGAGATCAACATCTTTGAATTGAAAGGTCCGAACGATCAACTCTTCAATCAGTTGTTAGAATCAATAGGTCTTCAAATCGTTCATTTGAAAAAATTGAAACCCTTTTTATTGCATGATCATAATACTTCTCAAAAATCAAAATTCTTGATCAATGGAAAATAAGATGAACTAAAGCATAAAAACTGAAGCATGATATGACTTTGTGGACTTCCATCAACTTTTTTCGTTATGCATCATATATACCACATATGGCAGGCAATAATCATACATGAAGCTAGAAATAAGTAGAATATAGGGGATATGTTGTAGAAATTTTAGTCTTAAATTTTATCACAATATTGAAAATTAAGCTAGCTTAATGTGGGCACTGGATTCAAGAAATTCTGAGCTCTAAACCAAAAGTGATAGACGATTTAGTGCTGACATGTCAAGTTGATCAGCCAGTTGAAATGATCATTCTAAATTGATCATTGGTGCTCATTGACTAAACGCTCATAAATGAAACATAATGCATGGCATCACACAGTTTTGGGTAGATTTGATTTCTTGGATGCTTTTTGTTTCTATTTTTGACTCAAATTTTTGTCACAATATAGAAAATTGAGGTAGATTAACGTGGGCATTGGATTCGTGTCATTATGAGCTATCAATAAAAAGTTTCAAAAGATTTAGTGCAAACATGTCAAGTTGATCGGCCAGTTAAAATGATCATTCTAAGCTTATCATTGGTGCTCATTGAGAAAAGGTTTATTAATGAAGGATAGTGCATGGCATCATGCAATTTTGGATAGATTGGACTACTTGTATACTTTGTCGTATCAAATTCTGTCTCACATTTTGTCACAATATAGAAAATTGACCTAACTTAACGTAGACATTGGATTCGTGTCATTCTGAGCTATAAATCAAAACTTATGGACGATTAAATGCAGACATATCAAGTTGATCGGCCAGTGAAAATGATCATTATAAACTGATCATTGGTGCTCATTAAGTAAAGGCTTGTAAATGAAACATAATGCATGACATTACATGGAGGATATGTAAAAGAAATTTTAGTCTTAAATTTTGTCACAATATTGAAAATTGAGCTACCTTTACGTGGGCACTGGATTCGTGTCATTCTGAGCTCTTAATCAAAAGTTACAGATGATTTAGTGCTAACATGTCAAGTTGATCGACCATTTAAAATGATCATTCTAAAATGATCTTTGGTGCTCATTTAGTAAAGGCTTATAAGTGAAGCATAATGCATGGCATCACGTAGTTTTGGATAGATTGGATTACTTGGATGCTTTGTCGTATCCATTTTTATTTCAAATTTTGTCACAATATAGAAAATTGAGCTAGCTTTACGTTGGCATTGTATTCGTGTCAATCTGTGCTATAAATCAGAAGTTACTGATGATTAGTGCAAACATGTCACGTTGATCGGCCAATTAAAATGATCATTCTAAAATGATCATTCTATGATGATCATTCTAAAATGATCATTCTAAAATGATCATTGGTGCTCATTGAGAAAAGGCTTATTAATGAAGCATAATGCATGGCATCACATAGTTTTGGATAGATTGGTGTACTTGGATGCTTTGTCATATCAAATTCTATTTCAAATTTTGTCACAATATAGCAAATTGAGCTAGTTTAACGTGGACATTGGATTCGTGTCATTCTAAGCTATAAATAAAATGTTATCGAAGATTAAGTGCAGAAATGTCAAGGTTATGGGCCAGTTAAAATGATCATTCTTAACTGATCATTGGTGCTCATTGACAAAAGGCTTATAAATGAAGCATAATGCATGGCATCACGCAGTTTGGGATAGAATGAATTACTTGCACCACTTATCTTATTCATTTCTTTCTTAGATTTTTTCACAATATAAAAAATTGAGCTAGATTAACGTGGGAATTGGGTTCGTGTCAGTCTGAGCTATAAATCAAGAGTTATGGATGATTTAGTGCATACACGTCAAGTTGATCGGCTAGTTAAAATGATAATTCTAAACTGATCATTGGTGCTCATTGAGAAAAGGCTTATTAATGAAACATAATACATGACATTACGCTGTTTTGGATAGATTTGATTACATGGCCGATATGTCAAAATAATTTTAGACTTAAATTTTCTAACAATATTGAAAATTTAGCTAGCTTAACGTGGGCATTGGATTCGTGTCTTCTGAGATCTAAATCAAATGTTATAGACGATTTAGTGCTGACATGTGAAGTTTATCGGCCAGTTAAAATGATCATTCTAAATGATCATTGGTGATCATTGAGTAAAGGCTTATAAATGAAGCATAATCCACGACATCACACAGTTTGGGATAGATTGGTTTACTTGGACGCTTTGTCGTATCTATTTCTTTCTCAAATTTTGTTAAAATATAGAAAACTGAGCTAGCTTAACGTGGGCATTGTACGTGTCATTCTGAGCTATAAATCAAAAGTTACAGATGATTTAGTGCAGACATGTCAAGTTGATCGGCCAGTTAAAATAATCATTCTAAACTGATCATTGGTGCTCATTGATTAAAGGTATATAAATGAAGCATAATGCACGATCTCAAACAGTTTAGAATGATGAAGGCTTATAAATGAAGTATAATGCATGCCATCACTTAGTTTTGGAGAGATTGGATTACTTGGACACTTTGTCGTATCATTCCTTGTATCAAATTTTTGTCAAAATATAGAATATTGAGCTAGCTAAACGTGGGCATTGGATTCGTGTCATTCGGAGCTCTAAATCAAAAGTTAGGGACGATTTAGCGAGGAATGTCATGTTGATCAGCCAGTTAAAAAGATCATTCTAAACTGAGCTTTGGTGCTCACTGAGTAAAGGCATATAAGTGAAGTATAATGCACGGCATCACGCATTTTTCGATAGATTGGATTATTTGGACGCATTGTCATATCTATTTTTGTCTCAAATTTTGTCACAATATAGGAAATTGAACTATTTTAACGTGGGCAATGGATTTGTGTCATCCTGAGCTATAAATCAAAAGTTACGGATGATTTAGTTCGGAGTTAAAATGATCATTCTAAACTGCTCATTGGTGCTCATTGAGTAAAGACTTATAAACAATAAAGCATAATGCATGCATCACACAGTTTTGGATAGATTGGATTACTTGGGACAATTTTTCGTATCTATTTTTGTCTTAAATCTGGTCACAATATAGAAAATTCAGCTAGCTTAACTTGGGCATTGGATTCGTGTCATTCTGAGCTATAAATCAAAAGTTACAGACGATTTAGTGCGGACATGTCAAGTTGATCGGCCAGTTAAAATGATCATTTTAAACTGAACATTGGTGCTCATTAAGTAATGGCTTATTAATGAAGCACAATGCTTGGCATCACGCAGTTTTGGAAAGATTGGATTACTTGGATGCCTTTTGTATCTAATTCTTTCTCAAATTTTGTCACAATATAGAAATCAGAGCTAGCTTAACGTGGACATTGGATTCATCTCATTATGAGCTATAAATCAAATGTTATGGACGAATTAGTGTGGATATGTCAAGTTAATAGGCCAGTTAACATGATCATTCTAATTGATCATTGGTGCTCATTGAGTAAAGGCTTATAAATGGAGAATAATGCATGGCATCATGCAGTTTTGGATAGAATGGACTACTTAGATTGGACGCTTTGTCGAATCTAATTTTGTCTCAAAAATTTTCACAATATAGAAAATTGAGCTAGCTTAACGTGGACATTGGATTCGTGTCATTTTGAACTCTAAATCAAAAGTTACAGACGATTGAGTGCAGACATGTCAAGTTGATCAGCCAAATGAAATGATCATTCTAAATTGATTATTGGTGCTCATTGAGTAAAGGCTTATAAATGAAACATAATGCATGACATCACACAATTTTGGATAGATTGGATTACTTGGATGCTTTGTCATATCTATTTCTATCTCAAGTTTTGTCACAATCTAGAAATTTGAGCTAGCTTAACGTGGTTTCGGATTTGTGTCATTTTGAGCTCTTTTACAGATAAGTCAAGTTGATCGCCAAGTTAAAATGATCATTATAAGCTGATCATTGGTTCTCATTGAGTAAAGGTTTATAAATGAAGCATTATGCGGGACATTATGCAGTATTGGATAGATTTGATTACTTAGAGGATTTGTCAAAGCAATTTTAGTCTCAAATTTATCACAATATAGAAAATTGAGCTAGCTTAACGTGGGCATTGGATTCATGTCATTTTGATCTCTTAATCAAAAGTTACCTATGATTTAGTGTGGAGTTAAAACGATCATTCTAAACTGATCACTGGTGCTCACAGAGTAAAGGCTTATATATGAAGCATAATGCATGCATTACGAAGTTTGGAATATATTGGATTACTTGGATGCTTTTTCGTATCTATTTCTATCTTAAATTTAATGAAAATATAGGAAATTGGGCTAGTTTAACGTTGACATTGGATTCATGTCATTGTGAGCTCTATACGTATAGTTATAGAAGACTTAGATTGGACATGTCAAGTTGATCGGCTAGTTAATATGATCATTCTAAACTGGTCATTGGTGCTCATAGGGTAAAGGCTTATAAATGAAGCATAATGCATGGCATCACACAGTTTGGGATATATTGGATTACTTGGATGCTCTACTTTATCTATTTCTTTCTTAAATTTTATCACAGTATAGAAAAGTGAGCTACCTTAGCATGGGCATTGGATTCATGTCATTCTGAGATCTGAATCAAAAGTTACGGACGATTTAGAGTGGATATGTCAATTTGATCGGCCAGTTAAAATGATCATTCTAAACTAAAATTGGTGCTCACTGAGTAAATGCTTATAAATGTAGCATAATGTATGGCATCATGTAATTTTGGATAGTTTGAATTACTTGGACGCTTTGTCGTATCTAATTCGGTCTCAAATTTTGTCACAATATATAAAATTGCGAAAGCTTAAGGTGGGTATTGGATTCATGACATCCTTAGCTATAAATCAAAAGTTACGGTTGATTAAGTGTGGGCATGTCAAGTTGATCGACCAGCTATTATGATTTTTCTAAACTAATCATTTGTGCTTATTGAGTGAACGCTTATAGATGAAGCATAATGCATGACATTACACAGCTTTAGATATATTTGATTACTTGGAGGATTTGTCGAATAAATTTTAGTCTTAAATTTTACCACAATGTAGAAAATTAAGAAGCTTAACATGGGATTGGATTCGTGTCATTCGGAGCTCTAAATCAAAAGTTATAGACAATTTAGTTCGGATATATCAAGTTGATCGGCTTGTTAATATGATCATTCTAAACTGATCATTGGTGCTCATTGAGTAAACGCTTATAATTGAAGACTAATGCATGGCATCACACAGTTTGGGATAGATTGGATTACTTGAATGACTTGTCGTTTCAGTTTCTGCCTCAAATTTTGTCAAAATATAGGAAATTGAGCTAGCTTAACCTGGGTACCAGATTCCTGTCATTCTGAGCTATAAATCAAAAGTTACGAACGATTTAGTTTAGACATGTCAAGCTGATGGGCCAATTACAATGATCATTCCAAACCGATCATTGATGCTCACTAAGTAAAGGCTTATAAATGTAGCATAATGCATGACATTTCACTGTTTTGGATAGATTTATTTACTTGGAGGATTTGTCGAAGTAATTTTAGTCTTAAATTTATCACAATATAGAAAATTGAGCTACCTTATCGTGGGCATTGGATTCGTGTAATTTTGAACACTAAATCAAAATTAATGGATGATTAGTGTGGAGTTAAAATGATCATTCTAAACTGATGATTGGTGTTCATTGAGTAAACGCTTATAAAATAAGCATAATGCATGGCATCACACAGTTTTGGATAAATTCAATTACTAGGACGCTTTGTCGTATCTATTTCTGTGTCAAATTTTGTCACAATATACAAAATGATCATTTTTAACTGATCATTGGTGCTCATAGAGTAAAGGCTTCTAAATGAAGCATAATGCATTGCATCACGCAGGTTGGGATAGATTGGATTACTTGGAAAATTTTTCGTATCTATTTTTGTCTCAAATTTTGTCACAATATAGAAAATTGAGCTAGCTTAACGTGGGTATTGGATTCGTGTCATTTTCACCTATAAATAAAAATTTACGGACGATTTCGTGTAGACATGTCAAGTTGATCGGCCAGTTAAAGTGATCATTCTAAACTGATCAGTGGTGGTCATTGAGTAAAGGGTTTTAAAGAAGCATAACGCATGGCATCATGCAGTTTTGGTTAGATTGGATTACTTGAACACTTTGTCGTATCTATTTTTATCTCAAACTTTGTCATAGTATAGAAAATTGAGCTAGCTAAATGTGGGCATTGGATTTGTGTAAGTTTGAGTAATTTTGAGCTCTAAATCGAAAGTTACGGACGATCTATTGCGGAGTGAAAATGATCATTATTAACTCATCATTGGTGCTCATTAAGTAAAGGCTAAATTAAGCATAATGCATGGCATCACTCAGTTTGGGATAAATTGGATTATTCCAACACTTTGTCCTATCTATTTCTATATCAAATTTTGTCACAATATAGAAAATTGAGCTAGCTTAATGTGGGCATTGGATTTGTGTTTTGAACTCTAAATAAAAAGTTACGAACGATTTAGTACGAAGTTAAAATGATCATTTTTAACAGATCATTGGTGCTCATTGAGTAAAAGATAATAAATGAAGCATAATGCATGGCATCACGCAGTTTATGAGAGATTGGATTACTTCAAGGCTTTGTTGTATATATTTCTTTCTCACATTTTTTCATATTATGGAAAATTGAGCTAACTTAACGTGGGCTTTGGATTCGTGTTATTCTGAGCTCTAAATCAAAAGTAACGGACGATTTAGTGCGGACATGTCAAGTTTATCAGCGAGTTAAAGTGATCATTGTAAACTAATCATTGGTGCTCATTTAGTAAAGGCTTATAAAGAAGCATAATGTACGGCATTACGCAGATTTGGATAAATTGGATTACTTCAACACTTTGTTGTATCTATTTATGAATCAAAATTTTTGAGAATATAGAAAATTGAGTTAGCTTAACGTCGGCATTGGATTTGGGTCATTCAGAGCTATAAATTAAAAGTTATAGACGATTTAGTGCAAAAATGTCAAGTTGATAGGCCAGTTAAAATCATCATTCTAAACTGATCATTGGTGCTCATTGAGTAAAGGCTTATTAATGAAGCACAATGCATGCCATCGCACAGTTTGGATAGATTGGACTAGTTGGACGCTTTATCGTATCTAATTCTGTCTCAGATTTTATCACAATGTAGAAAATTGAGCGAGCTTAACGTGGACATTGGATCCGTGTCACTCTGAGCTATTAATCAAAAGTTACGAACGATTTAGTGCAAACTGTCAAGTTTACCGGCCAATTTAAATGATCATTCTAAACTGATCATTGGTGCTTATAGAGTAAGGTGTTGTAAATGAAGCATAATGCATGGCATCACGAAGATCGGGATAGAAAGGATTATAGGACGCATTGTCACAAGTAACTGATCATTGGTGCTCAATGAGTGAAGGCTTATATATGAAGCATAATGCATGGCATCACGCAGTTTGGGATAGATTGGATTACTTCGACGCTTTGTCATATCTATTTCTATCTCAAATTTTGTCACAATGTAGAAAATTGAGCTAGCTTAACGTGGGCATTGGATTCGTTTCATTTTGAGCTCTAAATCAAAAGTAACGAATGATTTAGTGTGGTCATGTCAAGTTGATCAGCCAGTTAAACTGATCATTGGTGCTCATTGAGTAAAGGCTTATAAATGAAGCATAATGCATGGCATCACGCAGTTTTGGATACATTGGATTATTTGGACGCTTTGTCGTATCTATTTATGTATCAAATTTTGTCACAATATTCAAAATTGAGCTAGCTTAACGTGGGCATTGGATTCATGTTATTTTAAGCTATAAATCAAAAGTTACTAATGATTTAGTGCAAAAACGTCAAGTTGATCGGCCAGTTAAAATGATCATTCTAAACTGATCATTGGTGCTCAATGAGTAAAGGCTTATTAATGAATCATAATGTATGGCATCATACAGTTTTGGATAGATTGGAGTATTTGGAATTTTTGTCGTATCTAATTCTGTCTCAAATTTTATCAGAATATATGAGCAAGCTTAACATGGGCATTGGATTTGTGTCATTATGCGCTCTAAATCAAAAGTTACAAAGGATTTAGTGCAGAATGTCAAGTTGATCAACCAGTTAAAATGATCATTCGAAACTGATAATTGGTGCTCTTTGAGCAAAGGCTTATAAATGAATCATAATGCATGATATTACGCAATTTTGGATAGATTTCATTATACTTGGAGGATTTGTCGAAGCAATTTTAGTCTTAAACTTAATCACAATATAGAAAATCGAGCTAGCTTAACGTGGGAATTGGATTCATGTAATTTTGAGCTCTAAATCAAAAGTAACGGATGACAAGTCAAGTTGATCGACAAGTAAAAACGATCATTCTTAACTGATCATTCGTGCTGATTGAGTAAATGTTTATAAATGAAGCATAATGCATTGCATCACGCAGCTTTGGATAGATTAAATTAATTCGATGGTTTGTCTTATCTATTTTTATCTGTAATTTTGTCACAATATAGAAAATGGACCTAGCTTAACGTTGGCATTGGATTAGTGTCATTCTGATATATAAATCAAAATCTATGTACGATTTAGGACTGACATGTCAAGTTGATGGCCAATTAAAATGATCATTCTAAACTGATCATTTGTGCTCATTGAGAAAAGGCTTATTAATGAAGCATAATGCATGGCATCACACAATTTTTGATAGATTGTACTACTTGGGCGCTTTGTCGTATATAATATTTTCTCATATTTTATCACAATATAGAAAATTGAGCTACCTTAATATGGGCATTGAATTCGTGTCATTCTCGACTCTAAATCAAAAGTTACAAAGGATTTAGTGCATAATGTCAAGTTGATCGGCCAGTTAAAATGATCATTCGAAACTGATAATTTGTGTTCTTTGAGTAAAGGCTTATAAATGAAGCATAATGCATGACATTACACAATTTTGGATAGATTTCATTACTTTGAGGATTTGTCGAAGCAATTTTAGTCTTAAATTTAACCACAATACAGAAAATTAAACTAGTTTAACGTGGGCATTGTATTCGTGTAATTTTGAGCTCTAAATCAAAAGTAACAGACGATTTAGTGCAGAGTTAAAATGATCATTCTTAACTGATCATTGGTGCTCATTGAGTAAAGGCTTAGAAATGAAGCATAATGCTTTGCAACACCCAGTTTTGGATAGATTAGATTAATTTGATGCTTTATCTTATTTATTTCTATCTCAAATTTTGTCACAATATAGAAAATATATCTAGCTTAACGTGGGCATTGTATTCGTGTCATTTTGAGCTATAAATCAAAATTTATGGACGATTTAGGGCACACATGTCAAGTTGATCGGCCAGTTCAAATGATCATTTTAAACTGATCATTGGTGCTCATTGAGAAAAGGCTTATTAATGAAGCATAATGCATTGCACCATACAGTTTTAGATAGATTGGAATACTTGGACCCTTTTTCGTATCTAATTCTGTCTCAAATTTTGTCACAATATAAAAAATTGAGCTAGCTTAACGTGGAGATTGGATCCGTATCATTCTGAGATATAAATCAAAAGTTACGAATGATTTAGTGGAATTTTTCAAGTTGATCGGCCAGTTAAAATCATCATTCTAAACTAATCATTGGTGCTCATTCAGTAAAGACTTATAAATGAAGCATAATGAATGGCATTACGCAGTTTTGGATAGATTTCATTACTTGGAGGAATTGTTGAAGCAATTTTAGTCTTAAATTTAATCACAATATAGAAAATTGAGCTATCTTAACGTGGACATTGGATTCGTTTAATTTTGAGCTCTAAATCAAAAGTTAGAGACGATTTAGTGCCGGGTTAAAATGATCATTCCAAACTAATCATTAGTGCTAATTGAGTAAAGACTTATAAATGAAACATAATGCATGGCATCACGCAGTTTGGAATAGATTGGATTACTTCAACGCTTTGTTGTATCTATTTCTATCTAAACTTTTTTCACAATGTAGAAAATTGAGCTAGCTTAATGCGGGCATTGGATTCGTGTCATTCTGAGCTCTAAATCAAAAGTAACGGACGATTTACCGCAGACATGTCAAGTTGATCAGCGAATTAAACTGATCATTCTAAACTTATCATTGGTGCTCATTGAGTAAAGGCTTATAAATGAAGCATAATGCATGACATCACATAATTTTAGATACATTGGATAACTTGGATTCTTTTTCGTATCGATTTCGGTCTCAAATTTTGTCACTATATAGAAACTTGAGTTAGTTTAACATGGGCTTTGGATTCATGTCTTTATGAGCTCTAAATCAAAAGTTACAAATCATTTAATTCATACATGTAAAGTTGATCGGCAAGTTAAAATGATCATTCTAAACTGATCATTGGTGCTCATTGTGTAAAGGCTTATTAATGAATCATAATGCATAGCATCACACAGTTTTGGATATATTGGAGTACTTGTACGTTTTGTCGTATCTAATTTTGTCTTATATTTTATCACAATATAGAAAATTGAGCAAGCTAAACATGGGCATTGGATTTGTGTCATTCTTCGCTCTAAATCAAAAGTTACAAAGGATTTAGTGCAGAATGTCAAGTTGATCGGCCAGTTAAAATGATCATTTGAAACTGATAAATTGTTCTCTTTGAGTAACGGCTTATAAATGAAGCATAATGCATGACATTACGCAATTTTGGACACATTTCATTACTTGGAGGATTTGTCTAAGCAATTTTAGTCTAAAATTTAATCATAATATAGAAAATTAAGCTAGTTTAACGTGGGCACTGGATTCATGTAATTTTGAGTTCTAAATCAAAAATAACGGACGATTTAGTGCAGAGTTAAAATGATCATTCTTAACTGATCATTGGTGCTCGTTGAGTAAAGGCTTATAAATGAAGCATAATGCATTGCATCACCAGTTTTGGATATATTGGATTAATTAATGCTTTGTCTTATCTGCTTCTATCTCAAATTTTGTCACAATATAGAAAATTGAGCTAGCTTAACGTAGACACTGTATTCGTGTCATTTTAAGCTATAAATCAAAATTTACGGACGATTTAGGGCAGACATGTCAAGTTGTTCGGCCAGTTAAAATGATCATTCTAAACTCATCATTGGTGCTCATTGAGAAAAGGTTTATTAATGAAGCATAATGTATGGCATCACACAATTTTGGATATATTGGACAACTAGGATGCTTTGTCGCATCTAATTCTATCTTAAATTTTGTCAGAATATAGAAAATTGAGCTTGCTTAACATGGGCATTGGATTCGTGTCATTCTCCGCTTTAAATCAAAAGTTACAAATGATTTAGTGTAGAATATCAAGTTCATCTGCCAGTTAAAATGATCATTCGAAACTGATAATTGGTGCTCTTTGAGTAAAGGGTTATAAATGAAGCATAATGCATGACATTACATAATTTTGGATAGATTTCATTACTTGGAGGATTTGTTGAAGCAATTTTAGTGTTAAATTTAATCACAATATAAAACATTGACCTAGATTAACATGGTATTGGATTCTTGTAATTTTGAGCCTTAAATCAAAAGTTACGGACGATTTACTTCGTAGTTTAAATGATAATTCTTAACTGATCATTGGTGCTCATTGCATAAAGGCTTATAAATGAAGCATAATGCATGGGATCACGGAGTTTGGGATAGATTGGATTACTTGACGCTTTGTCGTATCTATTTCTATCTCAAATTTTGTCACAATATAAAAATTTAGCTAGCTTAACATGGGCATTGGATTCGTGTCATTCTGTGCTATATATCAAAAGTAACGGACGATTTAGTGCAGACATGTCAAGTTGATCAGCCAGTTAAAATCATCATTCTAAACTGATCATTGGTTCACATTGAGTAAAGGCTTACTAATGAAGCATAATGCATGGTATCACACATTTTTGGTTAGAATCGACTATATGGACCCTTTTTCGTATCTAATTATGTCTCAAATATCACAAATTAGAAACTTGAGCTACCTTAACGTGGACATTGGATATCTGTCATTCTTAACTATAAATCAAGAGTTATGGTCCGATTTAGTGTAGACATGTCAAGTTTATCCGCCAGTGAAAATGATTATTCTAAATTGATCATTGGTGCTCGTTGAGTAAAGGCTTATAAATGAAGCATAATGCATGACATTACACTGTTATGGATAGATTTGATTACATGGGGGATTTGTCAAAGCAATTTTTGTCTTAAATTTATCACAATATAAAAAATTGAGCTACCTTAACGTGTGCATTGGATTCGTGTCATTTGGAGCTCTAAATCAAAAATTACGGACGATTTAGTGCGGAGTTAAAATGATCATTCTTAATTGATCATTGGTGCTCATTGATTAAAGGCTTGTAAATGAAGCACAATGCATGGCATCACGTAGTTTGGGATAGATTGGTTTATTTGGACGCTTTGTCATATCTATTTATGTCTAAAATTTTGTCACAATTAAGAAAATTGAGCTAGCTGAACATTGGCATTGGTTCATGTCCTTTTTAGCTCTAAATCAAAAGTTACGGACAACTTAGTGCAGAGTTAAAATTATCATTCTTAACTGATTGTTGGTGTTCATTGATTAAAGGCTTATAAATAAAGCATAATGCATGGCATCACAAAGTTTGGGATAGATAGGATTATTTGGACCCTTTGTTGTATCAATTTCTTGTCTGAAATTTCGTCACAATATAGAAAATTGAGCTTGATTAACGTGGGCATGGGATTTGTTTTATTTTAAGCTCAAAATCAAAAGTTACAATGGATTTAGTGCAGATTGTCAAGTTGATCGGCCAGTTAAAATGATCATTCTAAACTGATAATGAAGCAGAATGCATGACATTACGCATGTTTTGATAGATTTGATTGCTTGGAAGATTTGTTGAAGCAATTTTAGTCCTAAATTTAATTAGAATATAGAAAACTGAGCAAGTTAAACGTGAGAATTGGATTCGTGCAAATTTGATCTAGAAGTCAAAACTACGGACGCTTTAGTAAGGAGTTAAAATGATCATTCTTAACTAATCATTGGTGCTCATTGAGTAAAGGCTTATAAATGAAGCGTAATGCATGCCATCACGGAGTTTGGGATAAATCGGATTACTTGGATGCTTTGTCTTATCTATTTCTGCCTCAAAATTTTTCAAAATATAGAAAATTGAGCTAGCTTAACGTGGGCATTGGATTCGTGTCATTCGGAGCTCTAAATCAAAAGTAACAGAAGATTTCGTGCGGACAAGTAAATTTGATCAGCCAGTTAAAACGTTCATTGTACACTGATCATTGGTACTCATTGAGTAAAGGCTTATAAATGAAGCATAATGCATGGCGTTACGCAGTTTTTGATAGATTGGATTACTTGTATTCTTTGTTGTATCTATTTATGTCCCAAATTTTGTCATAGTATAGTAATTTGAGATAGATTAACATGGGCATTGGATTCGTTTAATATTAAGCTCAAAATCAAAAGTTACAATGGATTTAGTGTAGACTATCAAGTTGATCGGGCAGTTAAAATGATCATTCTAAACTGAAAATTTATGCTCTTTGAGTAAAGGCTTATAAATGAAGTATAATGCATGACATTACACATGTTTGGATATATTTGATTACTTGGAGGATTTATCAAAGCAATTTTAGTGTTAAATTTATTGAAAATATAGAAAATTGAGCTAGTTTAACGTGAGAATTGGATTCGTGTAATTCTGAGTTGTAAATCCAAAGTTATGGACGATTTAGTGCGGAATTAAAATGATAATTCTTAACTAATCATTGGTGCTCATTGAGTAAAGGATTATAAATGTAGCGTAATGCATGGCATCACGCAGTTGGGGATAGATTGGATTACTTGGAGGCCATGTCGTATCTATATTTGTCTCAAATTTTGTCACAATATAGAAAATTGAGCTAGCTTAATGTGGGCATTGGATTCGTGTCATTCAGAGCTCTAAATCAAAAGTAACGGACGCTTTAGTGCGTACAAGTAAATTTGATCAGCCAGTTAAAACGATCATTTACAATGATAATTGGTGCTCACTGAGTGAAGGCTTATTAATGAAACATAATGCACGACATTACACAGTTTTGGATAGATTTGATTACTTGAAGGATTTGTCGAATCAATTTTAGTCTTAAATTTTATCACAATATAGAAATTTGAGCTAGATTAACGTGGGGATTTGATTCGTGTCATTCTGACCTCTAAATCAAAAGTTATAGACGATTTAATTCGGACATGTCAAGTTGATCGGCTAGTTAATATGATCATTCAAAACTGTTCATCGGTGCTCATTCGGTGCTTATTCGGTAAAGGCTTATAATATGCATGACATTACGCAGTTTGGGATAGATTGGATTACTTGGATGCTTTGTCCTATATATTTCTATCTTAAATTTTATCACAATATAAAAAATTGAGCTAGCTTAACGTTGACATTGGATTGGTGTCATTCTAAGCTCTAAATCAAAAGTTATAGACGATTTAGTTTGGACATGTCAAGTTAATCGGCTAGTTAATATGATCATTCTAAACTGATCATTGATGCTCATTGAGAAAAGTCATATAGATGAAGCATAATGCATTTGGTGTTCAAAGTCATATAAATGAAGCTATAAATCAAAAGTTATGCACGATTTAGTGCAGACATGTCTTGTTGATCGCCTAGTTAAAATGATCATTTTAAACTGATCTTTGGTGTTCATTGAGTAAAAGGTTATAAATGAAGCATAATGCATCACATTATGCAGTTTTGGACAAATTTGATTACTTGGAGGATATGACCAAACAATTTTAGTCTTAAATTTCAAAAAAATATAGAAAATTGAGCTAGCTTAACGTGGGCATTAGATTCGTATCTTCTGAGCTCAAACTCATAAGGTATAGACGATTCAGTGCGGACATGTAAATTTGATCGGCTAGTTAAAACGATCATTCTAAACTGCTCAGTGAAGCTCATTGAGTAAAGGCTTATTAATGAAGCATAATGCATGGCATCACGCAGTTTTGGATAGATTGGATTACTTTGACGTTTTGTCGTATCTATTTACGTCTCAAATTTTGTCACAATGTAGGAAATTGAGCTAGATTAATGTGGGCATTGGATTCATGTCATTATGAGCATTAAATCAAAACTTAGAGACGATTTACTGCGGACAGGTCAAGTTGATCAACTAGTTAAAATGATCATTCTAAACTGATCGTTGGTGCTCATTGAGTAAACGCTTATAAATGAAGTATAATTCAGGACATCATGCAGTTTTGGATTGATTGGATTACTTGGATTTTTTGTCATATCTAATTTTGTTTCAATCTTATCACATTATAGAAAATTGAGCAAGCTTAACGTGGGCATTGGATTCGTTTCATTCTGAGCTATATATCAAAAGTAACGGAAGATTTAATGCAAACATGTCAAGTTGATCTTCCAGTTAAAATGATCATTCTAAACTGATCATTGGTGCTCATTGAGTAACGGCTTATTAATGAAACATAATGCATGGCATCACATAGTTTTGGATAGATTGGATTACCTGGAGGCTTTGTCGTATCTATTTCTATCCCAAAATTTGTCACAATATATAAAAATGAGCTAGCTTAATGTGGGCATTGGGTTCGTGTCACTCTGAAATATAAATCAAAAGTTATGGATGATTTAGTACATACAAGTCAAGTTGATCGGCCAGTTAAAATGATCATTCCAAAGTCATCATTGGTGCTCATTGAGTAAACGCTTATTAAAGAAGCATAATGCATGGTATCACACAGTGTTGGATAGATTGGATTACTTGGACACTTTGTAGTATCGAATTCTGTCTCAAATTTTGTCACAATATATAGAAGTTTGAGCTAACTTAACGTGGAAATTGGATTTGTGTCATCTGAGCTATAAATCAAAAGTTATGAACGATTAAGTGCAGACATGTCTTGCCAATCGCCTAATTAAAGTGATCATTTTAAACTGATCATTGGTGCTCATTGAGTAAAGGCTTATAAATGAAGCATGACATTACGCAGATTTGGATAGATTTGATTACTTGGAGGATATATCCAAGCAATTTTAGTCCTAAATTTTATCACAATATAGAAAATTGAGATACCCTTACGTGTGCATTGCATTTGTATCATTTTGAGCTCTAAATCAAAAGTTACGGACGATTTTGTGCGGACGAAGTCAATTTGATCGGGCAGTTAAAATGATCATTCTAAACTGATCATTGCCGCTTAATGAGTAAATGCTTGTAAATGATGCATAATGCATGCCATCACGTAGTTTGGATAGATTGGATTACTTGGATGATTTGTCATATCTATTTTTGTCTCAAATTTTGTCACAATAAAGAAAATTGAGCTAGCTTAATGTGGGCATTGGATTCGTGCCATTCTGGGCTTGAAATCAAAACTTACGGACAATTTAGTGAGGACATGTCAAGTTCATCGGTCAGTTAAAATGATCATTCTAAACTGATTATTGGTGCTCATTGAGTAAAGGCTTATAAATGAAGCATAATGCATGACATCGCACATTCTAAAATTTGATGCTTTGTCATATTTATTTATATGTCAAATTTTATCACAATATAGAAAAGTAAGCTAGCTTAACGTGGGCATTGGATTGTTGTCATTCTGAGCTCTAAATCAAAAGTTACAGACGATTTAGTGCAGATATATCAAGTTTATCGACCAGTTAAAATGATAATTTTAAACTGACCATTGGAGCTCATTGAGTAAAGGCTTATTAGTGAAGCATAATGCATGGCATCACGCAGTTTTGGATAGATTGGATTACTTGGACGCTTTGTCGTATCTATTTTTGTTTCAAATTTTGTCGTAATATAGAAAATTGAGCTAGTTAAACGTGAGAATTTGATTCCTATCATTGTGATCATAAAACAAAATTTACAGACGATTTAGTTCAGATATGTCAAGTTGACAGCCAGTTAAAATAATCATTCTAAACTGATCATTGGTGCTCATTGAGTAAAGCCTTATTAAAGAAGAATAATGCTTGGCATCACACAGTTTTGGATATATTAGAATACTTGGACGCTTTGCGTATTTATTTCTATCTCAAATTTTGTCACAGTATAGAAAATTAAGCTAGCTTAACGTGGCATTTGGATTCATATCATTCTGAGCTCTAAATCAAAACTTACAGACGATTTAGTGAAGAAATGTCAAGTTGATCGGCCAGTTAAAATGATCATTCTAAACTGATCGTTGGTGCTCATTGAGTAAAGGCTTATAAATGAAGCATAATTCATGGCATCACGCAGTTTTGGATATACTGGATTACTTGGATGTTTTGTCGTATCTAATTCTGTTTAAAAAATTATCACAATAGAAAAATTGAGCTAGCTTAACGTGGGCATTGGATTCGTGTCATTATGGGCTATAAATCAAAAGTTACGGACGATTTAACGCAAACAAGTCAAGTTGATCGTCCAGTTAAAATGATCATTCTAAACTGATCATTGGTGCTCATTGAGAAAAGGCTTATTAATGAAGCATAATGCATGGCATCACGCAGTTTTGGATAGGTTGGATTACTTGGAGGCTTTTTCGTATCTATTTCTGTCTCAAAATTTGTCACAATATAGAAAACTGATCTAGCTTAAAATTGGCATTGAGTTCGTGTCATTCTGAGATATAAATCAGAAGTTATGGATGATTTATTGTAGAAAAGTCAAGTTGATCGACCAGTTAAATTGATCATTCCAAAGTCATCATTGGTGCTAATTGAGTAAAGGCTTATTAAAGAAGCATAATGCATGGCATTACACAGTGTTGGATAGATTGGATTACTTGGACTCTTTGTCGTATCTAATTCTGTCTCAAATTTTATCTTAATATATAGAAAACTGAGGTAGCTTAACGTGGACATTACATTCGTGTCATTCTGAGCTATAAATCAAAAGTTATGGCTGATTTAGTGCAGACATGTCAAGTTGATCGTATAGTTAAAATGATTATTTTAAACTGATCATTGGTGCTCATTGAGTAAAGACTTATAAATGAAGTGCATAATGCATGACATTACGCAGTTTTTGATAGATATGATTAATTGGAGGATATATCCAAGCAATTTTAGTCTTAAATTTTATCACAATATAGAAAGTTGTGCCGGATTAGCGTGAGCATTGGATTTGTTTCATTTTGAGCTCTAACTCAAAAGTTACAGACGATTTAGTGCAAACAAGTCAATTTGATCGGCGAGTTAAAATGATCATTATAAACTGATCATTTGTGCTTAATGAGTAAATTCTTGTAAATGATGCATAATGCATGAGATCACGCAGTTTTGGATCGATTGGATTACTTGGATGCTTTGTCATATCCATTTCTGTCTCAAATTTTGTCGCAATAAAGAAAATTGAGCTAGCTTAACATGGGCATTGGATCGTGTCATTATGAGCTTTAAATCAAAACTTAAGGATGGTTTAGTGCGGACATGTCAAGTTGATAGGCCAATTATAATGGCCATTCTAAACGGATCATTAATGATCATTGAGTAAAGGCTTATTAATGAAGCATAATGCATGACATCTCGCAGTTTTGGATAAATTGGTTTACTTGGACCCTTTGTCATATTTATTTTGGTCTCAAATATTCTCCCATTATAGAAAATTAAGCCAGCTTAACGAGGCAATTAGATTCATGTCATTCTGAGCTCTAAATCAAGTTGATCTGCCAGTTAAGATGATCATTCTAAACTGATCATTGGCACTTAATGAGTAAAGGTTTACAAATGAAGCATAATGCATGGCATCACGTAATTTTCGATAGATTGGATTACTTGGACGATTTGTCGTATCAGTTTCTGTCTCAATTTTTTTCAAAATATTGAAATACGAGTTAACTTAATGTGGGCATTTGATTCGTGACATTTTTAGCTTAAATCAAAATTTACATTCAATTTAGTGGAGACATGTCATGTTGATCAGTGAGTTAAAATCATAATTCTAAACTGATCATTGGTGCTTATTGAGTGAACACTTCTTAATGAAGCATAATGCATGGCATCACACAGTTTTGGATAGATTGGATTAGTTAGATGCTTTGACGTATCTATTATTGTTTCAAATTTTTTCACAATATAGAAAACTCGTGTCATTGGATTCGTGTTTCAAGTTGATCGGCTAGTTAATATGATCATTCTAAATTGATCGTTGATGCTCATTAAGTAAAGGCTATTAAATGAAGTTTTGGATAAATTGGATTACTTGGACGCTTTGTCGTATCTATTTATGTCTCAAATTTTGTCAAAATATAGAAAATTGAGCTAGCTTAACGTGGGTATTTGATTCGTGCCATTCGGAGCTATAAATTAAAAGTTACGGACGATTTAGTGCATACATCTGAAGTTGTTCGGCCCGTTAAAATTGTCATTCCAAACTCATTATTGGTGCTCATTCAGGAAAGGCTTATTAATGAAGCATAATGCATGGCATCACGCAAATTTGAATAGATTGGATTACTTGAACGCTTTGTCGTATCTAATTTTTTCTCAAATTTGGTCACAATATAGAAAATTGAGCTACCTTAAGTTGGACACTGGATTCGTGTCATTCTAAGCTATAAATCAAAAGTTATGGACGATTTAGTGTAGACATGTGAACTTGATGGGCCAGTTAAAATGATCGTTCTAAACTGATCACTGGTGCTAATTGAGTAATGGCATATAAATGAAACATAATGCATGGCAATATAGATTTGAATACTTGGAGGATCTGTCCAAGAAATTCTTGTCTTAAATTTTATCACAATATAGAATATTGAGTTAGTTTAACGTGGGCATTGGATTCGTGTCATTCTGAGCTCTAAATCAAAAGTAACTGACGATTGAGTGCGGACATGTCAAGTTGATAAGCCAGTTAATATGATCTTTCTAAATTGATTATTGGTGCTCATTGAGTGAAAACTTATAAATGAAGCATGATGCATGACATTATGAAGTTTCGGATAGATTTGATTACTTAGAGGGTTTCTCAAAGCAATTTTAGTCTTAAATTTTATAACAATATAGAAAATTGAGTTAACTTAATGCGGGAATTTGATTCGTATCATTGTGAGCTCTAAGTCAAAGGTTATAGACGATTTAGTGCGACATTTCAAGTAGATCGGACTGTTAAAATGATCATTCCGAACTGATCATTGATGGTCATTGAGTAAAGGCTTATAAATGAAGCATAATGCATTGCATCATGCACTTTGGGATATATTGGATTACTTGGATGCTTTGTTGTATCTATTTATATCATAAATTTTATCACCATATAGAAATTTTAGCTAGTTTAATTAACATGGACATTGGATTCGTGTCATTTCGAGTTCTAAAAAAAAATTTATAGACGAGTTAGTTTGGACATGTCAAGTTTATTGGCTAGTTAATATGATCATTCTAAACTGCACATTGGTGCTCAATGAGTAAAGCCTTATAAATGAAACATAATGCATGGCATCACACAGTTTTGAATCGATTGGATTATTTGGACACTTTGTCGTATCTAATTATGCCTCAACTATTGCAACAATATAGAAAACCGAGCTAGCTTAACGTGGACATTGGATACATTGGATTCGTGTCATTCTAAGCTATAAAGCAGAAGTTATGGACGCTTTAGTGCAGACATGTCAAGTAGATTGGCCAGTGAAAATGATCATTCTAAGCTGATCATTGGTGCTAAGCATATTGCACGACATTACGCAGTTTTTGATAGATTTGATTACATGGAGGATATGTCCAAGCAATTTTAGTCTTAAATTTTATCACAATATAGAAAATTGAGCTACCTTAACGTGTGCATTGGATTCGTGTCATTCTAAACTCTAAATCAAAAGTTACAGACGATTTTGTGCAGATATGTCAAGTTGATCGGTCCGTTAAAATGATCATTCTAAACTGATCATTGGTGCTCATTGAGTGAAGGCTTATAAAAGAAGCATAATGCATGACATTATGCAGTTTTGGATAGATTTGTTTACTTGGAGCATATGTCCAAGCAGTTTTAGTCTTAAATTTATCACAATATAGAAATTTATCACAAGCAGTTGGGCATTGGATTCGTGTCATTCCCAGATCTAAATCAAAAGTTACGGACGATTTAGTACGGACATGTCAAGTTGATCGGCTAGTTAAAATGATCATTCTAAATTGATCTTTAATGCTCATTGAGTAAAGGCTTATAAATGAAGCATAATACATGGCATCACGTAGTTTTGGATAGAATTGATTACTTGGATACTTTTTCCTATCTAATTATGTCTCAAATTTCGTCACAATATCGAAAATTTAGCTAACTTAAGGTGGGCACTAGATTCGGGTCATTCGGAGCTATAAATCAAAAGTTACAGACGATTTAGTGTGGACATGTCAAGTTGATCTACGAGTTAATATGATCTTTTTAAACAGATCATTGGTTCTCATTGACTGAAGGCTTATAAATGAAGCATAATGCATGACATTACGCAGTTTTGGATAGATTTGATTACTTGGAGGATATGTCCAAGCAATTGTAGTCTAAAATTTTATCACAATATAGAAAATTTAGCTAGCTTAACTTACACATTAAATTCATGTCATTCTAAGCTCTAAAAAAAAGTTACGGACGATTTAGTACGAACATGTCAAGTTTATCGGCAAGTTAAACTGATCATTCTAAACTGATCATTGATGCTTATTGAGTAAAGGTTATAAATCAAGCATTATGCCTGGCATCACACAATTTTGGATAGATTGGATTACTTGGATGGTTTGTCGTATCTAATTCTGTTTCAAATTTTTTTACAATATAGAAAATTGAGCTAGCTTAAGGTGGGCATTGGATTCGTCTCATTCGGAGCTATAAATCAAAAGTTACAGAAGATTTAGTGTAGACATGTCAAGTTTATGGGCCAGTTAATATTATCTATCTAAACTGATCATTGGTTCTCATTGAGTGAAGGTTTATAAATGAATCATAATGTATGACATTACACTTGATTACTTGGGGATTTGTCTAAGCAATTTTAGTATTAAATTTTATCACAATATAGAAAATTGAGCTAGCTTTACGCGGCTTTGGATTTGTGTAATTCTGAGCTCTAAATAAAAAGTTAGGAATGATTTACTGCAGACATGTCAAGTTGATCGACAAGTTAAAATAATTATTCTTAACTGATCATTACTTCTCATTGAGTAAAGCCATATTAATGAAGCATAATGCATGGCATTATGCAGTTTTGGATAGATTGGATAACTTGGACATTTTGTCGTACCTAATTTTGTCTCAAATTTTATCACAATATAGAAAATTGTGCTAGCTTAAGGTAAGCATTGGATTCCTGTCAGTCTAAGCTATAAATCAAAATTTACCGACGATTTGGTAGGGACAAGCCTAGTTGATCGACCTGTTAATATGATCTTTCTAAACTGATCATTGGTGCTCATTGAATAAAGGCTTATAAATGAAGCATAATGCATGATATTATGCAGTTTTCAATAGATTTGATTACTTGGAGAATTTTCCAAGCAATTTTAGTCATAAATTTTATGACAATATAGAAAATTGAGTTAGCATAACGTGGGGATTGGATTCGTGTCATTCTGAGCTCTAAATCAATGTTATAGACGATTTAGTTTGGACATGTCAAGTTGATCGGTTAGTTAATATGGTCATTCTAAACTGATCATTGGTGCTCATTGAGTAAAGGCTAATAAATGTAGCATAATGCATGGCATCACGCAGTTCTGGATATATTGGATTACTTGGATGCTTTGTCATATCTATTTCTATCTTAGATTTTATTACAATATAGAAAATGGAGCTAGCTTAACGTGGATATTGGATTTGTGTCATTCGGAGCTCTAAATAAAAAGTTATAGATGATTTAGTTTGGACATGTCAAGTTTATCGGCTAGTTAATATTATCATTTTAAACTGATCATTGGTGCTCATTGAGTAAAACCTTATAAATGAAGCATAATGCATGGCATCACGTAGTTTGGGATAGATATGCGAATTCTACAAACGCTCTGGATGTATGGCATCTCGAAGACGTATGGCATCTCTGAATTTCACAAAAGCAAAATGAAGCATAATGCATGGCATCTCGAAGACGTATTGCGAATTCCACAAATGCTCTGGACACTCAACGGCAGAATGTCGTGGGCTGTTGGAATTTCTCCGGAACAGGGAATTACCTTCAAGGGACGTGCAAAGAACCCCATTGCCAAAACGGACAGTCAAAGACTGACCTGAAGATCTGCCTCCTGCTCCCAGGCGACGAATTATTACGATCATGGGCGGCCTTCTGTTGTGTAACGACTCGGTGTGTTCTATCCAAGAACATAACCGCCATGCAACCACCTCGCTCAAATGGCCAACTTCACACGAGAGTGGACCGAGCATCTCGTTCACGGAAGAGGACACACTCAGGATCGATCAGCCGCACAACGACCCTTTGTCATCGAACTCCAAGTCGGAGATTGCGAATTCTTAAGAGTGCTCGTCGACACCGGGAGCTCGGTCGATCTGATCTTCAAAGAAACCTTGCGAAAGATGGACATTAAGGACGAGAAGATCAAACCAGCGACGAGACCATTAATGGGATTTTCAAGGGAATCGATGATGACCACGGGGATGATCAAATTGCCAGCCTACTTTAGCAGAATCACTCGAATCGTTAAATTCATCGTTGTCGACAAGCCTGCGATCTATAATGTCATTTAGGGACCCCATGGATCCACGCGATTAGGACCATCGCGTCGACATATCATGAGTATCTCAAGTTCCGGTCCGGTCCAGGGAGACTAGAGTATCTCTCGAGCATGCTTCATCACAGAGCGAAACTGCACCTTCAGCCCCAGTCTTGCTTCATAGGCACCAAGCATGATTCGGCTCAGACCATTGTCAGAACTCCCATTGAGATTGTCTTGAAGACGCCGACCCGACGAAATGTGTGGGGCTCGGGACCGAATTGCATGCCAGCACAAGGAGCGCCTTCATCACATTCCTCAAGCAAAACATTTCCACCTTTGCCTGGTGGATGAACGACATGGAAGGGATCTACCCAACCATTGCAACGCACGAGCTCAACGTTGACCCCACATTCCGACCCACTAAGCAAAAGTGCCGAAAGCTTGGTCACCACAAGCCCAGGCTGTGAACGACGAAGTATACAAACAGCTCGCAGCTCGATCCATCGCCGAGGTCAAATATCCTGAATGGCTCGCAAACCCGGTCATAGTCAAAAAGCAAAATGGTAAGTGGAGAGTATGCATCGACTTTACCGACCTCAACAAAGCCTGCCCGAAAAAAGAGCTTCCCGCAACGGCACATCGATCGCCTAGTCGAAGAAACAACAGTAAAGGAACTCCTATCGTTCATGGATGCCTTCTCAGGGTATAATCAGATCTGCATGCATCCCTGCGACAGAAAAATGGCCTTTGTCACAGACCAAAAAGACGTACTGCTACAAAGTCATACCCTTCGGACTGAAAAATGTCGTGGGATCTAACAACGTTTAGTCAACAAAATATTCGCCGACCAACTCGGGAAGACCATGGATGATACAAGCCTCGATTCAAGGCTTATATGTGCGTGGGCTGTTTGGAGAAGGTTAGGTGAGAAACTCGACTTTAGACTTCTTGGATAGGGGTTTTTGGGTTGGTATTTGATGGAAGGGTGAAGTGAACCACACGAGGGGTGATGAACCTCGTGATAAATCACAAACTTAGAGCTAGGAGGGCTAGTCTCAACTAGGTTCTAAGCGCACAAGATTCTTAGAGAAAAAACTTGTTAGAAGAAGTTCTACTTTATTAATATCAAAAAGGTTGTCGAACTACAATGCTGGAAGGAGCCTTATTAATATGCTCGACAGCTTGACCTTCTAGGGTCGACTCAAAGAAAGAAAAAGAAAGTTTACAAAAGTGCACAAATGGAAAATATACAAAAGTGCATAACCGAAAAAGGACATATTCCTAAAATGTCTTTGACTCAAAAATGTAAAAAATCTAGATCCTACCCTACAAAACAGAAAGAGGCATATATTCGAATTGAAAATTACCTTACTTACCTCACGGCCAAGAAATGGAAGGTGGCCGTCCTTGTGGCATGCACGCGCCTTGCTCCTAGTGTTTGCCTTGGAGTAGGGTTAGGAATCTTTGGACCCTGACCTCTCTTGCCACTAAACCCCAAGTCTCTGAAGTCCCTTGCATTGTTGAGAAGCCTTTGGACTCTTCTTTGCACTTCTGGCCCATTGTCCTTAGTCGATCTTCCTCTAGGAGCTTGTCGACCCATAAGCTGAACTTGTGGAAGAGTGCTCTTGATCTGCTCCTTGTCATTGCTCCTGGTGGCACTACTGGTGTAGAGACTTCCTCTTGATGAATGTCCTGAAGCTGGTAGCTTATCTGGTCCGAGTCTCCTTGTGTAGAAGTTAAATGCTCGTGTACTCGGCTGGATCGGCTGTACCGGCTTGACTGTGAGAGGTACTGGCCGGAATGCCTTCTGGACCGGCCAAGTTGATCCCGGAGTCGGCAGCATCACCAAGGGGACTGGCGGTGTCATCCACGTCACCAGCCATTGTGCCGGAAGCTGGGGCCTCTCCGCCGGCAATTTTGATTGGTCCGGTCCTGTTGGTCGAGGGTCCGGCAGTACCGCTTGGGCCGGCAGATGTGCCAAATGGCCCGGCTGTCTCGGGCAAGCTTCCTGGTCGGCCAGTCTGGTCTCCTGGCCGGATATACGACCTGATGTCCTCATCATCCCCTCCCTCTTCAGTAGGTTTTGACCTCAAAACTGGTTCATCTGCATGGAAAGGGGCTAAGTCAGTTACGTTGAACGTGTTGGACACATTAAACTCACCTGGGAGCTCGATCCGGTAGGCGTTGTTGTTGATCCTCTCCAGCACTCTGAATGGTCCACCTCCTCTTGGTGCTAGCTTGGAACTCCTTAGGTTGGGGAACCTCTCCTGCCGTAGGTGTAGCCACACCCAATCGCCTTGTTAAAAGATGACCTCCTTTCTTCCCTTGTTGGCATGAGTCACGTACTGCCCGGTCCTCTTCTCCAAGTTCTCTGCTACCTTCTGGTGTAGCTTCCTTATGAACTCTGCCTTGGATGCTCCGTTGAGGTTGGTCATCTCTGCTGGTGGCAGTGGCGTTTGCTCCAATGGGGTGAGAGGGTTGAAGCCATATACTACTTCAAATGGTGTCTTCTTGGTTGCTGAGTGCACGGCTCAGTTGTAAGCGAACTCTATGAATGGCAGGCACTCCACCCAAGTCTTGAGGTTCTTCCCTAGTGTAGTCCTGAGAAGAGTTGATAATGTCCTGTTGACAACTTCCGTTTGGCCATTGGTTTGAGGATGGCAGGTGGTAGAGAAGAGCAGCTTCGTGCCTAGCTTTCTCCAAAGGGTCCTCCAGAAATGGCTGAGGAACTTGGTGTCCCTGTCTGACACGATGGTCCTTGGCACTCCATGAAGCCGTACTATCTCCCTGAACAACAGCTCGGCTGTTTGCCTGGCATCATTGACATTGGCACATGGAATGAAGTGTGCCATTTTGGAGAATCTGTCCACCACTACAAAGATTGCATCTTTGTGGTTGATCTTGGGTAGTCCTAGAACGAAGTCCATTGATATATCTACCCATGGGTGCGTTGGTATGGGCAGTGGGAGATACAACCCATGAGGTTGCACTTGGGACTTTGCCTTCTTGCAAGTGATGCACCTTGCACAATGAGCTTCTACTGACCTTTTGATGTGTGGCCAGTAGAAGTGCTCCTTGACCACTGCTAGAGTCTTGTCGACACCAAAGTGGCCCATGAGTCCTCTTCCATGAGCTTCTCGGATGATAAGCTCTCGTAGTGATCCTTGTGGTATGCACAGCCTTCTCTCTCGGAACAAGAATCCCTCATGGATGTAAAATTTGCCATGACTCCCTGTGCCACACTCCTTGTAGCTCTCAGCAAGGTCAGGATCATCCTTGTATAGGTCCTTGATGTGCTCGAATCCTAGGACCTTTGCCTCCATGGTTGATATCAAGGCAAACCTCCTTGATAGTGCATCGGCTACCACATTGTCTTTGCCCTTCTTGTACTTGATGATGTACGGGAAGGTCTCTATGAACTCCATCCACCTGGCATGTCTCCTCTTGAGATTGGTTTGCCCTCTGAGGTGTTTGAGAGTCTCGTGATCAGTGTGGATCACAAACTCCTTGGACAACAAGTAATGCTGCCAAGTCTCCAATGCTCGGACAAGGGCATAAAGCTCCTTGTCGTAAGTGACGTAGTTCAGTGAGGCACAACCTAGCTTCTCACTGAAGTATGCCACTGGCCTCCCTCCTTGGGTTAGCACTGCTCTTATGCCTATTCCAGAGGCATCACACTTCACTTCAAATGTCTTGTTGAAGTCGGGCAGGACTAGCACTGGTGCATGTGTAAGGCTGTCCTTCAAGGCCTGGAATGCCTTCTCCTGAGCTTCTCCCCAGCTGAATCCCACGTTCTTCTTCACTACTGCCGTCAATGGTGAGGCAATACTGCTGAAGTTGGGCACGAATCTCCTATAGAAGCTGTCCAGTCCGTGGAAGCTCCTCACTTGGCTGATGTTGCCTGGTGTTGGCCATTCTTGTATGGCTCGAATCTTCTCTTCATCAACCTGTAGGCCCTGTGAACTTACAACAAAACCTAAAAAGACAAGTTTATCAGTACAAAAGATGCACTTCTTGAGATTGGCATAAAGCTCTTCTTGTCGAAGGGTTTTAAGTACCATCTCAAGATGTGTAAGGTGATCTCTTAAACACTTACTGTAAACTAAAATGTCGTCGAAATAAACTACAACAAACTTACTGATGTACGCCCTAAGAACTTGGTTCATAAGGCGCATGAAGGTGCTCGGGCATTAGTCAAGCCGAATGGCATGACTGTCCACTCGTAGAGCCCTTGCTTGGTCTTGAAGGTGGTCTTCCACTCATCACCTTCCTTCATCTTGACCTGGTGGTATCCACTCTTGAGGTCTATCTTGGAGAAGACCGTGGCTCCACTCAGCTCATCTAGCATGTGATCCAGCCGTGGTATTGGATGCCGGTACTTGACTGTGATGTTGTTGATTGCTCGGCAGTCCATGCACATTCGCCAAGTCCCATCCTTCTTGGGTACTAGCAGCACTGGTATGGCACATGGACTGAGGCTCTCTCGAACATAGCCTTTCTCCAGGAGCTCCTTGACTTGCTTCTCAAGCTCCTTGGAATCCGCTGGACTCATCCGATAGGCTGGCCGGTTGGGCAGGGCTGCTCCGGGCACTAGATCGATCTGGTGTTCTATGCCACGTAAAGGAGGCAAGCCTGCTGGTATCTACTCTGGAAACACATCCTGGAACTTGTTGAGGAGAGTTGCTACTTCAGGAGGTAGCTCTACCTGTTTCTGTTCTATACTCAAAATTTCTTTGAAGACCATTAGTAACATTAAATCCTTCGAGGCTAAAGCTCTCCGGACATGGCTTGGTTGAATAAGAAAATTAGACTTGATAAATTTCTTTTCCTTACTCATTTGGAGTTCTAGCTCATGTACCTGGGCAGGTGTAAGAGGAGCCAAGCTGACCTTTCTTTTGTCATGCACAAATGTGTAGAGATTGGTTCGGCCATCATGTCTTGTCTCTTTGTCAAACTGCCATGGTCTTCCTAGCAGAAGATGGCCAGCTTGCATGGGCACCACATCGCACACGACTTGGTCTTGGTACTTGCCCACACTGAATGGCACAGTGACTTGCTCATGGATCTTGAGCTCCACTTTTTCATCCAGCCATCTCAGTCTATATGGTCGAGGATGCCTTGTCTTCTCTAGACCTAGCTTATCAACCATATATGCACTAGCAACGTTAGTGCAAGAACCACAATCTATGATGAGGTTACATACCTTGCCCTTGATGGTGCAACGGCTGTGGAAGATGTTCTCCCTTTGGATGGTCTATGAAGGATCCACCATTGCACTGAGGATGCGTCTAGTGACCAGCACTTCCCCCACATCAGGGTACTCAATGTCACCATACTCCTCTTCTGGCTCATAGTCCTCTTCATATTGGGATTCATATTCTCCAGCCTCCGTAATCAACATGACCCGGTTGTTTAATTTGGGCACTCCCTTGAGATGTGTCCACGACCCCTACACTTGAAACAAGTGATGTCACGTGATCTTTGAGGGTTAGAAGACTTACCAGGCTCTCTCTGGTCACGGGTGGGTTCAAGAGGCTTGCTCTTGAACCTTGACTCGATCTCTATGCTCTTGCCTTTGTCTACGGGCTTGGGCATGTTGCTTGGTGCCCAAGGTTTCTTAGGCTTGCTGTGGATGTCTTGGCTCTTACGTTTGATGTGCTGCTCAGCCTGGACAGATAGGTGGAACAAGTCTTTGAAGTCATTGTAGATTTGTCTTTCCACCTTGCGGCTGATCCTTTCTTGGATTCCATCCAAGAATTGTGCCATCAATGCTTCTTCATCATCATTGAGCTCCAATCTGTTCCTTAGCTTCTCGAACTCTTCATAGTACTCCTCCACTGATCTGGTACCCTGCTTAAGAGTACGAAAACGACGTTGCAAGTCCCTATGAAAGTAAGGTGGAACAAACCTTTGTCGCATGACATCCTTCATGTCGACCCATGAATCTATGGGCCTCATTCTTTTCCTCCTTCTGTCAGATACCTCACGATCCCACCAGATGAGGGCATTGTCCGTGAGTTTTGCTACTGCCATTGAGACTCTCCTAGGCCCTGGTTGGTTGTAATGATCAAAGATATGATCCATTCTTCTTTCCCAATCTAGGTAAGCCTCGGGGTCTATTTTCCTGAAAAACTAGGAGGAGTTAGCTTAACATCAGGATGAGTTACCCGGTTATAGGCGTGTTCATCTCCATCCTCATGATGTCTAGGAGGCATTCTTGGTCTCTGGTGAAGACAATATGGCTCAAAGCCATCATCTTCTGCCTCTGGTTGCCGTGGAGGTCCTCTCGGCCTATGGTGATAGTTATGAGGTTGTGTGTCCTCATCTCCATCTGGTTGGGGTTCCTCCTGTTCGTGCTGTGCCCTAAGGTGCTCAGGACCCTCAGGACGGTCTTGCTCAGCTCTCACGTGCCTTATGGCCTGGAATCTCACCGGTCTTTCCACGCGCTCCATCCTCTCGCCTATGGATGCGAGTTGTGTTTGGAGTGTGGTGAACATGGCCATCATGGCTTCGGTTGCTTCTCTATTTTCTTCTGCCATTGTGTGCTACAAGGAAAGAAGACAAGTTATGATGCTCCTAAATTATTAGGAGGGTTTTCTTTTTATAAGGATTCGAAAATTTTGCAAAAAGGAAAAAATCTGAGAATTGGAAATTTCAAAGATATGAAGATTTGAGAAAAAGGAAACTTTCTTGACAACTTGTGCTAGCTGTCCAATTCGAATTCTTTTAGTATCTTTTCTATTTTCTTTTTCTTTTCTTTTTAATTAAACTTAAAAATAAAGAAAATATGATTTAAACAAAAAGGAAAACGTGAATGGTAATGCAAAAGTGAATCTAAACCCTAGTGATACACGTAGAAGGCTAGATGCACTCGGTTTGGAGTTTGATGTTATTTTTTTAATTTTTCTTGAATGCGACTTAAACTAATGCAAGAACTAAAAACAAAACAAGCTAAAGGATAGAAACAACCTGGTTTAGGAGCTTTAAGCTCTGATACCAAAATGATACAACCCTTGATTCAAGGATGTATGCGCGTGGGCGGTTTGGAGAAGTTTAGGTGAGAAACTCGACCTTAGACTTCTTGGATAGGGGGTTTTGGGTTGGTATTCGATGGAAAGGTGAAGTGAACCACATGAGGGGTGATGAACCTCGTGATAAATCACAAACTTAGAGCTAAGAGGGCTGGTCTCAACTAGGTTCTAAGCGCACAAGATTCTTAGAGAGAAAACTTGTAGGGAAAAAGTTCTACTTTATTAATAATCAAAAAGGTTGTCGAACTACAATGCGGGAAGGAGCCTTATTAATATGCTCGACAGCTTGACCTTCTAGGGTCGACTCAAACAAATAAAAGGAAAGTTTACAAAAGTGCACAAAAGGAAAGATACAAAAGTGCATAACCGAAAAAGGACCTATTCCTAAAATGTTCTTGACTCAAAAATGTAAAGCAACTAGATCCTACCCTGCAAAATAGAAAGAAGCATATATTCGAATGTAAACTTACCTTAACTCACCTCACGGCCAAGAAATGGAAGGTGGCCGNACGGGTCTTAATCTCTTCCTCCTTCGGTCAGAAACTTCACGATCCCACCAGATGAAGGCATTGTCCGTGAGTTGTGCTACTGCCATTGAGACTCTCCTAGGCCCTGGTTGGTTGTAATGATCGAAGATATGATTCATTCTTCTCTCCCAATCTAGGTAAGCCTCGGGGTCTACTTTTCCTGCAAAACTTGGAGGAGTTAGCTTAACATCAGGATGAGTTACCCGGTTGTATGCGTGTTCATCTCCATCCTCATGATGTCTAGGAGGCATTCTTGGTCTCTGGTGAAGACCATATGGCTCAAAGCCATCATCTTCTGCCTTTGGTTGCCGTGGAGGTCCTCTCGGCCTATGGTGATAGTTATGAGGTTGTGTGTCCTCATCTCCATCTGGCTGGGGTTCCTCCTGTTCGTGCCGTGTCCTAAGGTGCTCAGGACCCTCAGTACGGTCTTGCTCAGCTCTCACGTGCCTTATGGCCTGGAATCTCACAGGCCTCTCCACGCGCTCCAACCTCTCGCCTATTGATGCGAGTTGTGTTTGGAGGGTGGTGAACATGGCCATCATGGCTTTGGCTGCTTCTCTATTCTCTTCTGCCATTGGGTACTACAAAGAAAGAAGACAAGTTATGCTGCTCCTAAATTGATTAGGAGAGTTTTATTTTATAAGGGGATTCAAAAAATGCAAAAAGGGAAAATCTGAGAAATGGAAAATTCGAACATATGGAGATTTGAATAAAAAGGAAACTTTCTTGACAACTATTGCTAGTTGTCCAATTCGAATGCTTTTGGTATTTTTCCTATTTTCTTTTTCTTTTCTTTTAATTTAGCTTAAAAATAATAGAAATATGATTATAACAAAAAGGAAAGTCGAAAGTTGTAATGCAAGAATGATTCTAGAACCTAGTGATGCACGTAGGAACTAGATGCAGTCGGTCTGAACTTAGATGTTATTTTTTTATTTTCTTGAATGAAACTTAAACTAATGCAAGAACTAAAAACAAAACAAGTTAAAGGATAGAAACAACCTGGTTTAGGAGCTTTAAGCTCTGATACCAAAATGATACAAGCCTTGATTCAAGGATGTATGTGTGTGGGCTGTTTGTAGAAGATTAGGTGAGAAACTCAACCTTAGGCTTCTGGATGGGGGTTTTCTGGTTGGTAAAAGATGGAAGGGTGAAGTGAACCACACGAGGGGTGATGAACTTCGTGATAAATCACAAACTTAGAGCTAGGAGGGCTGGTCTCAACTAGATTCTAAGTGCACAAGATTCTTGAGAGAAAACTTGTTGGGGAAAAAGTTCTATCTTTATTAATATCAAAAAGGTTGTCGAACTACAATGCTTGAAGGAGCCTTATTAATATGCTCGACAGCTTGACCTTCTAGGGTCGACTCAAAGAAAGAAAAGGAAAGTTTACAAAAGTGCACAAATGGAAAATATACAAAAGTGCATAACTGAAAAAGGACCTATTCCTAAAATGTCTTTTGACTCAAAAATGTAAACAATCTAGATCCTACCCTGCAAAACAGAAAGAGACATATATTCGAATTGAAACTTACTTTACTTACCTCACGGCCAAGAAATGGAAGGTGGCCGTCCTTGTGGCATGCACGCGCCTTGCTCCTAGTCTTCGACTTGGAGTAGGGTTAGGAATCTTTGGGCCCTGACCTCTCTTGCCACTAAACCCAAGTCTCTAAAGTCTCTTGCATTTTTGAGAAGCCCTTGGACTCTTCTTTGCACTTCTGGCCCATTGTCCTTAGTTGATCTTCCTCTAGGAGCTTGTCAACCCATAAGCTGAACTTGTGGAAGAGTGCTCTTGATCTGCTCCTTGTCATTGCTCCTGGTGTAGAGACTTCCTCTAGATGCAAGTCTTGAAGCTGGTAGCTTATCTGGTCCGAGTCTCCTTGTGTAGAAGTTGAAATGCTCGTGTACTCGGCTGGATCGGCTGTACCGGCTGGACTGTGCGAGGTACTGGCCGGAATGCCTTCTGGACCGGCCAAGTTGATCCCGGAGTCGGCGGCGTCACCAAGGGGACCGGCGGTGTCATCCACGTTGCCACCCATTGTGCCGGAAGCTGGGGCCTCTCCACCGGCAATGTTGATCGGTCCGGTCCTGTTGGTCGATTGTCCGGCAGTACCGCTTGGACCGGCAGACGTGCCAAATGGCCCGGCTGTCTCGGACAAGCTTCCTGGTCGGCCAGTCTGGTCTCCTGGCCGGACATACGACCTGATGTCCTCATCAATGGAGGTGTATATTGACGACATGCTAGTTAAGTCTCTGCTAGGCAGCGATCACGTTGATCATTTGCAGTCTTGCTTCGATATTTTGAACCAGTACGGGATGAAGCTCAACCCCACTAAATGTTTGTTCGCGGTCACCGCTAGAGAATTCTTAGGGCACATAGTAACCCAGTGTGGCATCGAGACAAATCCCAAGCAGATTCGCATTATAACCGAGCTCCCATCTCCCAAAACCACAAGACAAGTCCAAAGGCTAACCAGCCAGATAGCAGCTCTCAATCGCTTCATATCGCGGTCAACCGACTGATGCCTTCCATTCTATCTCTTGCTGCACGGGAACAAGAAGTTCGAATGTAACGAGAAGTGCGAGCGCGTTCCGCGAGCTCAAGGAGTAGTTAACTACACCACCGGTTCACACAAAACCCGAAGAAGGAGAGCCTTTATACTATACATCTCCATCTCTAGTTCGGCCTTCAGTGGAGTCCTGGTACGCGAAGAACGCAACTACCAGCAACCCATCTTATATATTAGCAATTTTTTAGACCGTGCGGAAGCCGGATACTCGACACTGGAGAAATTGGTCTTTGCTCTCGTCACATCAGCGAGGAAACTGCGACCATACTTCCAATCCACCATCATCATCGTAGTGCTAACGAACGAACCGCTGCGAACAATCTTGCATAGTCCAACGCAGTCGGGACGAATAGCAAAGTGGGTTGTTGAGCTCAGAGAGTATGACTTGGATTTCAGAAACCGGACCAGCGTGAAACCCCAAGTGCTCGCTGATTTCCTGGTCGAGCTCGCCCCCGAACTCGAACCAACAACTTCCGGTACAAACCAGTTGGAGCTCTGCGTCGATGGATCATCTTCACGCCATGGATCGGGGATCGGCATTTCACTAAGGCCGCCAACAGTAGAAGTACTGGAGCAATCCTTCCGCCTGGGCTTCCCCGCATCAAACAACGAAGCTAAATACAAAGCCCTTCTCACCGGACTGCGATTGGCCGGGGGTCTCGGCGTAAAGGAAATACACGCGCACTGTGACTCCCAACTCGTCACGGATCAATTTGCCGGGGAATATGAAGCAAAGAACGAACGAATAGACGCCTATCTCAAACTCGTTCAGACAATGGTTGTGTAGTTCGATTCCTTCCAGATAACAAAGATTCCTAGGGAGGAAAACACCACGGCGGAGTCCTTGTCCACTATCGCATCATGCTCTGACCTAACCCTTTCGACGAATCATACGTGTCGAGGCCATTGATAGGCCAAGCATCACCTTCTCCAAGAGAGTCAATCAAGCCAGTGCGGTCAACATCGTCGACGAAGTCAGCGAGCCCTTCGGCACAATGGACATTGACCCCGACGAACCAACCCGCAATTAGCAAACGCCAATCAAACTATACATCGCTGATGGGGAAGTCCCCAAGGAAAAATGGGCCGCACGAATCCTTAAGGCATGATGCGCGCCGTACTCCCTGATCGACGGTAATCTCTTCCGACGAAGCATTTCTGGAGTCCTCTTATGTTGCGTGGATGAACCCGAAGCACGCCAAATCATGACGGAAACTCACGAAGGTGCCGGTGGCAACCATTCCAGTGGACGAGCTCTGGCCTTCAAAATCAGAAGGCACGGCTTCTACTGGCCTACCATGTCTTCAGACTGCGAAAATGTTTTTGCAACATCCGAAAAGTGTCAGCGCCACGGTCCTTCTATCCATTTTTCCACCGAGCTCCTAATGACTGCAACTCTGCCCTTCCCCTTCATGCGCTGGGCGATGGATATCGTCGGTCCCCTGCCTGCATCAGAAAAAACGTTTCCTCCTTGTCATGATGGACTAATTCACCAAATGGGTCGAAGCAAAATCCTATGCCGCGATCAAAGACACGGACGTCCAGAAATTCGTCAGGAAAAACATAATCTGCCGGCATGGATTGCTATATGAGATCGTCACCGACAACGGATCCCAGTTCGTCTCTCAACATTTCGAGGTTTCTGCAATCGTTGGAAAATCCAAGTCAGTAAATCAATGCCGCGGTTCCCGTAAGGCAACGGACAAGCCGAAATAACGAACAAGACCCTACTCTCCGGACTCAAAAGCGATTGGATGACAAGAAAGAGCTTTGAGCAGACAAGTTCGACGTCGTCCTCTGCTTCTACAGAACTACTCCCCACCGCGCATCGGGCTCCACCCCGTTCTCCCTATCACATGGAGTTGAGGCTTTGGCCCCGGCTGAAGCAGCAATACCAACCCCCCGACGATCCGAGCTACCAAATGAGCCACGAACGAATGAGACTCTACTATGCCACGCCATTGACGAAATTGAAGAGGAACGGAACCGCGCCTTGCTCCGAATGCAAAATTACCAACATCAGTTAGCCCGGTACTACAGCAGGAAAGTTAAGGCTCACTACTTCCAAGACAGCAACCTCGTCCTCCAAAAATTCTTCGAAAATACCGCCGAGCTTAGCCGGTTAGCTCGGCGCCAACTGGGAAGGACCTTATCAGGTCTCAAGGGTAGTTTAGCCCAACGTGTACGAGCTTCTCACCATGGAAGGCAACCAAGTTCCTCACTGTTGGAACTCGCCAACCTTAAGCGCTTTTACCACAAAATCGGCATAGCCACTCTACTCGGCCCTACCTTTTTTCTCTCTACCTACTTCTCACTCTTTCTCGTTTCCATCTTACATTCCTTTCTTTTACTATCTTCTTTTCTATTTTCTAGTTCGCTCGATTGTAACTTCGCAATGATTCTCAGAACGATTTTTTTCAAACTTCTTTACTGATCTACGAGCAAAACACAAAGAAATACAAGATTGCGGATAAAAAAATGGAGTATTTTTTATAAAGCGAAAGGGTCGATAAAGCCGTACAGGCACCAAGTTTTTATACAAACAAAACTGGGAGCTAAACGCTCCCGGCCAAGCCGCAAAAATATAAATAAAAAAAAGAGAGAGGGGAAGGGGAGACTAAGGCAGAGCGTGGCTTCACGGCATCTCTCCTTGGCCCTTGCTCCTGGCGGCCTCGTTTGGACGACCCGACGCACGTGCTATGGCTTTCTCAAGGGCAAGCGTGACCCTTGCCACGGCCCGCACTGCTCTCTCCTCCACCCGAAGCTTGGCTATCCTCTGGCCTACCTCGTTCACCTACTCGCCGAACTCCCTGGGACGTAGTACACCTAAAAGTATGGGTTCTCGCTGAGGAACTCCTCCAGCGGGTCCGGCGTCATGTTACATGGCCGAGCCTCCTGAACGCAAACACGACCCCAACATCTATAGAAAAAAGAAGAGCAGCTCAAAAAGGACTATCTACTTACGATGTATCGCCGGAGCATGGCGTCCACCGCCTCTCGCTCTACGAGCTCCACCCTCGACCGAGGATCGTTGTACGGGACCTTCCCCATCCACTCCTGCAGCGCCTCCTAGAGGTCCTCCGAGGTCGCCTTCACAAGCAATTTTTTTCCAAGGAAGAGAACAACATTTTCTCTCAAGTACTGCGTCTAAGAGTCTTGGGGTGGAATGCTTCTGCCCATCCCCCCCCCCTTTTTATACTACTCCAATCACTTGGGAAACGGTTCCTGTAATTAAGTTGGTCTTAATTAAGCAGCAAAGTTGAAGGGTCAAACGCAATTAATCCTTGCATATACGTGACTTCTCGGAAACATGCGCCCACCTCTTCGACTTCTAATAACATGCAGTGCACCTGACACCCCTACGAAGTCCAATCGTCAGCTCGACTGACACACCTACACATAGCCGGGCTGAACAGACCGCCTCGTTGACTTATATACAACAAAAAAGAAAAAAAAAAGAATGCGTCGTTCAGGTTGAGGCCGCACCTCGTCACTCCCCTATAACCTGTATTTGCTAAGGCTCAGCTCGACCATACGATCCTCCCTAGATCTCCTCCGAGCTATCAAGCAGACGTCTGTCATAAGCCGGACATCGCTCCGCACCTAACAGGCAACGTCGCAAGACACCCTGTTCATCAAATCACGTCCGAACTGAAGGTTAGACGTCATCAAAAGACATTCTGTCAAAAGCTAGGCGCCGTCACGCACCAAACAGAAGTCGTTGTAAGACACTCTGTTCCTTGGATAACGTCCAAACTGAAGGCCAGATGTCGTCGAAAGACACTCATTCAAAGCCGGACCTTGCTCCGCACCTAACAAGCGTCGTCATCGCACACCCTGTTCACTAGACCACGTCCAAGCTAAAAAGATAGACGTCATCCACTGTACACTCTATCAAACATAAACGGGGACTCCCCTTTGACTAATCCTATAAATGGACTTCACTGATCAAAAATTCATTATGATCTCGGTAAAATAAGAGATCCGACTTCGTCCACCAAACGACCGGATACTTAACCAAATACGATTGATTAAAATAAGAGCCTGTACAAAATGCCACAACGGGACACAATAGTCCAAGAATCATGAAAAAGAAAAGAAGAAAAAAAAACGAAAAAAAATCTACTACCCCCCTTCCGTAGAAGGGTCTTGCCTCAGCTTCTCGGCCACGTCCGCGATCACCACATCAGCGTTGGTTCCGTGCTTGTCCAACATACCATCGATGAGCGAAGCCGACATCTCGAGGTCACCATCCTCTAGGACGGCGATGTCTATGACATATATTTTGGTGGACCATCGATCGGGCTACTTCTTGACCAGAGGAAAAGATGTCCTTGGGCACCACGAACCCCTGCTCGACCATCGACTTGAAGGCAAAGCAGGCGCCCATACACTGGTTGTACTGAAGGACCGTCTCGTCAACCTTCTTCTGATCCTCCACACATCGCTTGAACTTTGCAAGCCGAGCACTGAACCGACCCACTACCGCCTGCNTATTAATAAGGCTCCTTCCAGCATTGTAGTTCGACAACCTTTTTGATTTTTAATAAAGTAGAACTTTTTCCCTACGAGCTTTCTCTCAAGAGAGACTTGTGCGCTTAGAACCTAGTTGAGACCAGCCCTCCTAGCTCTAAGTTTGTGTTTTATCACGAGGTTCATCACCCCTCGTGTGGTTCACTTCACCCTTCCATCGTTTACCAACCAGAAAACCCCTATTCAGAAGCCTAAGGTTGAGTTTCTCACCTAATCTTCTACAAACAGCCCACACGCATACATCCTTGAATCAAGGCTTGTATCACTAAGGCAGAGCGTGGCTTCACGGCATCTCTCCTTTGCCCTTGCTCCTGGCGGCCTCGTTTGGACGACCCGACGCAAGTGCTACGGCTTTCTCAAGGGCGAGCGTGACCCTCGCCACGGCCTGCACTGCTCTCTCCTCCACCCGAAGCTTGGCTATCCTCTGGCCTACCTCGTTCACCTACTCGCCGAACTCCCTGGGACGTAGTACACCTAAAAGTATGGGTTCTCGCTTAGGAACTCCTCCAGCGGGTCTGGCGTCATGTTACAAGGCCGAGCCTCCTGAACGCAAACACGACCCCAACATCTATAGAAAAAAGAAGAGCAGCTCAAAAAGGACTATCTACTTACGATGTATCGCCGGAGCATGGCGTCCACCGCCTCTCGCTCTACGAGCTCCACCCTCGACCGAGGATCGTAGTACGGGACCTTCCCCATCCACTCCTGCAGCGCCTCCTAGAGCTCCTCCGAGGTCGCCTTCGCAAGCAATTTTTTTACCAAGGAAGAGAACAACATTTTCTCTCAAGTATTGCGTCTAAGAGTCTTGGGGTAGAATGCTTCTGCTCATTACGGACCCCCCCCCTTTTATACTACTCCAATCACTTGGGAAACGGTTCCTGTAATTAAGTTGGTCTTAATTAAGCACCAAAGTTGAAGGGTCAAACGCAATTAATCCTTGCATATACATGACTTCTCGGAAACATGCGCCCACCTCTTCGACTTCTAATAACATGCAGTACACCTGACACCCCTACGAAGTCCAATCGTCAGCTCGACTGACACACCTACACATAGCCGGGCTGAATAGACCGCCTCGTTGACTTATATACAAAAAAAGAAAAAAAAAAGAATGTGTCGTTCAGGTTGAGGCCGCACCTCGTCACTCCCCTATAACCTGTATTTGCTAAGGCTCAGCTCGACCATACGATCCTCCCTAGATCTCCTCCGAGCTATCAAACAGACGTCTGTCATAAGCCGGACATCGCTCCGCACCTAACAGGCAACGTCGCAAGACACCCTGTTCATCGAATCACGTCCGAACTGAAGGTTAGACGTCATCAAAAGACATTCTGTCAAAAGCTAGGCGCCGTCACGCACCAAACAGAAGTCGTTGTAAGACACTCTGTTCCTTGGATAACGTCCAAACTGAAGGCCAGATGTCGTCGAAAGACACTCATTCAAAGCCGGACCTTGCTCCGCACCTAACAAGCGTCGTCATCGCACACCCTGTTCACTAGACCACGTCCAAGCTAAAAAGAAAGACGTCATCCACTGTACACTCTATCAAACATAAACGGGGACTCCCCTTTGACTAATCCTATAAATGGACTTCACTGATCAAAAATTCATTATGATCTCGGTAAAATAAGAGATCCGACGTCGTCCACCAAACGACCGGATACTTAACCAAATACGATTGATTAAAATAAGAGCCTGTACGAAATGCCACAACGGGCCACAATAGTCCAAGAATCATGAAAAAGAAAAGAAGAAAAAAAAACGAAAAAAAATCTACTACCCCCCTTCCGTAGAAGGGTCTTGCCTCAGCTTCTCGGCCACGTCCGCGATCACCACATCGGTGTTGGTTCCGTGCTTGTCCAACGTACCATCGATGAGCGAAGCCGACATCTCGAGGTCACCATCCTCTAGGACGGCGATGTCTATGACATCTATTTTGGTGGACCATCGATCGGGCTACTTCTTGACCAGAGGAAAAGATGTCCTTGGGCACCACGAACCCTTGCTCGACCATCGACTTGAAGGAAAAGCAGGCGCCCATACACTGGTTGTACTGAAGGACCGTCTCGTCAACCTTCTTCTGATCCTCCACACATCGCTTGAACTTTGCAAGCCGAGCACTGAACCGACCCACTACCGCCTGCTTCAAAGCTGCACCCTCCTCCAAGGCTCTCGCCACGACATCCTCACGACCCTTCCACAATCAAGCTGACTCAGAAGCAAGCCGAACCTCCGCCATCCTTCGCTTCCCATCAAAGATCGTCACAGCTTGACGAACGTCCTTGAGGTCGATTTGAAGACGATCCCTCTCCTCGCCGACTACCTGGAGTTCTGCCGACAACGCCGCCACAGCGCGGGAGTGCTCGACAGCCGCATTTTCCAGCTTCATCGACATCGAATAAGTGATCAAAGACCGACCTGAGCCATATGCTTTGCTTAGTTGACGTAAGCATCCGAGCTGATCATCTTATCAACCCAAAGGACAGTGAGGTTTGAGGAGATACTACCGATGAGGTTGGCGCATGAACCCGCTTTGAGGGTGATCGGATGCCCCAAAGCGTAGGAGTAAGAGAAGCTAAACATGTCCTTCACGTTATCAGCAAGACGAAGCACACTGACCTTCGCAGCAAGCGGCTCAAGTCCCTCAGAGACCTTCCTCTTTGAGCCCTTCGATGGGGCCACAGTCGATTTAGAGAGGACCAGAGGCGCGGCAGATGGTGGCTCTGCAGTAGAGTCCGTGGAGAGCTGCGGAAGAAGCACAGGAGCAGAAAGGTCGGCTGAGGCCTCGGACGCAGGCAGTACAGCTGGGGGCTCAGCCTCGGGAGCAGTAGAGGGAACCACAGCAAGGTCGTCACATATCTTGGGATCGTCGGGACCTTCCTCCATGTCGTTGACCATGATGACGTCCAAAAGTGGAGGAACAGGATCAATAGGAGGAGGCAGACTCCCGGCGCGTCTGGACACGACCTACAAGCCGTCCCAGATGACGACCCCTCCTGGGTAGCAGATGCAGGAGTCAACCTCCCAAGGGTGGCCAAAAAGTTGGATGGATGCGGTACTCTTCTCGCCGGCCTCACCATTTCCCCTGACCAAATCAACCAAAAGACTTTAGATCGGAAGGATAACCAAGAATTGGGTCTATTCCGAATAGCAAAGTACCTTCTTTAATGCGAGCAAGACTTCGGTGAATGCGCTCCTCGTTGATATCAGGCCACTTCATTTTCCCCAACAAACTGATTTTCTCGACCTCAGAGAAGAAATTAACGGGAAGGGGACGACCTATCAGATGACACACTGCAACAAAAAGAAAAGGGAAGATTAGAATAGTGAAAAAAGAAACCCGAGACTCGAACTCTGATCTGGGTGACATCTACCAATGGAGCCATTCCAAGAAGAGAAGATCTCCCCGTCAAAATCCCCGATCTGTTCGGGAGAAGTAGAAACAAAGAAGTACTTCGCCTGCCAAGCGTAGATTTTGCTTGGTGCACCCGAGACGATCTGGAACCTTGGCTTTATCAAGATGTCATCTCTTTGATCGAGGTCAGTTCCTCGAACATATTGCAGTCCACGTTCACGCCGCTCTCAGCCCCGAGAACTAGGAGCGCGACCATATTCCTGATCACTGCAGGAGACAACTGGGTGAAAGCCATTCGATGGCAGGAACAATACTCTACGAGCAACCGACTGTGGCTGATGAAGGATTTATACAGACATATGAACCCTTCTGGATGTGCCCACGTGCGTTCTGCCGGCCCAAGAACTTGGGCCTCAATCTTCCTAAGCATCCAATGGACATTCGGCAAAAATTGGGTGGTCCTGACCGTGGAGATGGAACCTGGAAGATTCCCCGTGCTTCCAACGCCAACGGTTGCGAGGATTAACCCGCTGCATGGCTCGATGCGACCATATCAGAGTTATGCGCTCCTTCTTTTCCCTCTCCAAGGGACTGGGGATCGACGGTTCTGGAGAACACGTCGAATGGCGACTCTAGGGGATACATGAGCTATTGCTACCTGATATGCTCGTCTCAGAGCCAGACGACGATCTAGAGCTAACACCAGACATGGACGAGCTAAAAAGAAGGGAGAGCTAAATAAACAAACAGAGATAGGAGAGAAGAAAATACATTTCGAAGTGAAGAATGAGATAATGAAAGATTGTAGCAAGTTTTTATAGGAGTAAAAGCGACGGTTCCCAAGGAGGCACCATCATTGCTACTACGTCGCTTCGGTCACTCTCTCAGCACGACTCCCTGAAATTTCGGACCACTCCAAAGCAGTTGCGTGGCAGGAGGAAGCTGAGTCGGGGCCCACCAACTTCATGGAAGGCCCAACCCAAGACAAAGCCATGAACAAGCTAAAAAAGGACCAGGATACTCAAAAGAATTTTAGCTAGCTTAACGTAAGATTTGGATTTGTGTCATTCTTATCTCTAAATCCAAAGTTACGGACGATTTAGTACAGGCATGCTAAGTTGATCGGCCAATTAAAATGATCATTCTAAACTAATTATTGATGCTCATTGAGTAAAGGCTTATAAATGAAACACAATGCATGGCATAATGCAGTTTTGGATGGATTGGATTACTTGGATGCTTTTTCGAATCTATTTCCGTCTCAAATTTTGTCAAATTGAGCTAGCTTAACGTAAGCTTTGGATTTGTGTCATTCTGAGCTCTAAATCCAAAGTTACCAACGATTTAGTGCTGATATGTCAAGTTGATTGGCCAGTTAAAATGATCCTTCTAAACTGATTATTGATGCTCATTGAATAAAGGCTTATAAATGAAGCACAATTCATGGCATGATGCCGTTTTTATAGATTGGATTACTTGGACGCATTGTCCAACCAATTTCTGTCTCAAATTTTTTCACAATATAGAAAATCGAGCTAGCTTAACGTGGGCACGGGATTCATGTCATTCTGAGCTATAAATCAAAACTTACGTACGATTTAGTATAAACATTTCAAATTGATCAGCCAGTTAATATGATCATTCTAAACTAATCATTGGTGCTCATTGAGTAAGGACTTATAAATGAAACATAATGCACGGCATCACGCTTTTTGGGTAAGATTGGATTACTTGAATTCTTTGTCGTATCTATTTTGGTCTCAAAATATCTCACAATATTATAAATGAGCTAGCTTAATGTGGGCATTAGAATCGTGTCATTGTGAGCTCTAAATCAAAAGTTATGCATGATTTAGTGCAGACATGCCAAATTAATCAGCCAATTAATATGATCATTCTAAACTAATCATTGGTGCTCATTGAGTAAATACTTATAAATGAAACATAATGCATGGCACCACACATTTTGGGTAAAATTGGATTACTTGGATACTTTGTCCTATCTATTTTGTTCTCAAAATATGTCACAATATAGAAAATTGAGCTAGCTTAACATGGGCATTATATTTGTGTCATTCTGAGCTATAAATCCAAAGTTACGGATGATTTAGTTCAGACATGTCAAGTTGATTGGCCAGTTAAAATGATCATTCTATACTGATCATTGATGCTTATTGAGTAAAGACTTATAAATTAAGCACAATGCATGGCATGATGCAGTTTTCGATAGATTGGATTACTTGGATGCCTTGTCGAACGTATTTTGGTCTCAAAGTTTTTTACAATATAGAAAATTGAGCTAGCTTAGCGTTGGCTTTGGATTTGTGTCATTCTGAGCTCTAAATCCAAAGTTACTGATGATTTAGTGCAGACATATCAAGTTGATTGGCAAGTTAAAATGATCATTCTAAACTGATCATTGATCCCCCTTGAGTAAAGGCTTATAAATGAAGCAAAATATATGGCATGACACAGTTTTGGATGGATTGGATTACTTGGATGCTGTCCCCAACCTATTTCTATCTCAAATTTTTTTCACAATATAGAAAATTGAGCTCGGTTAACGTGGGATTTGAATTTGTGTCATTCTGAGCTCTAAATCGAAAGTTATAGATGATTTGGTGCAGACATATCAAATTGATCGGCCAGTTAAAATGATCATTCTAAACTAATTATTGATGCTCATTGATTAAGGCTTATAAATTAAACACAATGCATGGCATAACACAGTTTTGGATAGATTGGATTACTTGGATGCTTTGTCGAATCAATTTCCGTCTCAAATTTTGTCACAATGTAGAAAATTGAGCTAGATTAACGTGGGCTTTGGATTTGTGTCATTCTGAGCTCTAAATCCAAAGTTACCGACGATTTAGCGCTGATATGTCAAGTTGATCGGCCAGTTAAAATGATCCTTCTAAACTGATTATTGATGTTCATTGAGTAAAGGCTTATAAATGAAGCACAATTCATGTCATGATGCCGTTTTTATAGATTGGATTACTTGGACGCATTTTCCAACCTATTTCTATCTCAAATGTTTTCACAATATAGAAAATCGAGCTAGCTTAACGTGGGCAGTGAAATCGTGTCGTTCTGAGCTTTAACTCAAACGTTACGGACGATTTAGTGCATACATGTCAAGTTGATCAGCGAGTTAATATGATCATTCTAAACTAATCTTTGGTGCTCATTGAGGAAAGACTTATAAATGAAACATAATGCATGGCATCACGCATTTTGGGTAAAATTGGATTACTTGGATACTTTGTCGTATCTATTTAGGTCTCAAAATTTGTCAAAATATAGAAACTTGAGCTAGTTTAACGTGGGCATTGGATTCGTTTCATTCTGAGATATAAATCAAAAGTTACAGATGATTTAGTGGAGACATTTCAAGTTGATTGGCCAGTTAAAATGATCATTCCAAATTGATCATAGATGTTCATTGAGTAAAGTCTTATAAATGGAGCACAATGCATTGCATGACGCAGTTTTGGATAGATTGGATTACTTGGACACATTGTCCAACCTATTTCTGTCTCAAATTTTTTCACATCATAGAATATTGAGTTGCCTTAACGTGAACTTTGGATTAGTGTCATTTTGATCTCTAAGTCCAAAGTTACAGACGATTTATGGCAGACATGTCAAGTTGATCGGCCAGTTAAAATATCATTCTAAACAGATTAATGATGCTCATTGAGTAAAGGCTGATATATAAAGCACAATGCATGGTATGACGTAGTTTTAGATAGAATGGAATACTTGGACCCCTTGATGCTCATTGAGTAAAGCATTAAAAATGAACAAAAATGCATGGCATGATGCTGTTTTGGATAGATTGGATTACTTGAACTCATTTTTCAACCTATTTCTGTCACAAAATTTTTCACAATATAGAAAATTGAGCAACCTTAACGTGGACTTTGGATTTGTGTCATTTTGATCTCTAAATTCAAAGTTAGGGACGATTTAGTGTAGACATGTCAAGGTTATCGGCCAGTTAAAATATCATTCTAACTGATTATTGATGCTCATTAAGTAAAGGCTTATAAATGAAGTACAATGCATGGCATGACGCAGTTTTGGATAGATTGGATTAATTGGCGCTTTGTCGAATCTATTTCTGTCCGAAATTTTGTCACAATATAAAAACTTGAGCTAGCTTAACGTGGGCATTGGAATCGTGTCATTCGGAGCTCTAAATCAAAAGTTACAGGCAATTTAGTGCATATAGTTGATCAGCCAGTTAATATGATCATTGTAAACTAATCATTGGTGCTCATTGAGTAAAGACTTATAAATGAAACATAATGCATGGTATCACGCATGTTGGATAAGATTGGATTACTTGGATACTTTGTCGTATCTATTTTGGTCTCAAAATTTGTCACACTATAGAAAATTGAGCTAGCTTAACGCGGCCATTGGATTCGTGTCATTCTGAGCTATAAATCAAAAGTTATGGACAATTTAGTGCAGACATGTCAAGTTGATTGGCCAGTTAAAATTATCATTCTAAACTGGTCATTGATGCGCATTGAGTAAAGGCTTATAAATAAAACATTATTCATGGCATCACGTATTTTGGGTAAGATTGGATTACTTGGATATTTTTTCATATATATTTTGGTCTCAAAATGTGTCAAAATATATAAAATTGAGCTAGATTAACGTAGGCATTGGATTTGTGTTATTCTGAGATATAAATCAAAAGTTACAGACGATTTAGTGCAAACATGTCAAGTTGATAGGCCAGTTAAAATGATCATTCTAAACTGATCATTGATGCTCATTGAGTAAAGGTTTATAAATGAAGTACATTTTAGGATAGAATGGATTAGTTGGGTGCTTTATTGAATCTATTTCTATCTCAAATTTTGTCGCAATATAGAAAACTGAACTAGCTCAATGTGGTCACTGGACTGGAATCATTTTGAGCTTCAAAAGTTACGGAAGATTTAGTGCAGACATGTGAAGTTGACCATCCAGTTAATATTATCATTCTAAAATAATCATTGGTAATCAGTGAGTGAAAACTTATAAATGAAACATAATGCATGGCATCCCGCATTTTGAGTAAGATTGGATTAGTTGGATAGTTTGTCATATCTATTTCTGTCTCAAAATATGTCACAATATAGAAAATTAATCTAGCTTAACGTGGTCATTGGATTCGTGTCATTCTAAGCTATAGATCAAAAGTTACGGACGATTTAGTGCATACATGTCAAGTTAATCAGCTAGTAAATATGATCATTCTAAACTAATCATTGATGTTCATTGAGTAAATACAAATAAATGAAACATAATGTATGGCATCACACATTTTGGGTAAGATTGGATTACTTGGATATTTTTTCGTTCTATTTTGGTCTCAAAATTTGCCAAAATATAGAAAATTGAGCTAGCTTAACATGAGCATTGGATTTTTCTCATACTGAGATATATATCAAAAGTTACAAATGATTTTAGTGCATACATGTCAAATTGATTATCCAGTTAAAATTATCATTCTAAACTGATCATTGATGCTCATTGAGTAAAGCCTTATAAATGAAGCACAATGTATGGCATGAGGTAGTTTCGAATAGATTGGATTACTTGGACGCATTCTCTAACCTATTTCGGTCTCAAATGTTTTCAAAATATAGAAAATTGAGCTACCTTAACGTGGACTTTGGATTTGTGTCATTTTGATCTCTAAATCCAAAGTTACGGACGATTTAGTGCAGACATGTCAAGTTGATCGGCCAGTTAAAATATCATTTTAAACTGATTATTGATGCTCATTGAGTAAAAGCTTATAAATCAAGCACAATGCATGGCATGGCACAGTTTTGGATAGATTAGATTTTTTGGACGCTTTGTCGAATTTATTTCTGCCTCAAATTTTATCACAATATAAAAAATTAAGATAGCTTAACGTGGGCTTTGGATTTGTGTCATTCTGAGCTCTAAATCAAAAGTTATGGATGATTTAGTGCGGACATGTCAAGTTGATCGGTCAGTTAAAATGATCACTTTTGATTGATCATTGGTGCTCATTGTGTACAGGATTATATATGAAGCACAATGCATGGTATGATGCAATTTTGGATAGATTTGATTACTTGAATGCTTTGTCGAATCTATTTCTGTTTCAAATTTTTTATAATATAGAAAATTAAGCTAACTTAACGTGGGCATTGGAATCGTCTCATTCTGAGCTATAAATCAAAAGTTACGGACGTTTTAGGGTAAACATGTCAAATTGATCAGCGAGTTAATATGATCATTCTAAACTAATTATTGGTGCTCATTGAGTAAAGACTTATAAATGAAGCACAATACATGGCATGACGCAGTTTTGGATAGATTGGATTACTTGGACGCTTTGTTGAACCTATTTCTATTTCAAAAATTTTCACAATATAGAAAATTGAGCCATCTTAACGTGGGCTTTGAATTTATGCCATTCTAAGCTCTAAATCCAAAGTTACGGATGATTTAGTGCAGATTTATCAAGTTGATTGGCCAGTTAAAATGATTATTCTAAACTGATTATTGATGCTCATTGAGTAAAAGCTTATAAATAAAGCACAATGAATGGCAAGACGCAGTTTTTTATAGATTGGATTACTTGTACGCTTTCTCGAATCTATTTCTGTATCAAATTTTATCACAACATAGAAAATTGAGTTAGTTTAACGTGGACATTGGAATCGTGTCGTTTTGAGCTCTAAATCAAAAGTTCCAGACGATTTAGTGCATACAAGTCAAGTTGATCAGCCAGTTAATATGATCATTTTAAACAAATCATTGGTGCTCATTGAGTAAAGACTTATAAATGAAACATAATGAACGACATCACGCATTTTGGGTAAGACTGGATTACTTAGATACTTTATCGTATCTATTTTGGTCTTAAGATATGTCAAAATATAGAAAACTGAGTTAGCTTAACGTGGGCATTGGATTGGTGTCATTCTGAACTATACAAAAAAAGTTACGGATGATTTAGTGCAGAAATGTCAAGTTGATTAGCCAAGTCAAATGATCATTTTAAACTGATCATTGATACTCATTGAGTAAAGCCTTATAAATGAAGCACAATGCATGGCATGACGCAGTTTTGGATAGATTGGATTACTAGGCACATTGTCCAACCTATTTCTGTCTCAAATCTTTTCACAATCACTACAAGAAAACATTAATATTTCTGATAGCATTTGCGACGGAAATAAAACCGTTAGAATTTTCCTACGCCTATGCAATGGTTTTCCGACGGACTACCAATGGAATTTATTTCGTTGGTGTTCCATCGGTAATTCCTGACGCTTGCACTACTGTCGGGAAATCAATGGTAAAACTTGACAGCTTTCCATCTGTTTTCGATGAAAATATAGGCGTCGGGATATCCTTTTAAAACCATCGCACATTATGGATGAAATACAAACCGTCCGGTTTTTTTCCAACTATTTCTTGATGGAATGTTGTTTTTACTATCCGTCTGGAATGCGTCGGCAATATATCGATGGGCTGACGTCGAGTAGAGTCGGTTGGTCATCAGAAATATCCGGTAGTGGTCAGAAACCGTTGGAAATCCGTCGGAAAAAAGAATATTCTTAAGAATAATCTATTAAAAATTATGATTATTTGTTAAAAATTTGTAATAATTTGTTAAAAATTCATAGTAATTTGTTAAAAATTCATAGTAATTTGTTAAAAATTCATAGTAATTTGTTAAAAATTCATAATAATCTTTTAAAAATTTGTGATAATCTTTTAAAAATTTGTGATAATCTTCTAGTTTTCAATATAAATACGCTATGCTCCTTCACAATTTCACTAGAACAAAAAATCTTAAGAAAATAGCTTCTTCGGGTTCTTATGATTATTTTCGATCGTGGATGGATAAACCTTGGACTCATGAATTTGCGAAAGGTGTTGAAGAGTTCATGACATTTGCATGAAACAATAACATGACATCAAAATACGGTAAAATGTATTGTCCGTGTATTAAATGTCGAAATCATAAATTAATCTATGTTAGAGAAGTACGTAATCATTTGTATAGGACTGGATTTATTCCGGGTTACAAAATTTGGTATTCACATGGAGAAACTGATGCAATGATGCAATATTATGGTAGTACTTCAAAAAGGTTAGATAGTACTAATGTTAGGATAGAGGAACCGGCATCACAAGTTGATATAAACTGACGTACTGTCAGATAGTGAATGATGCATTTCGTGAACAAAGAGCATCGTACATTGAAGATAGTAGTAGAATAGAGGAACCTAATTTGGAAGCTCGGAATTTTTTTGATATGTTAAATGCATCCAAGAAGCCTTTGTATAAAGGATGTAGAGATGGATTATCGCATTTATCTGCTGCAAACAGGTTGATGACGATAAAGACGGATTTCAACTTGGCTGAAGATTGTGTGAATGTGATAGCTGATTTTGTTAGAGATATATTACCTGAAGATAATATTGCACTTGCTTCATATTACAAGGTTCAAAAACTTGTAGCTGGTCTTGGATTGCCATATCAGATGATTGATGTATGTATTGACAATTGCATGATCTATTGGAGAAATTATGAAAACAGCATGAAGTGCCGATTTTGTCACAAACCTCGATTTCAAGAGACAAGCGGCAGAGTACCTATTCCGCATAAACGGATGTGGTATTTGCCATAAACAGAGAGGTTAAAGAGGTTATATCAATCTGTACACACGGCAGAACCTATGAGATGGCATGCAAAACATAATTCGAATGGAGAAATTGTGCATCCCTCGGATGCAAAAGAATAAAGACATTTTCAACAGGTTTATCCTAGTTTTGCATATGANAAACCTATGAGATGGCATGCATTAGATAATTCGAATGGAGAAATTGTGCATCCCTCGGATGCAGAAGCATGGAAACATTTCCAACAAGTTTATCCTAGTTTTGCATATGAGCCTAGAAACGTATACATTGGGTTATCTACAGATGGATTCAACCCTTTTGGGAAGCATGAGAGGCAATAATCGTTGTGGCCAGTTATCGTTACACCTTATAATTTGCCTCCTTCTTTGTGCATGAAACGAGAGTTTTTGTTTCTAACAATTCTCGTCCCTCGCCCAGAGCATCCTAAGCGATCGCTTGATATTTTCTTGCAGCCACTAATTCATGAGTTAAAAATATTGTGGGAAAATGGTGTCGAAGCATTCGATGTTTCCAACCAACATAAGTTTTTGATGCGAGCAGTACTTATGTGGACGATAAGTGATTTTCCAGCATATGTTATGTTATCAGGATGGTCGACGCATGGACGATTAGCATGCCCATATTGTCAAGCTAATACTGATGCGTTCCAATTGAAACACGGACGAAAGACTAGTTGGTTCGATTGTCATCGTCGATTTCTACCACAAGATCATCCATATCGCCGGAGCACGACATTGTTTAGGAAAAACAAAAAAAATTTTGATGCTCCACCTCCTATTCTTGACGGCAATTATATGATGACTCAACTTAGAGATTTTGGTGCTGAGAGAACGGCTTCATGTGGAGGTAACAGACATTACCCTGTTGATGGTTGTGGCGAATACCATAATTGGCACAAGAAGAGCATTTTTTGGGATTTACCATATTGGAAGGACCATTTTTTGCGCCATAATCTAGATGTTATGCACATTGAGAAGGATTTTTTCGACAACATAATGAATACCGTTCTAAATGTGTAAGCAAAAAACAAAAGATAATTTGAAAGCTAGATTGGATTTGCCGGATATTTGTTCCCGGAAAGAACTACATGTAATGTCAAATGGAAAATCATTGTCTACCGCATTCCAGTTGGATGCGCATGCAAAAGATGAATTATTTGACTGGATTAAGCATAGTGTCAAACTTCCAGATGGATACGCATCTAATCTTCGTAATTGTGTCTATACTATTGAAGGTAAATTTTCAGGGATGAAAAGTCATGATTGTCATGTTGTCATGCAAAGACTATTCCCATTTGCCTTTAGCGATCTGCTACTAAAAACGTCTACGGAGCAATTGCAGGTACGACGTTTACATTATTTTATATATAACTAATCATAATTATGTATATTATATGATATTAAAATATTTTTGTTTAGGGATTGGTGCTTTTTTTTGAGATTTATGTACAAGATCACTTACTGCAGACGATATCAGAAATTTGGAGGAAATAATACCGGTTCTCATTTGTAACCTTGAGAAAATATTTCCACTAGCATTTTTTGATGTTATGGAGCATCTTCCTATTCACCTCCCTAGAGAAGCAGCGCTTGGAGGACTTGTTCAGTACCGATGGATGTATCCTTTTGAGAGATATATGTTCCACCTAAAGAAAAAAGTTAAAAATCTTGCTAGGGTTGAAGGTTCAATCATCGCACAAAGTATTAATGAAGAAACATCTAACTTTGCGAGCTACTATTTTCCATCGCAAGTACAAACAAAAAATAGACGACCTGCACGACATGATGATGGAGGAGAAAAACCAAGCTATCAAGTGTATGTGCCAGAAATATTTGCACAAATTGGACGTTTAAGTGGAAAAGGGAAGATGCGACACCTATCAGAGGAGGAACACAATCACTTGCATTTGTATATTTTAACAAATTGTGATGACGTTTTGGAATATAAAAGGTACATTCAATTTAATTTTGTTTTTAGTTATTATTATAATTTATTGTTAACCTTTTTTTCATAATTAACAGGATATACATGGAAAAAATACGTGTTCATTATTCAGATTACAGCGAGAATGAGCTGGTCGAACTTAAAAAAAGCGAATTTGCAAAATAGTTGCATTTTTATGTTAGTGTTACCACGATTATGTAATTTTCAATAATATTTTACTATAATTTTCAATATTTATAATTTACTACATTTTATTATTTTGTAGGTTACTACAGGTCCTTCTAGGGGGATAACGTTTTCCACGTGGTTAGTTGAGTTGGTGAGTGGTCCTACATTTACTGCAAAATCTTATCCAATGTACTGCACTCGTGGATATGCTTTTAAGAGTCATCGCGAAGGAAACTCACAAACAACTTGTAATTATGGTGTATCATCTCAATCGGGAGAAATTGTATACAATGGTATTCTTCGTGAAATATTAGAAGTTCACTATCCAGGAATGATTTATTTGAGGTGTATTGTGTTCTATTATGACTGGTATGACCCTGTCATGGGTCAACGTGAAGACGAATTCGGTGTTACATTTGTCCACTCTCGTAAGCGACATCGAAAATATAATCCTTTTATACTTGCATCACAAGCGGACCAGGTTTGTTACATTCGATATCCTCGTATGAGAAACAAGCAAGATCCTTGGATTACAGTGACCTCAATACATCCTAGAGGAATGGTATGTGGTATTACCGAACAAGAGCCTATGCAGCAAAGCACAATTGGTAACTTAGGTTCAATAGACACTTCTCTTAAAGTTAACCTTGTTGTTGATGACACCACGAACGAAGATTACAACGTGTTTCAAGATTCAGAAGAAGAGATTGACGAGTTTGACGACCAAAATTCAGCTAATTTGGAATATTCATCAGATTCAGATTAAATTTGTGATAATAAGATTTTTTTTCCATACTTTAATTATATATAAATTATCTTTTCTAAATTCAGATTCAAATTCAGATTTAATATTTTTCTTTCCATATGTTCATAAATGCTTACACGGAATACTGAAAAAGTCATGTTATTTGTAATGCATTTTATTATATACAAAATAAACTAAAACTTTTTAAATAATATATAAATATTGTTTTCGAAATATTGATATATAATTTTTTTCCATACTTCATTTATGCTTCCACAAAAGTATACATAACCGACAGATTCACATTAAATTCTTAGTATAAATATTTTTAAGAAATATAGATATACCTAGCCGATGGATTTCCGATGGATTTGATAAGTCCGTCGGAAAGCCGTCGGAGAATCTTAATATTTTTTTAAATATTGATATACGTAACCGATGGATTTCTGACGGATTTGGTAATTACATCGGAAATCCGTCGGAAATCCGACATTTGAAACGTGGTCAGGCTACATGTCGAACATGCACGAGCCTGCCATCGGAATACCATCGGAGTTCCGACGGATTAAAAATTTATGCGGGATATACAATTCCCAATGCGGGATTCACGAAAAATATTTATAACGTTTCCGACGGATTTCCGATGGAATCTGCCGTCGAAAAATCTAATATAACTTACGGCCATTTCTTCTTCTTCCTCTCTCGCGTTTCTCTCCTTCTCAATATACGTTTCTCTTCTTCTCCGCCGTACGTTGCCGGAAATCGCCGAAATCATGTAAGTTTTTAACCAACTTCGCCGAATCCTTTATTTCACAAGTGTGTAATGATATAAACATGGTTTCTCTTGTGTAAGTTTAGTTTAAGACTGAATACAAAGACTTTGGTGGTGAATGTGTGTTAATTTTGTAGTTTTAGTAGTTCGGATCTAAGTTTATAAGTTTTAAAACTGCAATTTTTAGGAATTTTATATGTTTGACGTAAACTGGAATTTTTAGGAATTTTTGATGCAAACTGGAATTTTTAGGAATATGAACAATGTAAACTCCAAATTATTGTTGGCAGAGAAGAACGATCACATCATTTGATTTTTAGGATGGGTTTGCTTCTCGGTGACTGTCAAGGAAATTTAATAATATATAATAGTCAACGTCTTTTTTAGAGATCTAAAAAAGAATGAGATTGAAATGTCCATACAATGAAACTTTTTATATTTTGATTTTTTTAGAGATCTAACTATGAATAATTTTCTTGATTTTCAAATGGCTCGAAGGGCAAATACAAAAAAGAAACTTATTTGTTAATTTTTTTGGATAATTAATAAAAATAGTATTTTTTAATTTTTGTTTCAAATATAATATAATTAATTTAAATTTTCAAAAAATCACAACATTAATATTAAAATATTTTAAAATTTCTTCCTAATAAAAAAATAAACTCTAATTAGAAAAGAAGAATCTAAATATAGTATTTTAACTCTATTTATAATTTAATTAATTTTGAAGTATTCAAGTTTCTATAAAATCATTTATATATAAATGACTAATATTGTTAGATAATAAATCTATAATTTTTAAAAAAGTCATGTGTCAATACTAGTGGACTTCTCACTATATATTAACAAAAGTTTAAAGTGTTAGAATAATTATAAAAAATATGAAGTTAAACTGTTATATGACGTAGCCGTAAAATTTGGTTAAAAGCTTGAACAAATACTTAGCTATCCAAAAAAAGTTTTTCCTCCTCTTCCTCCTCTCCAGTTTATCTTCTCGAAATTAGGAGCCCTTTCTCTCTTATCTCCCTGTAAAAAATGAGAAATAGTAAATATAAATAGACTAATAAAATATTATAATAATAATGTTTTAAGGTCGTATCAAGATTACCAAAGACGTGGTGAGTCATCGACTCCGAGTTTTATACCAACTCAAATTCCAGAATCTGCAAATGATTCTTTCCGACCAATGACAATTGAAGAATTGGTTCAGCAACCTGGTCGTGAACTTCTTACATTTCTCAATCCGAGACGTCAAAGAAACTCGACAGGGTAAATTAAATTTTCTATAATTATATTTAAAATAATTATTTTTATGTTATTCTATAATTATATTTAAAATAATTATTTAAATGCTATTGTAATAAAAATTCGTAGGTTTGGTATTTCAAACAATAGAATAAGCAAATCTATATTAAAGATGCTTCATTCTCTTTTGAACAAACCATATACCAAATTTCGAGATATTCCGAACGAAGAACGTCAGATTTGGTTCAGAACGTTTGCGGTATGTTATTTAAATTTTAAATATATATTATGTTAAACAGTTTTTAATAATATTATAAGTAATATATACTAAAATTTTGGAGCAAGAATTTACATGGGATCCAATGAACACAAAATTGGTGGAAGAAGCTTTCGAAAAAGAGGCTCGTGTAAAATTTTCCTTCCACATGAACGAGTAGAAACAAAAATGGAAAAAGGGAAAAGATAAACCAAGAGGGTTGAATGAGTCGGTTTGGAATGACTTTATTCGTTATTGGGAATCTTCTAGCGTTGATGTCATCTCGAAAACTAAGTCGGGAAACCGGAAGAGCGACCGAGGAGGCAAATGCATTTATATTCACAATGCCGGATCGACTAGTTTTCTGAGACGAGACGATCAGTTGGTAAATTAATTATTATATTAATTATTTATTATTATTTAAAAATTTTAATACTATTAATTTAAAATTTTTTTATTTTTAGGCACAAGAAATTGAAGCGTCTCCAGATCACTTGCAACTTCTCGAGGGCGTCCACATGAACAAAAAGACTGGTCGTATCCAAGATGGTCTCGTTAGCGAGATCATCGAAAAAGTAAAAAAGAAAGAAGTGATATTCTAACCCAGCAGTCTCAAGTTGGTTCTTCATCTTTGGTCGCCGAATTGCCTTGTTCTGAGATAAACCATCTCGTTCTTGATGTAAGTTTTTTTTTAAATATATAATTAATATTATAATATTTTCATTAAATTTTCTAATAATATTTTTTTATTTTTACAGGAAGTACCATTTGCAAAGGGTCATCATCCAGGACTCGGGAGAGTTGCAGATACCGGTAGCGCAACATCTGCAGGTAGAAACGAGGAAAATGAGCAGCTAAAAGAAAAAATGGCGGCTATAAAAATAGAGATGAATAATCTCAAAAGCTTTGTAGAAATGATAAAAAATAAATTGTCTAATGATTTTTTTTCTCCTCCTTCTCCTCCTGCCCATCCTTTGTAATTTGTATTTTAAAACAATTGTTTAATATTATTAATTGTAATATTATTTTTATTAATTGTATGATTATTTTTAAAAATATTTACAAATATTAATTTAATTCAATAAAATAAAAAAATTTATTAATTTATTTTTTTATAATATTTATATTTTAAAAATATTTAATTCAATATTTTTAAAATATCCATATTAAAAAATAATTTTTTTATTTTTCTATTAATTGGTTTTTTCCGACGGATTATATCGTCGGAAATTTCCAACGGATGCTGCCATCGGAAAAGTTTTGCGATATCCCGACGGTTATAAACCATTGGGAAATATCATCGGACCAAATTCCCGATGGCAGAAGTCATCGGAAAATATCCCTCGATAATTCATCGGCAATTCTCGATGGCTACAGACCATCGAATATCCATCGGTATTTTTCGATGGACCGTTTCCATCGAAAACCCGTCGGAAGTTTCCGAAGGCATATTTAATCGCTAATCCGTCGGAAATTCCCGATAAATTCCCGACGGAATCTAATTTTCAACGAAATAGTCCCGACGGACAATTTTCGTCGGAAATTAGTCGAGAATCTGTTTTACCGACGTTTTTCCGATGAATATGGCCGTCGGAAATGTGTTGTTTTCTTGTAGTGTTTGTCGAATCTACTTCTGTCTATAATTTGGTCACAATATAGAAAATTGGGCTAGCTTAACGTGGGCATTGCATTCGTGTCATTATGAGCTATAAATCAAATGTTACAGAGGATATAGTGTGAACATATCAAGTTGATTGGCCAGTTAAAATGATTGTTCTAAACTGATCATTGATGCTCACTGAATAACGGCTTAAATGAAGCACAATGCAAGGCATGACTAAGTTTTGGATAGATTGGATTAATTAGATGATTTGTCAAATCAATTTCTTTCTCAAATTTTGTTACAATATAGAAAATTAAGCTAGCTTAACGTGGGCTTTGGATTTGTGTCATTCGGAGCTCTAAATCCAAAGTTACGGACAATTTAGCGCATACATGTCAAGTTGATCTACAAGTTCAAATGATCATTGTAAACTGATCATTCATGGTCATTGAGTAAAGGCTTATTAATAATACACAATGTATGGCATGACACAGTTTTAGATAGATTCGATTACTTGGACGCATAGTTGAATCTATTTCTATCTCAAGTTTTGTCACAATATAGAAAATTGAGCTAGCTTAACGTGGCCTTTGGATTCGGGCCATTCTAAGCTATAAATCAAAATTTACGCATGATATAATGCAGACATAACAAATTAATCGGCCAGTTAAAATGATCATTCTAAATTGATCATTGATGCTCATTGAGTAAAGGCTTACAAATGAAGCACAATGCATGTCGTGAAGCAGTTTTGGATAGATTGGATTACTTGGTTGCTTTTAAGTCACAATTTAGAATATTGAGCAAGATTCACGTGGGCTTTGGATTTGTGTCATTCTGAGCTCTAAATCAAAAGTTACGGACGATTTATTGTAGACATTTTAATTTGATCAGCCAGTTAAAATTATCATTCTTAACTGATCATTGATGATCATCGAGTAAATGCTTATAAATGAAGCACAATGCGTGGCATGACAGAGTTTTAGATAAATAGGATAACCTTGATAATTTTTCGAATCTATTTCTTTTTCAAAATTTGTCACAATATAGAAAATTGAGTTAGCTTAACGTGGGCTTTGGATTTGTGTCATTCTATGCTCTAAATAAAAAGTTATGGATGATTTATTGCGGACATGTCAAGTTGATCGGCCAGTTTAAATGATCATTCTAAACTGATCATTGATGCTCATTGAGTAAATGCTTATCAATGAAGCACAATGCATGGCATGAAGCACTTCTGGATAGATTGGATTACTTGGATGCTTTGTCGAATCTATTTGTGTCTCAAATTTGGTCACAATAAAGAAAATTGAGCTAGATTAACGTGGGCTTTGAATTTGTGTCATTCTAACCTCTAACTCAAAAGTCACAGACAATTTAGTGTGGACATTGCAAGTTGATCAGCCAGTTCAAATGATTAGTCTTAATTGATCATTGGTGCTCATTTAGTAGAGGCTTGTAAATGATGCACAATGCATGTCATGGCGAAGTTTTGGATAGATTGGACAGCTTCGACGCTTTTTCGTATCTATTTCTGTCTCAAATTTTGTGCTAATATAGAAAATTGAACTAGTTAAACGTGGGCTTTCGATTTGTATCATTCTGAACTCTAAATCCAAAGTTATGGACGATTTAGTGCAGATATGTCAAGTTGATCTCCCAGTTGAAACCATAATTCTAAACTGATCATGGATGCTTATTGAGTAATGGCTTATAAATGAAGCACAATGCATGGCTTGACGCAGTTTGGGATAGATTGGATTACTTGGATTCTTTGTCAAACATATTTCTGTTCCAAGTTTTGCACAATATAGAAAATTAGGCTAGCTTAACGTGGGTTTTGGATTTGTGTCATTCTTAATTATAAATCAAAAGTTACAAATGATTAAGTGAAGACATGTCAAGTTGATCGGCAAGTTAAAATAATCACTCTAAACAGATCATCGATGCTCATTGAGCACAATGCTCATTGATCGGCCATTTAAAATGATCATTCTAAACTGCTCATTGAGTAAAGGTTTATTAATGAAGCACAATGCATGGTATGACGCAGTTTTGGATTGATTGGATTAGTTGGACGCTTTGTCGAATCTATTTCTATCTCAAATTTTGTCACAATATAGAAATTTGAGCTAGCTTAACGTTGGCTCTGGATTCGGGTCTTTCTGAGATATCAAATTGATCGGCTAGTTAAAATGATCATTTTAAACTGATCATTGATGCACATTGACTAAAGGCTTATAAATGAACCACAATGCATGGCATGACACATTTTTGGGTAGATTGGATTACTTGGTCGCTTTGTCGAATCTATTTGTGTCTTAAATATTGTCACAATATAGAAAATTGAGCTAGCTTAATGTGGGCTTTGGATATGTGTCATTCTGAGATCTAAATCAAAAGTTACAGACGATTTAGTGCGGACATGTCAACTTGATTATCCAGTTAAAATGATCATTATTAACAGATCATTGGTGCTCATTGAGTATAGGCTTAAAAAAGAAGCACAATGCATAGCATGACAAAGTTTTGGATAGATTGGGTAACTTGGATGCTTTGTCGAATCTATTTTTGTCTCAAATTTTGTCACATTATTTAAAATTGAGCTAGCTTAATATGGGCTTTGGATTTGTCTCATTCTAACCTCTAAATCAAAAGTTACGGACGATATAGTGTAGACATGTCAAGTTGATCGGCCAGTTAAAATCATCATTCTAAACTGATCATTGATGCTCATTGAGTAAAGGCTTATAAATGAAACACAGTGCATGGCATGAAGCAGTTCTGGATAGATTGGACAACTTGGATGCTTTGTCGAATCTATTTTTGTCTAAAATTTTGTCAAAGTATAGAAAATTGAGCTAACTTAACGTTGGCTTTGGATTTGAGTCATTCTGGGTTCTAAATCCAAATTTACATACGATTTAGTGCCGACATGTCAAGTTGATTGGCTAGTTAAAATAATCATTCTAAAATGATCATTGATGCTCATTGAGTAAAGACTTATTAAAGAAGCACAATGCTGGCATGACGAAGTTTTCGATAGATTGGATTAGTTGGACAATTTTTCGAATCTATTTATGTCTCAATTTTTGTCACAATATAGAAAATTGAGCTAGCTTAACGTGGGCATTGGATTCGTGTCATTTTGAGCTATAAATCAAAAGTTAAGGACCATACAGTGCAAACATGTCAAGTTGATCGGCCAGTTAAAATGATCATTCTTAGTTGCTCATTGAGTAAAGGCTTATAAATGAAGTACAATGCATGGCATGATGCAGTTTTGGATAGATTGGATTACTTTGGCGCTTTGTCGAATCTATTTCTGTCTCATATTTTGTCACAATAGAGAAAATTGAGCTAGCTTAACATGGGATTTAATTGGATTTGTGTTATTCTAACCTCTATATCAAAAGTTATGAACGATTTAGCGCGGACATGTCAAGTTGATCGGCCAGTTAAAATGATCATTCTAAACTGATTATTGATACTCATTGAGTAACGACTTTGGATAGATTGGATTAGTTGGACGCTTTGTCGAATCTATTTTTCCTCAAATTTTGTCACTATAGAAAATTGAGCTAGTTTAACGTGGGCTTTGGATTTGAGTCCTTCTGAGTTCTAAATCCAAGGTTACGGATGATTTAGTGCAAACATGTCAAGGTTATCGGTCAGTTAAAATGATCATTATAAACTGATCATTGGTGCTCACTTAGTAAAGGCTTGTTAATGAAGCACAATGCATGGCAAGACGCTGTTATGGATAGATTGCATTCTGTGGACTCTTTGTCGAATTTCTGTGTCAAATTTTTTCACAATATAGAAATTTTAGCTAGATTAACGTGGGCATTGCATTCGTGTCATTATTTATAAATCAAAAGTGATGGACGATATAGTGCAAACATGTCAAGTTGGTTGGCCAGTTAAAATGATCATTCTAAACTGATCATTGATGCTCATTAAGTAATGGCTTATAACTGAAGCACAATGCATGGCATGACACAGTTTTGGATAGATTGGATTACCTGGACGCTTTGTCGAACCTATTTCATTATCAAATTTTGTCACAATAGAGAAAATTGAGCTAGCTTAACGTGGGCATTGGATTCGTGTCATTTTGAGCTATAAATCAAAAGTTACAGACGATATAGTGCAGACGTGTCAAGTTAATTGGCCAGTTAAAATGATCATTCTAAACTCATCATCGACGCTCATTGAGTAAAAGGCTTATAAATGAAGCACAATGTATGGCATGACGCAATTTTGGATAGATTGGATTACTTGGACACTTTGTCGAATCTATTTATATCACAAATTTTGTCACAATATATAAAATTGTGCTAGCTTAATTCTGGCTTTAGATATGTGTCATTCTGAGCTCTAACTCAAAAGTTACAGATGACTTAGTGCGGACTTGTCAAGTTGATCGGCAAGTTAAAATAATCATTCTTAACTTATCATTGGGGCTCATTGAGTAGAGCCTTATACATGACGCAAAATGCATGGCATGACGCAGTTTAAGATATATTGGATTAGTTGAACGCTTTGTCGAATCTATTTTCGTCTCAACTTTTTTCACAATATGGAAAATTGAGCTAGCTTAACTTGGGCTTTGGATTTGAGTCATTCTGAGTTCTAAATCCAATGTTACGGACGATTTTGTGCAGACATGTCAAGTTGATCGGACTGTTAAAATAATCATTATAAACTGATCATTGGTGCTCATTGAGTGAAGGCTTATTAATTAAGCACAATGCTTGGCAAGACGTAGTTTTGGATAGATTGGATTACGTGGATGCTTTGTCGAATCTACTTCTATCTCAAATTTTGTCACAATATAGAAAATTAAGCTAGATTAACGTGGGCAATGGATTTGTGTCATTATGAGCAATATATCAGGTTGATTGGCCATTTAAAATGATCATACTAAACTGATCATTGGTGCTGAATGAGTATAGGCTTATAAATGAAGAACAATGCATGGTATGACGATGTTTTGGATAGATTGGATAACATGACACTTTTTCGTATCTATTTTTGTGTCAAATTTGGTCACAATATAGAAAATTGTGCTAGGTTAACGTGGGCTTTGAATTTGTGTTATTCTGAGCTCTAAATCCAACGTTATGGACGATTTAGTGCAGACATGTCAAGTTGATCGGCCTGTTAAAATGATAATTCTAAACTGATCATTGATGTTCATTGAGTAAAGGCTTATTAGTGAAGCACATTGGATGGCATGACACAGTTTTGGATAGATTGGATTACTTGTACGGGTTGTCGAATCTATTTCTGTCTCAAATTTTGTCACAATATGAAAAATTGAGCTAGCTTAACGTGGGCATTGTATTCGTGTCATTTTGAGCTATAAATCAAAATGTATGCACGATGTAGTGCAGACATGTCAAGTTGATCGGCCAGTTAAAATGATCATTATGAACAGATCATTGATGCGCATTGAGTAAAGGCTTATAAATGAAGCACAATGCATGGCATGATGCAGTTTTGGATAGATTGGATTACTTGAACGCTTTGTCGAATCTATTTTTGTTTCAAATTTTGTCCAAATATAGAAAATGGAGCTAACTTAATTGTTGCTTTGGATATGTGTTATTCTGAGCTCTAAATCAAAGTTATAGATGATTTAGTGCGAACATGTCAAGTTGATCGGCCAGTTAAAATGATCATTCTTACCTTATCATTGGTGCTCATTTAGTAGAAACTTAAAAATGAAGCACAAAGCACGGCATGACAATGTTTTGGATAGATTGGATAACTTGGACACATTTTCCTATCTATTTCTATCTCAAATTTTGTCACAATATAGAAAATTGAGCTAGCTTAACAAGATATTTGGATTTGTGTCATTCTAACCTCTAAATCAAAAGTTATGCACGATTTAGAGCAGACATGTCAAGTTGATCGGCCAGTTAAAATGATCATTATAAACTGATCATGTGTGCTCATTGAGTAAAGGCTTATTAATGAAGCACAAAGCATGGCAATACGCTATTATGGATAGATTAGATTACGTGGACGCTTTGTCGAATCTATTTCTGTCTCAAATTTTTTCAAAATATAGAAATTTGAGCTAGCTTAACGTGGGCATTAGATTCTTGTCATTATGAGTTATAAATAAAAAGTTACGGACGATATATTGCAGACATGTCAAGTTGATCGGCCAGTTAAAATAATCATTCTAAACTGATCATTGATGCTCATTCATTAAAGGCTTTTTAATGAAGCACAGTGCATGGCATGAAGCCCTTTTGGATAGATTGGACAAGTTGGATGCTTTGTCGAATCTGTTTCTCTCTCATATTTTGTCAAAGTATAGAAAATTGAGCTAGATTAACGTGGGCATTGGATTTTGGTCATTCTAAGCTCTATATCAAAAGTTATGGACGATATAGTGCAAACATCTCAAGTTTATCGGCCAGTTAAAATGAATATTCTAAACTGATAATGGATGCTCATTGAGTAAAGGCTTATAAATGAACCACAATGCATGGCATGACCCATTTTTGGGTAGATTGGATTACTTGGTCACTTTGTCGAATCTATTTCTGTCTTAAATATTGTCACAATATAGAAAATTGAGCTAGCTTAATGTGGGCTTTGGATATGTGTCATTCTGAGATCTAAATCAAAAGTTATAGACGATTTAGTGCAGATATGTCAAGTTGATTGGCCAGTTAAAATGATCATTCTAAACTGATCATTGATGCTCATTGAGTAAAGGCTTATTAATAAAGCACAACGCATGGCATGACACAGTTTTGGATAGATTGGATGACTTGTACGCTTTTTCGAATCTATTTATATCTCCAATTTTGTCACAATATAGAATATGTAGCTAGCTTAACGTGGGCATTGGATTCGTGTCATTCTGAGATATAAATAAAAAGTTACAGACGATACAGTGCAGACATGTCAAGTCGATCAGACAGTTAAAATGATCATTATAAACTGATCATTGATGCTCATTGAGTCAAGACTTTAATTTAAGTGAAGCACAATGCATGGCATGACATAATTTTGGATAGATTGGATTAGATGGATGCTTTGTCGAATCTATGATTGTCTCAAATTATATCACAATATAAAAAATTGAGCTAGCTTAACGTGGGCATTCGATTCGTGTCATTATGAGCTATAAATCAAAAGTTACGGACGATATAGTGCAGACATGTAAAGTTGATCGGCCAGTTAAAATGATCATTCTAAACTGCTCATTAAGTAAAGGCTTATAAATGAAGCACAAAGCATGGCATGACATAATTTTGGATAGATTGGATTACTTGGATGCTTTGTCGAATCAATTTCTGTCTCAAATTTCGTCACAATATTGAAAATTGAGCTAGTTTAACGTGGGCTTTGGATTTGTGTCATTCTGAGCTCTAAATCCAAACTGACGGATAATTTAGTGCAGACATGTCAAGTTGATCGGCCAATTAAAATGATCATTCTAAACTTATTATTGATGCTCATTGAGTATAGTCTTATTAATGAAGCACAATGCATCGCATGACGCAGTTTTATATAGATTGGATTACTTGGACGCTTTGTCGAATCTATTTCTATTTCAAATTTTGTCACAATATAGAAAATTGAGCTAGCTTAACGTGGGCATTGGATTTGTGTCATTCAGAGCTATAAATAAAAAGTTACGAACGATATTGTGCAGACATGTCAAGTTGATCAGCCAGTTAAAATGATAATTCTGAACTGATCATTGATGCTCATTAAGTAAAGGCTTATAAATGAAGCACAATGCATGGCATGATGTAGTTTTGGATAGATTGGATTACTTGGATACTTTGTCGAATCAATTTCTGTCCCAAATTTTGTGAAAATATTGAAAATTGAGCTAGCTTAACGTGGGCTTCTGATTTGTGTCATTTTGGGCTCTAAATCCAAAGTTACGGACGATTTAGTGCAGGCATGTCAAGTTGATCGACCAGTTAAAATGATCATTCTAAATTGATCATTGATGCTCACTCAATAATGGCTTAGAAATAAAGCACAATGCAAGGCATAACACAGTTTTGGATAGATTTGATTACTTGGACGCTTTGTGAAATCTATTTTGTTTCAAATTTTGTCAAAATATAGAAAATTGTGCTACCTTAATGTGGGCATTGGATTCGTGTAATTCTGAGCTATAAATCAAAAGTTACGGACGATATAGTGCAGAAATGTCAAGTTGACCGGCCAGTTAAAATGATCATTCTAAACTGATCATTGATTCTCACTGAGTAAAGACATATAAATGAAGCATAATGCATGGCATGACGCAGTTTTGGATAGATTGGATTACTTGGACGCTTTGTCGAATCTATTTCTATCTCAAATTTTGTCACAATATAGAAAATTGAGGTTGGTTAACATGGGTATTTGATTCATGTCATTCTGAAGTATAAATCAAAAGTTACGGACGATATAGTGCAGACATGTAAAGTTGATTGGTCTGTTAATATGATCATTCTAAACAGATAATTGATGCTCATTGAGTAAAGGCTTATAAATGAAGCACAATGCATGGCATGACATATTTTTGGATAGATTGGATTATTTGGCGCTTTATCGAATCAGTTTCTCTCTCAGATTTTGTCAAAATATTGAAAATTGAGCTACCTTAACGTGGGCTTTGGATTTGTGTCATTCTGAGCTCTAAATCCAGAGTTACGGATGATTTAGTGCAGACATGTCGAGTTGATCGGCGTGTTAAAATGATCATTCAAAACTTATCATTGATGCTCATTGAGTAAAGGCTTATTAATGAAGCACAATGCATGGCATGACACAATTTTAGATAGATATGATTATAACATGGGCTTCGGATTTGTGTCATTTTGAGCTCCAAACCAAAAATTACGGACAATTCAGTGTGGACATGTCAAGTTGATCGGCTAGTTGAAATGATTATTCTAAACTGATCATTCGTGCTCATTGAGCATGGGCTTATAAATGAAGTATAATGCATGACATCACGCAGGTTTGGGTAGATTGGGTTACTTGGACCCTTTGTCATATCTTTTCCTGTCTCAAATTTTGTGACAATACAGAAACTTGAACTAGCTTAATGTTGGCATTGGATTTGTGTCATTCTGAGATCTAAATCAAATGTTTCGGAGGATTTAGTATGGGAATGTCAAGTTTATCGGCCAGTTAATATGATCATTCTAAATTGATCATCGTGCTCATTGAGTAAAGCTTATAAATGAATCATAATGCATGACATCATGTAATTTTGGAAAGCTTGGATTACTTGGACACTTTCTCTTATCTATTTTTGTCTCAAATTTTGTCACAATACATAAAATTGAACTAGCTTAACGTGGGCATTGGATTTGTGTCATTTTGAGCTATCAATCAAAAGTTACTGATGATTTAGTGTAGACATGTCAAGTTGATTGGCCAGTTAAAATCATCGTTCTAAACTGATCTGTGTTAATGTTTTATTGAATGTTTTATTGAATGATCATTCTAAATTGATCGGCGCTCATTGAGTAAAGGCATATAAATGAAACATAATGCATGGAATCACAGAGTTTTGGATACCATGGATTACTTGGACGCTTTGTCGTATGTATTTGTGTCTCAAATTTTGTCAAGATATAGAACAATTTGCTAGCTTAACGACGGCTTTGGATTGGTGTCATTCTGAGCTCTAAATAAAAAGTTATGGACGATTCAGAGTGGATATGTCAAGTTGATCGGCCAGTTAATATGATCATTCTAAACTGATAATTGGTGCTCATTGAGTGAAGGGTTATAAATGAAACACAGTGCATGGCATCACGTAGTTTGGGATAACTTGGATTACTTGGGTGATTTGTCGTATCTATTTTTGTGTCAAATTTTGTCACAATATAAGAAATTCAGCTAGCTTGGGCATTGGGTTCGTGTCATGCTGAGCTATAAATCAAAAGTTACGGATGATTTAGTGAAGAAATGTAAATTTGATCAGCCAGTTAAAATGATCCTTCTAAACTAATCATTGATGCTCATTGAGTAAAGGGTTATAAATGAATCCGAATGCATGGCATCACGCAGTTTTTAATAGATTGGATAACTTAGACGCTTTGTCATATCTATTTCTGTTTCAAATTTTGTCAGAATATTGAAAATTGAGCTAGCTTAACATTGTCCTTGGATTTGTGTTATTTTGGGCTTTAAATCAAAAGTTACAGACCATTTTGTGCGGACATGTCATGTTGATCGGCCAGTTAAAATGATCATTGGTGCTCATTGAGTAAATGCTTATAAATGAATCATAATGCATGGCATCACATAGCTTTGGATAGATTGGATTACTTGGACGATTTCTCGTCTATAATTCGTTCTCAAATTTTCTCACAATATAGAAAATTGAGCTAGCTTACCGTGGGCATTGGATTTGTGTCATTCTGATCTCTAAATCAAAAGTTACGAACGATTTATTGCGGACATGTCAAGTTGATCGCAAAGTTAAAATGATCATTATAAACTGATCAATGATTCTAATTGAGTAAAGGCTGTAAATAAATCATAATGCATGGCATCACAGAGTTTTGGATAGCTTGGATTACTTGGACGCTTTGTCGTATCTATATGTGTCTCAAATTTTGTCAAGATTTAGAAAATTTTGCTAGCATCACGTGCGCTTTGGATTGGTGTCATTCCGAGCTCTAAATCAAAAGTTACGGACGATTTAGTGTGGATATGTAAAGTTGATCAGCCCGATAATATGATCATTCTAAACTGATAACTGGTCCTCATTAAGTAAAGGCTTATAAATGAACCATAATGCATGGCATCACGTAGTTTGGGATAACTGGGATTACGTGGATGCTTTGTCGTATCTATTTCTGCTTCAAATTTTGTCACAATATAGGAAATTCAGCTAGCTTAATGTGGGCATTGGATTCGTGTCATGCTGAGTTATAAATCAAAAGTTCAAGATGATTTAGTGAAGACATGTCACTTTGATCGGCTATTTAAAATGATCATTCTAAACTGATCATTGATGCTCATTGAGTAAGGGCTTATAAATGAAGCATAATGCATGGCATAACGTAGACGCTTTTTCGTATCTATTTCTGTTTCAAATTTTGTCACAATATAGAAAATTGATCTAGCTTAACATGAGCTTTGGATTTGTGTTATTTTTAGCTTTAAATCAAAAGTTACGAACATTTTAGAGCAGATATGTCATGTTGATTGGCCAGTTAAAATGATGATTGGTGCTCATTGAGTAAAGGCTTATAAATGAATCATAATGCATGGCATCACGTAGCTTTGGATATTTTGGATTACTTTTGGACGCTTTGTTGTCTATATTTCTTTCCCAACTTTTTCAAAACATAGAAAATTTAGCTAGCTTAACATAGGCATTGGATTTGTGTCATTCTGAGCTAAAAATCAAAAGTTACGAACGATTTAATGCGGACATGTCAAGTTGATCGGTCAGTTACAATTACCATTTTTAATTGGTCACTGGTGCTCATTGAGTAGATGCTTATAAATTAACCATAAAGCATGGCATCACACAGTTTTGGATAGATTGGATTACTTCGAGGCTCTGTCGTATCTATTTTCTGTCTTAAATTTTGTCACGATATAGCAAAATTGAGCTAGTTTAACGTGGGCTTTGGATTGGTGTCATTCCGAGCTCTAAATCAAAAGTTACGGACGATATAGTGTGGACATGTCAAGTCGATTGGCCTGTTAATATGATCATTCTAAACTGATAATTGGTCCTCATTGAGTAAAGGCATAATGCATGGCATCACGTAGTTTGGGATAACTTGGATTACTTGGAATGTTTGTCGTATCTATTTCTGTCACAATATAGGAAATTCAACTAGCTTAACGTGTGCATTCGATTCGTGTAATTCTGAGCTATAAATCAAAATTGATGAATGATTTAATGGAGACATGTCAAGTTGATCGGCCAGTTAAAATGATCATTCTAAGCTGATCATTTATGCTCATTGACTAAAGGATAATAAATGAAAATAATGCATGGCATCACGCAGTTTTGGATAGATTGGATTACTTGGACGCTATGTCTTATCTATTTTTGTCTCAACTTTTGTCAAGATATAGAAAATTTAGCAAGCTTAACGTGGACTTTGGAATGGTGCCATTCTGAGCTATAATTCAAAAGTTACATACGATTTAGTGCGGACATGTCAAGTTGATCAGCTAGTTAATATGGTAATTCTAAACTGATAAGTGCTCATTGAGTAAAAGCTTATAAATGAAGCATAATGCATCGCATCACGTAGCTTTGGATAGATTGTATTACTTGAACGCTTTGTCGTCTCTATTTCTTTCTCAAATTTTAGAAAATTTAGCTAGTTAAACAAAGGTGTTGGATTTGTTTCATTCTGAGCCTCAAATCAAAAGTTACGGATGGTTTAGTGCCGACATGTCAAGTTCATCGGTATGTGAAAATGATTATTCTAAAATGATCATTGATGCTCATTGAGTAAAGGCTGATAAATGAAGCATAATGCATGGAATCACGCAGTTTTAGATAGCTTGGATTACTTGGACGCTTTGTCGTATCTATTTCGGTCTCTAATTTTGTTATAATATAGAAAATTAAGCTAGTTTAACATGGGCTTTGGATTTGTGTTATTTTGAGCTTTAAATAAAAAGTTACAGACGATTTAGTGCGTACATGTCATGTTGATCGGCCAGTTAAAATGATCATTGGCGCTCATTGAGTAAAGGCTTGTAAATGAAGCATAATACATGGCATCATGTAGTTTCGGATATATTGGATTACTTGTACTATTTTTCGTATCAATTTCTGTCTCAATTTTGTCACGATATAGAAAATTGAGCTAGCATAACGTGGGATTCGTGTCATTCTGAGCTCTAAATCAAAAGTTATAGAAGATTTAGTGCAAACATGTCAAATTTATCGATATGTTAAAATGATCATTCTAAACTGATCATTGATGCTCATTGAGTAAAGGCTGATAAATGAAGCATAATGCATGGATTCATGCTGTTTTGGATAGCTTGGATTACTTGGACGCATTGTCGAATCTATTTTTGTCTCAAAAATTTTCACAATATAGAAAATTGAGCTAGCTTAACATGGGCATTGGGTTTGTGTCAGTCTGAGCTCTAAATCAAAAGTTACGGATGATTTAGTGCAGACATTTCAAATTGATCGGTAAGTTAAAATGATCATTCTAAACTGATCGTTGGTGGTCCTTGAGCAAAGACTTGTAAATGAAGCATAATACAGGGCATCACGTAGGTTAGGATAGATATGATTACTGGTACTATTTGTCATATCTATTTCTATCTCAATTTTGTCACGATATAGAAAATTGAGCTAGCTTAACGTGGGCATGGGATTCGTGTCATCCTGAGCTCTAGATCAAAAGTTACAGACGATTTAGTGCAGACATGTCAAGTTGATCGGTATGTTAAAATGATCATTCAAAACTGATCATTGATGCTCATTGAGTAAAGGCTGATAAATGAAGCATAATGCATGAAATCATGCAGTTTTGGATAGCTTTGATTACTTGGACGCATTGTCGAATCTATTTTTGTCTCAAAATTTCTCACAATATAGAAAATTGAGCTAGCTTAACGTGGGCATGGGATTCGTGTCCTTCTGAGCTCTAAATCAAAAGTAACAGACGATTTAGTGCACACATGTCAAGTTGATCGGTATGTTAAAATGATCATTCTAAACTGATCATTGATGCTGTAAAGAATTATAAATGAAGCATAATGCATGGAATCACGCAGTTTTGGATAGCTTGGATTACTTGAACGCTTTGTCATATCTATTTCGGTCTCAAATTTTGTCACAATATAGGAAATTCAGCTAGCTTAACGTGGGCATTGGATTTGTGTCATTCGGAGCTCTAAATCAAAAGTTATGGATGACTTAGTGCAGACATGTCAAGTTGATCTGAAAGTTAAAATGATCATTCCGAATTGATCATTGATGCTCATTCCGTAAAGGATTATAAATGAAGCATAACGCATAGCATCACTCTGTTTTGGATAGATTGGAATACTTGGACGCTTTTTCGTATCTATTTCTGTTTCAAAATTTTTCACAATATAGAAAATTGAGCTAGCTTAACGTGGGCATTGGGTTTCTGTCATTCTGAGGTCTAAATCAAAAGTTATGGACGATTTAGTGCATACATGTCAAATTGATCGGTAAGTTAAAATGATCATTCTAAACTGATCGTTGGTGGTCCTTGAGTAAAGGCTTGTAAATGAAGCATGATACAGGGCATCATGTAGTTTCGGATATATTGGATTACTTGTACTATTTTCCTATCAATTTCTGTCTCAATTTTGTCACGATATAGACAATTGAGCTAGCTTAACGTGGGATTGGTGTCATTCTGAGCTCTAAATCAAAAGTTATGGACGATTTAGTGCAAACATGTCAAATTGATCGATATGTTAAAATGATCATTCTAAACTGATCATTGATGCTCACTGAGTAAAGGCTGATAAATGAAGCATAATGCATTGAATCATGCTGTTTTGGATAGCTTGGATTACTTGGACGCATTGTCGAATCTATTTCTGTCTCAAAATTTGTCACAATATAGAAAATTGAGCTAGCTTAACATGGGCATTGGGTTTGTGTCATTCTGAGCTCTAAATCAAAAGTTATGGACGATTTAGTGCAGACATTTTAAATTGATCGGTAAGTTAAAATGATCATTCTAAACTGATCGTTGGTAGTCCTTGAGTAAAGACTTGTAAATGAAGCATAATACAGGGAATCACATAGTTTCGGATAGATTGGATTACTTGTACTATTTGTCGTATCTATTTCCGTCTCAATTTGTCACGATATAGAAAATTGAGCTAGCTTAACGTGGGCATGGGATTCGTGTCATTCTGAGCTCTAAATCAAAAGTTACGGACGATTTAGTGCAGACATGTCAAGTTGATCGGTATGTTAAAATGATCATTCCAAACTGATCATTGATGCTCATTGAGTAAAGGCTGATAAATGAAGCATAATGCATGGAATCATGGAGTTTTGGATACCTTGGATTACTTTACTATTATCGATCTATTTCTTTCTCAATTTGTCACAATATAGAAAATTTAGCTGGACGCATTGTCGAATCTATTTCTGTCTCAAAATTTGTCACAATATAGAAAATTGAGCTAGCTTAATGTGGGCATTGGGTTTCTGTCATTCTGAACTCTAAATCAAAAGTTATGGACGATTTAGTGCATACATGTCAAATTGATCGGTAAGTTAAAATGATCATTCTAAACTGATCGTTGGTTGTCCTTGAGTAAAGACTTGTAAATGAAGCATAATACAGGGAATAACGTAGTTTCGGATAGATTAGATTACTTGTACTATTTGTCGTATCTAATTCATTCTCAATTTTGTCACGATATAGCAAATTGAGCTAGCTTAACGTGGGCATGGGTTTCGTGTCATTCTGAGCTCTAAATCAAAAATTACGGACGATTTAGTGCAGACATGTCAAGTTGATCGGTATGTTAAAATGATCATTCCAAACTGATATGGATGCTCATTGTGTAAAGGCTGATAAATGAAGCATAATGCATGGAATCATGCAGTTTTGGATAGCTTGGATTACCTGGACGCATTGTCGAATCTATTTCTGTCTCAAAATTTGTCAAAATATAGAAAATTGAGCTAGCTTAACGTGGGCATTGGGTTTGTGTCATTCTGAACTCTAAATCAAAAGTTACTGACGATTTAATGCAGACATGTCAAATTGATCGGTAAGTTAAAATGATCATTCTAAACAGATCGTTGGTGGTCCTTGAGTAAAGACTTGTAAATGAAGCATAATACAGGGCATCACGTAGTTTAGGATAGATATGATTACTTGTATTATTTATCGTATCTATTTCTGTCTCAACTTTGTCACGATATAGAAAATTGAGCTAGCTTAACGTGGGCATGGGATTCGTGTCATTCTGAGCTCTAAATCAAAAGTTACAGATGATTTAGTGCAGACATGTCAAGTTGATCGGTATGTTAAAATGATCATTCTAAACTGAGCATTGATGCTGTAAAGAATTATAAATGAAGCATAATGCATGGAATCACACAGTTTTGGATAGCTTGGATTACTTGAACGCTTTGTCGTATCTATTTCTGTCTCAAATTTTGTCACAATATAGGAAATTCAGCTAGCTTAACGTGGGCATTAGATTCGTGTCATTCGGAGCTCTAAATCAAAAGTTATGGATGACTTAGTGCAGACATGTCAAGTTGATCTGAAAGTTAAAATGATCATTCCGAATTGATCATTGATGCTCATTCCGTAAAGGATTTTAAATGAAGCATAACGCATAGCATCACTTTGTTTTGGATAGATTGGAATACTTGGACGCTTTTTCGTATCTATTTCTGTTTCAAAATTTGTCACATTATAGAAAATTGAGCTAGCTTAATGTGGGCATTGGGTTTCTGTCATTCTGAGCTCTAAATCAAAAGTTATGGACGATTTAGTGCATACATGTCAAATTGATCGGTAAGTTAAAATGATCATTCTAAACTGATCGTTGGTGGTCCTTGAGTAAAGGCTTGTAAATGAAGCATGATACATGGCATCATGTAGTTTCGGATAGATTGGATTACTTGTACTATTTTCCTATCAATTTCTGTCTCAATTTTGTCACGATATAGACAATTGAGCTAGCTTAACGTGGGATTGGTGTCATTCTGAGCTCTAAATCAAAAGTTATGGACGATTTAGTGCAAACATGTCAAATTGATTGATATGTTAAAATGATCATTCTAAACTGATCATTGATGCTCACTGAGTAAAGGCTGATAAATGAAGCATAATGCATGGAATCATGCTCTTTTGGATAGCTTGGATTACTTGGACGCATTGTCGAATCTATTTCTGTCTCAAAATTTGTCACAATATAGAAAATTGAGCTAGCTTAACATGGGCATTGGGGTTGTGTCATTCTGAGCTCTAAATCAAAAGTTATGGACGATTTAGTGTAGACATTTTAAATTGATCGGTAAGTTAAAATGATCATTCTAAACTGATCGTTGGTAGTCCTTGAGTAAAGACTTGTAAATGAAGCATAATACAGGGAATCACGTAGTTTCAGATAGATTGGATTACTTGTACTATTTGTCGTATCTATTTCCGTCTCAATTTGTCACGATATAGAAAATTGAGCTAGCTTAACGTGGGCGTGGGATTCGTGTCATTCTGAGCTCTAAATCAAAAGTTACGGACGATTTAGTGCAGACATGTCAAGTTGATCGGTATGTTAAAATGATCATTCCAAACTGATCATTGATGCTCATTGAGTAAAGGCTGATAAATGAAGCATAATGCATGGAATCATGCAGTTTTGGATACCTTGGATTACCTGGACGCATTGTCGAATCTATTTCTTTCTCAAAATTTGTCACAATATAGAAAATTGAGCTAGCTTAACGTGGGCATTGGGTTGGTGTCATTCTCAGCTCTAAATCAAATGTTACGGACGATTTAATGCAGATATGTCGAATTGATCGGTAAGTTAAAATGATCATTCTAAACTGATCGTTGGTGGTCCTTCAGTAATGGCTTGTAAATGAAGCATAATACAGGGCATCACGTAGTTTAGGATAGATATGATTACTTGTACTATTTATCGTATCTATTTCTGTCTCAATTTTTTCACGATATAGAAAATTGAGCAAGCTTAACGTGGGCATGGGATTCGTGTCATTCTGAGTTCTAAATCAAAAGTTACAGACGATTTACTGCAGACATGTCAAGTTGATCGGTATGTTAAAATGATCATTCTAAACTGATCATTGATGCTCATTGAGTAAAGGCTTATAAATGAAGCATAATGCATGGAATCACGCAGTTTTGGATAGCTTGGATTACTTGGACGCTTTGTCGTATCTATTTCGGTCTCTAATTTTGTTACAATTTAGAAAATTAAGCTAGCTTAACAAGGGGTTTGGATTTGTGTTATTTTGAGCTTTAAATCAAAAGTTACGGACGATTTAGTGCGGACATGTCATGTTGATCGGCCAGTTATAATGATCATTGGCGCTCATTGAGTAAAGGCTTGTAAATGAAGCATAATACATGGCATCACATAGTTTGGGATAGATTGGATTACTTGGATGCTTTGTCATATCTATTTCTGTCTCAAATTTTTTCACGATGTAGAAAATTGAGCTAGCTTTACGTGGGCTTTGGAATGGTGCCATTCCGAGCTCTAAATAAAAAATTACAGATGATTTAGTGCGGACATGTCAGTTGATCGGCCAGTTAATATGATAATTCTAAACTGATAATTGGTGCTCATTGATTAAAGGCTTATAAATGAAGCATAATGCATGTCATCACGTAGCTTTCGATAGATTGGATTACTTGCACGCTTTGTCGTTTCTATTTAGTTCTAAAATTTTAGAAATATTGAAAATTTTGCTAGTTTAACTAGGGCGTTGGATGCGTGTCATTCTGAGCTTTATCAAAAGTTACGGATGATTTAGTGCAGACATGTCAAGTTGATCGACTACTTATAATGATCATTCTTAATTGATCATTGGGAGCTCATTGAGTAGAGGCTTATAAATTAAGCATAATGCATGACATCACGCAATTTTGGATAGATTAGATTACTTGAATGCTTTGTTATATCTATTTTTTGTCTTAAATTTTGTCACAATATAGAAAATTGAGCTAGCTTAACATGGGCATTTGATTCGTGTCATTCTAAGCCCTAAATCAAAAGTTATGGACAATTTATTGCGGACATGTCAAGTTGATCAGTAATTAAAAATTATCATTCTAAACTGATCATTAATGCTCATTGATTAAAAGCTTGTAAATGAATCATAATGCATGGCATCACGCAGTTTTAGATAGATTGGATTATTTGAATGCTTTGTCATATCTACTTTTTGTCTTAAATTTTATCACAATATTGAAAATTGAGCTAGCTTAGGGTGGGCATTGGATTTGTTTCATTCTGAGCTATAAATCAAAAGTTATAGACGATTTAGTACAAACATGTCAAATTGATCGGTAAGTTAAAATGATTATACTGAACTGATCATTAGTGCTCAATGAGTTAAGGCTTGGAAATGAAGAATAATGCATGGCATCACGTATTTTGGGATAGATTGGATTACTTGGACGCTTTGTCATTTCTATTTCTGTATCAAACTTTGTCACAATATAGAAAATTTAGCTAGCTTAAAGTGGGCTTTGGATTGGTGCCATTCCGAGCTCTAGACCAAAAGTTATGGACGAGTTAGTGAGGACATGTCAAGTTGATCGGCCAGTTAATATGATAATTCTAAATTGATAATTGGTGCTCATTGAGTTAAGGCATATAAATGAAACATAATGAATGGCATTACGCAGTTTTAGATAGCTTGGATTACTTAGATGCTTTGTCGTATCTATTTCAGTCTCAAATTTTGTCACAATATAGGAAATTCAGCAAGCTTAACGTGGGCATTGGATTCGTGTCATTCTGACCTATAAATCAAAAGTTACGAATTATTTAGTGGAGAAATACAAGTTGTTCGGCTAATTAAAACGATCAATCTAAACTGATCATTGATGCTCATTGATTAAAGGCTTATAAATGAAGCATAATGTATGGCATCACCAGTTTTGGGTAGATTAGATTACTTGGACGCTTTGTTATATCTATTTCTGTCTCATAATTTGTCACAATATAGAAAATTGAGCAAACTTAACATGGGCTTTCGATTTGTGTTATTTTGAGCTTTAAATCAAAAGTTACAAACGATTTAGTGCGCACATATCATGTTGATCGGCCAGTTAAAATGATCACTGGTGGTCATTGAGTAAACGCTTGTAAATGGTACATAATGCATGGCATCACGTAGCTTGAAATAGATTGGATTACTTGGACACTTTGTCGTCTCTATTTCTTTCTCAAATTTTTACAAAATATAGAAAATTTAGCTAGTTTATTGTGGGCATTGGATTTGTGTCATTCTGAGTTCTAAATCAAAGGTTACGGACGATTTAGTGCGGACATGTCAACTTGATTGGCCAGTTATAATGACCATTCTTAATTGATCATTGGTGCTCATTGAGTAGAGGTTTATAAATTAAGCATAATGCATGGTATCACGCAGTTTTGGATAGATTGGATTACTTGGTCTCTTGGTCGTACCTATTTTTTTGTCTTAAATTTTGTCACAATACAGAAAACTGACCTGGCTTAACGTGGGCATTGGATTTGTGCCATTCTATGATCTCTAAATCAAAAGTTACGGACGATTTACTTCGGAAATGTCAACTTGATAAGTAAGTTAAAATGATCATTCTAAACTGACCTTGGTGCTCATTGAGTCAAGGCTTATTAATGAAACATAATGCATGGCATCATGTTGTTTGAGGCAGATTGGATTACTTAGACGTTTTGTCGTATCTATTTTCGTCTCAAATTTTGTCATGATATAGAAAATTGAGCTAGCTTAACGTGGGATTTGGATTGGTGCCATTCTGAGCTCTAAATCAAAAGTTACAAACGAATTAGTGTGTAAATGTCAAGTTGATCGGCCAGTTAATATGATAATTCTAAGCTGATAATTGGTGCTCATGGAGTAAAGGCTTGTAAATGAAACATAATGCACGGCATCACGCAGTTTGGGATAACTTCGATTACTTGGATGCTTTGTCAAATCTGTTTATGTCTCAAATTTTGCAAAATATAGAAAATTTTGCTAGTTTAACAAGGGCGTTGGATTTGTGTCATTCTGAGCTTTAAATCAAAAGTTACAGACGATTTAGTGCGGACATGTCAAGTTGATCGGCCAGTTATAATGACCATTGATTAAAGGCTTATAAATTAAGCATAATGCATGGCATCACGCAGTGAAAGTTACAGACGATTACTTGGACGCTTTGCCGTATCTATTTTTTGGCTTAAATTTTGTCACAATATAGAAAATTATGCTAGCTTAACGTGGGCATTGGATTCGTGTCATTCGAAGCTCTAAATCAAAAGTTACGGACGACTTAGTGTGGACATGTCAAGTTGATCTGAAAGTTAAAATGATCATTCCGAAGTGATCATTGATGCTCATTCAGTAAAGGCTTATAAATGAAGCATAATGCATAGCATCACGCTGTTTAGGATAGATTGGAATACTTAGACGCTTTTTCGTATCTATTTTCATCTCAAAATTTGTCGCAATATAGAAAATTGAGCTAGCTTAACATGAGATTTGGATTTGTGTTATTTTGAGCTTTAGATCAAAAGTTACGGACGATTTAGTGCAGAAATGTCGTGTTGGTCGGCCAGTTAAAATGATCATTTGTGCTCATTGAGTAAAGGCTTACAAATGAAATATAATGCATGGCATCACGTAGCTTTGGATAGATTCGATTACTTGGATGCTTTGTCGTATCTATTTTTTTACAAATGTTGAAATTTAGCTAGCTTAACGTGGGCATTGGATTTGTGTCATTCTAAGCTCTAAATCAAAGGTTATGGATTATTTAGTGCGGACATGTTAAGTAGATCGGCCAGTTATAATGACCATTCTTAATTGATCATTGGTGCTCATTGCGTAGAGGCTTATAAATTAAGCATAATGCATGACATCACGCAGTTTTGGATAGATTGGATTACTTGAACTCTTTGTCGTATCTATTTTTTAATCTTAAACTTTGTCACAATATTGAAAATTGAGCTAGCTTAACGTGGGCACTAGATTCGTGTCATTCTGAGCTCTAAATCAAAAGTTACAGACGATTTAGTGCAGACATGTCAAGTTGATCGGTAAGTAAAAATGATCATTCTAAACTGATCATTGGTGCCGATTGAGTAAAATCTTGTAAATGAAACATAATACATGGCATCACATAGTTTGGGATAGATTGGATTACCTGGACGCTTGGTCGTATATATTTCATTCTCAAACTTTTTCATCATATAGAAAATTGAGATAGCTTAACGTGGACTTTGGATTGGTGCCATTCCGAGCTCTAAATCAAAAGTTACGGACGATTTAGTGAGGACATGTCAAGTTGATCAGCCAGTTGATATGATAATTCCAAACTGATAATTGGTGCTCATTGTGTAAAGGGTTATAAATGAAGCATAATGCATGGCATCACATAGCTTTGGATAGATTGAATTACTTGGACGCTTTGTCGTCTCTATTTTTTTCTCAAATTTTAATAAACATAGAAAATTTTGATAGTTTATCGTGGGCGTTGGATTTGTGTCATTCCGAGCTTGAAATCAAAAGTTACAGAAGATTTAGTGCGGACATGTCAAGTTGATCGGCCAGTTGTAATGACCATTCTTAATTGATCATTCATGCTCATTGAGTAGAGGCTTATAAATTAAGTATAATGCATGACATCACACACTTTTAGATAGATTGGATTACTTGGACGCATTGTCGTATTTATTTTTTGTCTTAAATTTTGTCCCAATATAGAAAACTGAGCTAGCTTAAGGTGGGCATTGGATTCGTGTCATTCGGAGCTCTAAATCAAAAGTACAGACGATTTAGTGTAGACAAGTCAAGTTGATCGGTAAGTTAAAATGATCATTCTAAACTGATCATTTGTGTTCATTGAGTAAAGACTTGTAAATGAATCATAATGCATGGCATCACGTAGTTTGGGATAGATTGGATTACTTGGACGCTTTGTCGACTAAATGTTTTTCTCAAATTTTAATAAATATTGATAATTTAGGTAGTTTATTGTGGGCATTGGATTTGTTTCATTCTAAGATTTAAATCAAAAATTACGGACGATTTAGTACGAACATGTCAAGTTGATCAGCCAGTTATAATGAAAATTCTTAATTGATCATTGGTGGTCATTGAGTAGAGGCATATAAATTAAACATAATGCATGACATCACGCAGTTTTGGATAGATTGGATTACGTTGACGCTTTGTCGTATCTATTTTTTTGCCTTTAATTTGGTCACAATATAGAAAATGGAGCTAGCTTAACGTGGGCATTGGATTCGTGTTATTCGGAACTGTAAATCAAAAGTTACGGATGATTTAGTGCGGACATGTCAAGTTGATTGGAAAGTTAAAATTATCAATCTAATCTGATCATTGGTGCTTCTTGAGTAAAGGCTTGTAAATGAAGCATAATGCATGGCGTCACGTAGTTTGGGATAGATAGGATTACTTAGACTCTTCATCGTATCTATTTCTCTCTCAAATTTTGCCACGATATTAAAAATTGAGATAGCTTAACGTGGGCTATGGATTGGTGCCATTCCGAGCTCTAAATCAAAAAAGTTATGTGTCTCACATTTTGTCACTATATAAAAAATTTATGTGTCTCACATTTTGTCCAACTTATTTGTGTCTCACATTTTCTCACAATATAGAAACTTTAGCTACATTAACGTGGGCGTTGGATTTGTGTCATTCTGAGCTTTAAATCAAAAGTTATGGATGATTTAGTGCGGACATGTTAAATTGATCGGCCAGTTATAATGACCATTCTTAATTGATCATTGGTGCTCATTGAGTAGAGGCTTATAAAATAAGCATAATGCATGGCACCATGAAGTTTTGGATAGATTGGATAACTTGGATGCTTTGTCGTATCTATTTTTTGTCTTAAATTTTGTCACAATATAGCCAATTTAGATAGCTTAAAGTGGACATTGGATTCGTGTCATTCTGAGCTCTGATCGGCCATTTAAAATGACCATTCTTAATTGATCATCCGTGGTCATTTAGTAGAGGCTTATAAATTAAGCATATTGCATGACATAACACTATTTTTGATATATTGGATTACTTGTACGCTTTGTCGTATTTATTTTTTGTCTTAAATTTTGTCCCAATATAGAAAATTGAGCTAGCTTAAAGTGGGCATTGGATTCGTGTCATTCTGAGCTCAAAATCAAAAGTTGCGGACGATTTAGTGCAGACAAGTCAAGTTGATTGGTAAGTTGAAATGATCATTCTAAACTGATCATTAGTGCTCATTGAGTAAAGGCTTGTAAATGAAGCATAATGCATGGTGGTACGTAGTTTGGGATAGATTGGATTACTTTGTCACTTTGTCGTATCTATTTCTGTCTCAAAATTTGCCACGATAAAGAAAATTGAGATAGGTTAATGTGGGCTTTGGATTGCTGCCATTCCGAGCTCTAAATCAAAAGTTACAAACGATTTGCTGTGGACATGTCAAGTTTAACGGTAAGTTAAAAGGATCATTCTAAACTGATCATTGGTGCAGATTGAGTAAAGTCATGTAAATGAAGCATAATGCATGGCATCACGTAGTTTGGGATAGATTGGATTACTTGGACGCTTTGTCGTATCTATTTCATTCTCAAATTTTCTCATGATATAGAAACTTGAGATAGCTTAACGTGGACTTTGGATTGGTGCCATTCCGAGCTCTAAATCAAAAGTTTCGGATGATTTAGTGCGGACATGTCAAGTTGATCGATATGTTAAAATGATCATTCTAAACTGATCATTAGTGCTCATTGAGTAAAGGCTTGTAAATGAATCATAATGCATGGTATCACGTAGTTTCGGATAGATTGGATTATTTGGACGCTTTGTCGACTAAATTTTTTTCTCAAATTTTAATAAATATAGAAAATTTAGATAGTTTATCATGGGCGTTGGATTTGTGTCATTCTGAGATTGAAATCAAAAAGTTACGGAGGATTTAGTACGGACATGTCAAGTTGATCGGCCAGTTATAATGTCAATTCTTAATTGTTCATTGGTGCTCATTGAGTAGAGGCGTATAAATTAAACATAATGCATGGCATCACGCAGTTTTGGATAGATTGGATTACATTGATGCTTTGTCGTATCTATTTTTTGTCTTAAAGTTTGTCACAATATAGAAAATTGAGCGAGATTGACGTGGGCATTGGATTCATGTCATTCGGGGCTCTAAATGAAATGGTACGGACGATTTAGTGCGGACATGTCAAGTTGATCGGAAAGTTAAAATTATCATTCTAAACTGATAATTGGTGCTTATTGAGTAAAGGCTTGTAAATGAAGCATAATGCATGGCGTCACGTAGTTTGGGATAGATAGTATTACTTGGATGCTTTGTCGTATCGATTTCTCTCTCAAATTTTGCCATGATATAAAGATTGAGATAGCTTAACATGGGCTTTGGATTGGTGCCATTCAGAGCACTAAAAAAATTTACAGACGATTTAGTGTGGACATGTCAAGTTGATCGGTAAGTTAAAATGATCATTCTAAACTGATCATTGGTGCTGATTGAGTAAAGTCATGTAAACGAAGCATAATGCATGGCATCACGTAGTTTGGGATAGATTGGATTTCTTGGACGCTTTGTGATATCTATTTCATTCTAAAATTTTGTTATGATATAGAAATGTTAGATAGGTTAACATGGACTTTGGATTGGTGGCATTCCGAGCTCTAAATCAAAAGTTACAGACGATTTCGTGCGGACATTTCAAGTTGACCGGCCGGTTAATATGATAATTCTAAACTGATAATTGGTGCTCATTGAGTAAATGCTTATAAATGAAGCATAATGCATGGCATCACACCGCTTTAGGTAGATTAAATTACTTGGACGCTTTGTCGTCTCTATTTTTTTCTCAACTTTTAATAAACATAGAAAATTTGGATAGTTTATTGTGGACGTTGGATTTTTGTCATTCTAAGCTTTAAATCAAAAGTTACGGACGATTTAGTGCAGACATGTTAAGTTGATTGGCCAGTTATAATGACCATTCTTAATTGATCATTGGGGCTTATTGAGTAGAGGCTTATAAACTAAACATAATGCATGTCATCACACAATTTTGGATAGATTGGATTACGTTGAAGCTCTGTCGTATCTATTTTTGTCTTAAATTTGGTCACAATATAGAAAATGGAGCTAGCTTAACGTGGGCATTGGATTCGTGTCATTCGGAACTCTAAATCAAAAGTTACAGACGATTTAGTGCGGACATGTCAAGTTGATCGGAAAGTTAAAATTATCAATCTAAACTCATCATTGGTGCTTTTTGAGTAAAGGCATGTAAATGAAGCATAATGCATGGCGTCACGTAGTTTGGGATCGATAGGATTACTTGGACGCTTTGTCGTATCTATTTCTATCTCAAATTTTGCCACGATATAGAAAATTGAGATACCTTAACGTGGGCTCTGGATTGGTGGCATTCCGAGCTCTTAATCAAAAGTTACGGACGATTTAGTGCGGACTTGTCAAGTTGATCGGTAAGTTAAAATGATCATTCTAAACTGATAATTTGTGCTCATTGAGTAAAGGCTTATAAATGAAGCATAATGCATGGCATCACGTAGTTTTGGATGGCATCACGCAGTAAAGGCTTGTCAAGTTTGACGATTTGTCGTCTCTATTTTTTTTTTCAAATTTTAATAAACATACAAAATTTAGATAGTTTATCGTGGGCGTGGATTTGTGTCATTCTGAGCTTTAAATCAAAACTTACGGACGATTTAGTGCGGACATGTCAAGTTGATCGGCCAATTATAATGACCATTCTTAATTGATAATTGGTGCTCATTGAGTAGAGGCTTATGAAATAAGCATAATGCATGGCACCACGTAGTTTTAGACAGATTGGATTACTTGGATGCTTTGTCGTATCTATTTTTGTCTTAAATTTTCTGATAATATAGAAAATTGAGCTAGCTTAACATGGGCATTGAATTCGTATCATTCTGAGCTCTGAATCAAAAGTTAGGGACCATTTAGTGTGGATATGTCAAATTGGTCAGAAAGTTAAAATGATCATTCTAAACTGATCATTGGTGCTATTTGAGTAATGGCTTATAAATGAAGCATAATGCATGGAATCATGTAGCTTTGGATAGATTGGATTACTTGGACGATTTTCCGTCTCTATTTTTTTCTCAAATTTTAATAAACATAGAAAATTTAGATAGTTTATCGTTGGCGTTTGATTTGTGCCATTCTGAGCTTTAAATCAAAAGTTAGGGACGATTTATTGCAGACATGTCAAGGTGATCGGCCAGTTATAATGATCATTCTTAATTGATCATTGGTTCTCATTGAGTAGAGGCTTATAAATTAAGCATAATGCATGGCATCATGCAGTTTTGGATAGATTATATTACTTGGACGCTTTGTCGTATCTATTTTTTCTCTTAAATTTTGTGAAAATATAGAAAATTGAGCTAGTTTAACGTGGGCATTGGATTCGTGTCATTCTAACCTCTAAATCAAAAGCTATGAATGATTTAGCGTGGACATGTCAAGTTAATCAGAAAGTTAAAATGATCATTCTAAACAAATCATTGGTGGTGATTGAGTAAGGGCTTGTAAGCGAAGCATAATGCATGGCATCACGTATTTCGGGATAGATTGGATTACTTGGACGCTTTGTCGTGTCTATTTATGTCTGAAATTTTGCTACGATATAGAAAATTGAGCTAGTTTAACGTGGCTTTGGATTGGTGTCATTCCGAGCTCTAAATAAAGTTACGGACGATTTAGTGTGGAAATGTCAAGTTGATCGGCCAGTTAATATGATAATTCTAAACTGATAATTGGTGCTCATTGAGTAAAGGCTTATAAATGAAGCATAACGCATGGCATTACGAAGCTTTGCATAGATTGGATTACTTAGACGCTTTGTCATATCTATTTCTTTCTCAAATTTTTAAAAATATAGAAAATTTAGCTAGTTTAACATGGGCGGTTGATTTGTGTCATTCTGAGCTTTAAATCAAAAGTTACGGACGATTTGGTGCGTACATGTCAAGTTGATTAATGACAACTCTTAATTGATCATTGGTGCTCATTGAGTAGAGGCTTATAAATTAAGCATAATTCTTGGCATCACGCAGTTTTGGATAGAGTGGATTACTTGGAAGCTTTGTCGTATATATTTTTTTGTCCTAAATTTTTTTACAAAAAATATAAAATTGAGCTAGCTTATCGTGGGCATTGGATTCGTGTCTTTCGGAGCACTAAATCAAAATATACAGACGATTTAGTGTGGACATGTCAAGTTGATCGGCAAGTTAAAATGATCATNGAGTAGAGGCTTATGAAATAAGCATAATGCATGGCACCACGTAGTTTTAGATAGATTGGATTACTTGGATGCTTTGTCGTATCTATTTTTGTCTTAAATTTTCTGAAAATATAGAAAATTGAGCTAGCTTAACATGGGCATTGAATTCGTGTCATTCTGAGCTCTGAATCAAAATTTAGGGACCATTTAGTGTGGATATGTCAAATTGATCAGAAAGTTAAAATGATCATTCTAAACTGATCATTGGTGCTATTTGAGTAATGGCTTATAAATGAAGCATAATGCATGGAATCATGTAGCTTTGGATAGATTGGATTACTTTGACGATTTTCCGTCTCTATTTTTTTCTCAAATTTTAATAAACATAGAAAATTTAGATAGTTTATCGTTGGCGTTTGATTTGTGCCATTCTGAGCTTTAAATCAAAAGTTAGGGACGATTTATTGCAGACATGTCAAGGTGATCGGCCAGTTATAATGATCATTCTTAATTGATCATTGGTTCTCATTGAGTAGAGGCTTATAAATTAAGCATAATGCATGGCATAATGCAGTTTTGGATAGATTGTATTACTTGGACGCTTTGTCGTATCTATTTTTTCTCTTAAATTTTGTGAAAATATAGAAAATTGAGCTAGTTTAATGCGGGCATTGGATTCGTGTCATTCTAACCTCTAAATCAAAAGCTATGGATGATTTAGCGTGGACATGTCAAGTTAATCGGAAAGTTAAAATGATCATTCTAAACAGATCATTGGTGGTGATTGAGTAAGGGCTTGTAAGCGAAGCATAATGCATGGCATCACGTATTTCGGGATAGATTGGATTACTTGGACGCTTTGTCGTGTCTATTTATGTCTGAAATTTTGCTACGATATAGAAAATTGAGCTAGTTTAACGTGGCTTTGGATTGGTGTCATTCCAAGCTCTAAATAAAGTTACGGACGATTTAGTGTGGAAATGTCAAGTTGATCGGCCAGTTAATATGATAATTCTAAACTGATAATTGGTGCTCATTGAGTAAAGGCTTATAAATGAAGCATAACGCATGGCATTACGTAGCTTTGCATAGATTGGATTACTTAGACGCTTTGTCATATCTATTTCTTTCTCAAATTTTTAAAAATATAGAAAATTTAGCTAATTTAACATGGGCAGTTGATTTGTGTCATTCTGAGCTTTAAATCAAAAGTTACGGACGATTTAGTGCGTACATGTCAAGTTGATTAATGACAACTCTTAATTGATCATTGGTGCTCATTGAGTAGAGGCTTATAAATTAAGCATAATTCTTGGCATCACGCAGTTTTGGATAGAGTGGATTACTTGGAAGCTTTGTCGTATATATTTTTTTGTCCTAAATTTTTTTACAAAAATATAAAATTGAGCTAGCTTATCGTGGGCATTGGATTCGTGTCTTTCGGAGCACTAAATCAAAATATACAGACGATTTAGTGTGGACATGTCAAGTTGATCGGCAAGTTAAAATGATCATTCTAAACTGAGCATTGGTGCTCATTGAATAAAGGATTATAAAGGAAGCATAATATATGGCATCACGTAGTTTTGGATTGATTGGATTACTTGGATGCTTTTTCGTATCTATTTTTGTTCTGAAATTTTTTCACAATATAGAAACTTGAGCTAGCTTAACGCGGACTTTGGATTGGTGTCATTCCGAGCTCTAAATCAAAAGTGATGGACGATTTTGTGTGGACATTTCAAGTTGATTGGCTAGTTAAAATGATCATTATAAACTGATCATTGGTGCTCATTGAGTAAAGGCTTATAAATGAAGCATAAGGCATGGCATAACGCATTTTGGGATAGATGGGATTACTTGGACGCTTTGTCATATCTATTACGTTCTCAAATTCTTTCACAATATAGACAATTGAGCTACCGTAACGTGGGATTTGGATTGGTCTCATTCCGAGCTCTCAATCAAACGTTGCGGAAGATTTAGTGCGGTCATGTCAAGTTGACCGGCAAATAAAATGATCATTATAAACTGAGCATTGGTGTTCACTGAGTAAAGGCTTATTAATGAAGTATAATGCATGGCATCACACAGTTTTGGATAGATTGGATTACTTGGACGCTTTGTCATATCTCTTTCGTTCTCAAATTTTTTCACAATATAGAAAATTGAGCTAGCTTAACCTGAGCTTTGGATTGGTGTCATTCCGAGCTCTAAATCAAAAGTTACAGGCGATTTACTGCGGACATATCAAGTTGATCGGCAAGTTAAAATAATCATTCTAAACTGCGCATTGGTGCTCATTGAGTAAACTATTATAAATGAACCATAATATATGGCATCACATAATTTTGGATAAATTAGATTACTTGGACGCCTTTTGTATCTATTTTTGTCTCAAATTTTGTCACAGTATAGAAACTTGAGCTAGCTTAACGTGGACTTTGGATTGTTGTCATTCCGAGCTCTAAATCAAAAGTTATGGTTGATTTATTATGGACATGTCAAGTTGAACGGCTAGTTAAAATGATCATTCTAAACTGGTTATTGATGCTCATTGAGTAAAGGCTTATAAATGGAGCATATTGCATGGCATCATGCAGTTTTGGATAGATTGGATTACTTGGACGTTTAGTCGTATCTAATTTTGTCTCAAATTTTATCACAATATAGAAAATTGAGCTAGATTAACGTGGGCTTTGGATTTCTGTCATTTTGAGCTCTAAATCAATTATGTACTATTTAGGGCGGACAAGTCAAGTTGATCGACCAGTAAAAATGATCATTCTTAACGGATCATTGGTGCTCATCGAGTAAAGGCTTATAAATGAAGATAACGCATGGCACCACACAGTTTTGGATAGATTGGATTACGTGGACGCTATTTCGTATCTATTTTGGTCTCAAATTTTGTCACAGAATAGAAAGTTGAGCTAGTTCAACGTGGGCTTTGGATTTGTGTCATTTTATGCTCTGGATCAAAAATAATGGATGATTTAGGGCTGTCAAGTCAAATTGATCGAGCAGAAAAATGATCATTTTTAACTGATCATTGGTGCTCATTTATTAAACACTTAAAAATGAAGCATAATGCATGGCATCAGGCAGTGTTGGGTAGATTGGATTACTTGGATGTTTTGTCGTATCTATTTCGGTTTCAAATTTTGTCACAAAATAAAAAGTTGAGCTTGCTCAACGTGGGCTTTGAATTTGTGTAATTCTAAGCTCTAAATCAAAAGTTACGGACGATTTAGGGGTGAAATGTCAAGTTGATTGACCAGTAAAAATGATCATTCTTAACTGATCAATGGTGCTCATTGAGTTAGGCTTTTTAATGAAGCAAAATGCATGGCATCACACAGTTTTGGATAGATTGGATTACTTGGACACTTCGTCATATCTATTTCTGCCTAAAATGTTGTCACGATATAGAAAATTGAGCTAGCTTAACGTGGACTTTGGATTGATGTCATTCCGAGCTCTAAATTAAAAGTTACGTACGATTTAGTGGGGACATGTCAAATTGATCGCAAGTTAAAATTATCATGCTAAACTGAGCATTGGTACCCATTGAGTAAAGGATTATAAATGAAGCATAATACATGGCATCACGTAGTTTTGGATATATTGGATTACTTGGACTCTTTGTCGTATCTATTTTTATCTCAAATTTTGTCACAATATAGAAACTTGAACTACCTTAACGTGCGAACTGGATTCGTGTGTTTCTGAGATTTAAATCAAAAGTTACGGACGATTTAGTGTGGAAATGTTAAGTTGATCGACGAGAATTATCATTCTAAACTGATCATTGATGCTCATTGAGTAAAGGCATATAATATGGAGCATAATGCATGGCATCACACAGTTTTGGATATATTGGATTACTTGGACGCTTAGTCGTATCTTTTTCAGTCTCAAATTTTATCACAGTATAGAAAATTGAGTTAGCTTAACGTGGGCTTTGGACTTGTGTCATTCTGAACTCTAAATCAATAAATTATGAACGATTTAGGGCGGATATGTCATGTTGAATGACCAGTAAAAATGATCATTCTTAACTAATCATTGGTGCTGATTGAGTAAAAGCTTATAAATGAAGCATAATGCATGACATCATGTAGTTTGAATAGATTAGACTACTTCAATGCTTTTTTTATCTATTTTTTTCTCAAATATTGTCACAAAATAGAAAATTTAGCTAGCTTAACGTGGGCTTTCGATTTGTGTCATTCTAAGCTCTAAATCAAAAGTTACAAACGATTTAGGGCTGATATGACAAGTTGATCGACCAGTAAAAATGATCATTCTTAACTGATCTTGGTGCTCATTGAGTAAATGCTTATTAATGAAGCATAATGCATGGTATCATGCATTTTTGCAAAGATTGGACTACTTGAACGGTTTGTCGTATCAATTTCTGTCCCAAATTTTGTCAAAATATAGAAAATTTGGCTAGCTTAACGTGGGCTTTAGTTGGTGTCACTCCAAGCTCTAAATCTAAAATTACGGATGATTATGTGCGGACATGTTAAGTTGATCGGCAGTTAAAATGATCATTCTAAACTTAGAATATGCTCTCATTGAGTAAAGGATTATAAATGAAGCATAATACATGGCATCACGTAGTTTTGGATAGATTGGATTATTTGGACGCTTTTTGTATCTCTTTCTGTCTCAAATTTTGTCACAATATAGAAAATTGAGCTAGTTTAACGTGGGATTTAGATTGGTGTCATTCCGAGCTCTATATCAGAAGTTACAGATGATTTAGTGCGGGCATGTCAAGTTGATCGGCAATTTAAAATGATCATTCTAAACTGAGAATTGGTGCTCATTGAGTAACGGATTATAAATGAAGCATAATACATGGCATCACGTAGTTTTGGATAGATTGGATTACTTGGATGTTTTGTCAAATCTATTTCTTTCTAAAATTTTGTCACAATATAGAAAACTGAGTTAGGATAAATTGGGCATTGGATTCGTGTCATTTTGAGCTCTAAATCAAAAATTACAGACGATTTAGTGTGGACACGTCAAGTCGATCGGCAAGTTAATATGATCATTCTAAAGTGATCATTGGTGCTCATTGAGTAAAGTCTTATAAATGAAACATAAAGCATTGCATCACACATTTTTGTATAGATTGGATTACTTGCACGCTTTGTCGTATCTATTTTTGTCTAAATTTGCCACAATATAGAAACTTGAACTAGCTTAACGTGGGCATTGGATTCGTGTCATTCCGAGCTCTAAGTCAAAAGTTACGGACGATTTAGTGTGGACATGTTAAGTAGATCGGCCAGTTAAAAATGATCATTCTAAACTGATCATTGATGCTCGTTGAGTAAAGGCTTATAAGCGAAGTGTAATGCATGGCATCACGCAATTTTGGATGGATTGGATTACTTGGATGCTTTCTTTATCAAATTTTGTCACAATATAGAAAATAGAGCTAGCTTAACATGTTCTTCGGAGTTGTGTCATTCTGAGCTCTAAATAAAAAGTTATGGACAATTTATGGGTGACATATCAAGTTGATCGACGAGTAAAAGTGATAATTCTCAACTGATCATTGGTGCTCATTGAGTAAAAGATTATAAATGAAGCATAATTCATGGTATCACGTAGTTTTGGATAGATTGGACTACTTGAACGCTGTGTCATATCTATTTCTTTCTTAAATTTGTTCATAGTATAAAAATAGAGCTAGGTTAACGTGCGCATTGGATTCGTGTCATTTTGAGCTCTAAATCAAAAGTTACGGATGATTTAGTGTGGACAGGTCAAGTTGATCGGAAAGTTAAAACGATCATTCTAAACTAATCATTGGTGCTCATTGAGTAAAGGCTTGTAAATGAATCATAATGCATGGTACCACATTGTTTTGGATATAGATTGGATTACTTGGATGCTTTGTCGTGTCTATTTCTTTCTCAAATATTGTCACAATATGGAAAATTGAGCTAGCTTAATGTAGGCTTTGGATTGGTTTCATTCTGAGTTCTAAATCAAAATTTAAGGACTATTTAGTGCGGACAAGTCAAATTGATCGGCAAGTTAAAATTATTCTTCTAAAATGAGCATTGGTGCTAATTGACTAAAGTTTTATAAATGAAGCATAATGCATGTCATCAGGTAGTTTTGCATAGATTGAATTACTTGGATGCTTTGTCATATCTATTTCTTTCTCAAATTTTGTCACAATATGGAAAACTGAGCTAGCTTAACGTGGGCTTTTGATTTTTTTCATTCTAGGCTTTAAATCAAAAACTACGGACGATTTAGTGTGGGCATGTCCAGTTGATCAGCCAGTGAATATGATTATTCTAATCTAATCATTAGTGCTCATTGAGTAAAGGCTTATAAACAAAGCATAATGCATGGCATCACGCATTTTGAGATAGATTGGATTACTTGGATGCTTTGTCGTATCTATTGCTGCCTCAAATTTTGTCACAATATAGAACTTTAAGCTAGCATATGTGCGCATTGGATTCGTGTCATTCTAAGCTATAAATCAAAAGTCAGACGATTTAGTGCAGACATGTTAAGTTAATCGGCCACTTAAAATGGTCATTCTAAACTGATCATTGATGCTCATGGAGTAAAGGCTTGTTAATGAAACACAATGTATGGCATCACACAGTTCTGGATAGATTGGATTACTTGGACACTTTGCCGTATCAATTTTTGTCTCAAATTTTGTCAAAATATAGAAACTTGAGCTTGTTTAACGTGGGCATTGGATTTGTGTCATTCTAAGCTCTAAATCAAAAGTTACATACGATTTAGTGCGAACATGGAAGTTGAGAGGTAAGTTAATATGATCTTACTAAATCAATCATTGGTGCTCATTGAGTAAAGGCATATAAATGAAGCATAATGCAGGACATCATGCAGTTTGAGATAGATTGGATTACTTGGATGCTTTGTCGTATCTATTTCTATGTCAAATTTTGTCACAATTTAGGAAATTGAGCTAACTTAATGTAGGGCAACTGGATTCGTGTCATTCTGAGCTCTAAATCAAAAGTTACAGACGATTTAGTGCGGACACGTCAAGTTGATCGGCCAGTTAATATGATCATTCTAAACTGATCATTGGTGCTCATTGAGAGCAACCTTATGAATGAAGCATAATGCATGACATCACTAATGTTTTGATAGATTTGATTTGTTGGACGCTTTGTCATATCTATTTCTGTCTCAAATTTTTTCAAAATATATAAAATTGAGCTAGCTTACCGTGGGCATTGGATTCCTGTCATTATGGGCTCCAAATCAAAAGTTACGGACAATTTAGTGTGGACATGCCAAGTTGGTCGGTCCGTTAAAATGATCATTTTAAATCGATTATTATTGCTCATTGATGCTCATTTAGTAAAGGCTTATAAATGAAGCAGAATGCATGGCATCATGCAGTTTTAGATAGATTGGATTGCTTGGACGCTTTTTCCTATCTAATTCGGTGTTAATTTTTGTCACCATATAGAAAATTGAGTTAGCTTAACATGGGCTTTGGATTGGTGTCATTCTGAGCTCTAAATCAAATGTTACGGACGTTTTAGTGCGGACATGTCAAGTTGATCGGCAAGTTAAAATTATCATTCTAAACTGATCATTGGTTCTCATTGAGTAGATGCTTATAGATGAAGCTTAATGCATGGCATCACGCAGTTTGGAATAGATTGGATTACTTGGACGCTTCATCATAATTAGTCCTGTATCAAATTTTGTCACAATATAGAAAACAGAGCTAGCTTAATTTGGGTGGATTTAGTATGGGCATGTCAAATTAATTGGCTATGAAAAAATGATCATTCCAAACAGATCACTGGTGCTCACTGAGGAAAGGCTTATAAATTAAGCATAATGCATGATATCACGTAGTTTTGGATAGATTGGATTACTTCGATGCTTTTTCGTATCTATTTATTTCTTAAATTTTGTCACAATATAGAAACTTGAGCTAGCTTAACGTCGGCATTGGGTTCGTGTCATTCTGAGCTGTAAATCAAAAGTTATGCATGATGTAGTGTGCACATGTAAAGTTGATCGGTAAGTTAAAATGATCATTATAAACTGATCATTGGTACTCATTGAGTAAAAGCTTGTAAATGAAGCATAATGCATGGCATCACGTAGTTTGGGATTGATTGGATTACTTATACGCTTTGTCGTATCTATTTCTGTCTCAAATTTTGTCAGGATATAGAAAATTGAGCTAGCTTAACGTGGGCTTTTGATTGGTGCGATTCCGAGCTCCAAATAAAATTTATAGACGATTAAGTGTGGAAAAGTTAAGTTGATCGGCAAGTTAGAATGGTCATTCTAAGCTGAGAATTGGTGCTCATTGAGTAAAGTCTTATAAATGAAGCATTTTACATGGCATCCCGTAGTTTTGGATAAATTGGATTACTTGGAAGCCTTGTCATATCTATTTCTTTCTAAAATTTTGTCACAATATAGAAAATTGAGCTAGCTTAACGTGGGCATGTAAAGTTGATGGACCAGTAAAAATGATCATTCTTGACTGATCATTGGTGCTCATTGAGTATATGTTTATAATTGAAGCATAATTCATGGTATTACGCAGTTCGGGATAAAGTGAAAAACTTGGATGCTTTTTCGTGTCTATTTCTGTCTCAAATTTTGTCACAATATAGAAAATTGAGCTAACTTAACATGGGCTTTGGATTTCTGTCATTCTCAGCTCTAAATCAAAAGTTACAGTCGATTATATGCGGACATGTCAAGTTGATCGGCAAGTTAAAATCATCAATCTAAACTGATCATTGGTGCTCATTAAGAAAAGGCTTATAAATAAAGTATAATGCATGGCATCACGCCGTTTGGAATAGATTGGATTACTTGGACGTTTCCTCGTTTTGAGGTCGGTCTCAAATTTTGCCCCAATATAGAAAATTGAGCTAGCTTAACGTGGGTTTTGGATTTTTGTCATTCTGAGATCCAAATCAAAAGTTACGGCCAATTTAGTTCGGAAATGTCAAGTTGACCGGCCAGTAAAAATGTTCATTCCAAACTGATCATTGGTGCTCATTGAGTAAAGGCTTATAAATGAAGCCAAATGCATGTCATCATATAGTTTTAGATAGATTGGATTATTTGGACGCTTTGTCGTATCTATTTCTTTCTGAAACTTTGTCACAATATAGAAAATTGTATTAGCTCAACATGGGCATTGGATTCGTGTCATTCTGAGCTCTAAATCAAAAGTTATGGACGATTAAGTGCGCACATTACTTGATCGGTAAGTTGAAATGATAATTCTAAACTGATCATTGGTGCTCATTGAGTAAAGCCTTGTAAATGAAGTATGATGCATGACATCACGAAGTTTTGGAAAGATTGGATTACTTGGATGCTGCATCGTTTTCTTTCTCAAATTTTGTGATAATATGGAAAATTGAGCTAGTTTAACGTGGGCTTTAGATTTTTGTCATTCAGAGGTCTAAATCAAAAGTTACAGATGATTTAGTGCGGACATGTCAAGTTGATCAGCCAATTAATATTATTATTCTAAGCTAATCATTGGTGCTCATTGAGTAAAGGCTTATAAATGAAGCATAATGCATCGCATCCTTCATTTTGAGATAGATTGGAATACTTGGATGCTTTGTCCTATCTATTTCTGTCTCAAATTTTGTCACAATATAGAAAATTAAGCCAGCCTATGTGGGCATTGGACTCCTGTCATTCTGAGCTATAAATCAAAAGTTATGGACGATTTAGTGCATACATGTTAAGTTAATGTGCCAGTTACAATGATCATTCTAAAATGATCATTGATGCTCATGGAGTAAAGGCTTATAAATAAAGTATAATGCATGGCATCACACAGTTTTGAATAGATTGGATTACTTGGACGCTTTGTCGTATCTATTTCTGTCTCAAATTTTGTCGAAATGTAGAAACTTGAGCTAGCTTAACGTGAGCATTGGATTCGAGTCATTCTGAGCTCTAATCAAAAGTTAAAGATGATTTAGTTCGGACATGTCAAGTTGATTGGCAAGTTAATATGATCATACTAAACTGATCATTGGTCATCATCGAGTAAAGGCTTATAACTGAAGCATAATGCATGGCATCACACAGTTTGAGATAGATTGGATTACTTGGATGTTTTGTCGTACCTATTTCTGTCACAAATTTTATCAGAGTATAGGAAATTAAGCTAGCTTAATGTGGGGAATTGATTCGTGTCATTTGGGGTTCTAAATCAAAAGTTACAGACGATTTATTGTGTACACGTCAAGTTTATCGGCCAGTTAATATGATCATTCTAAACTTATCATTGGTGCTTATTGAGTAAAAGCTTATAAATGAAGCATAATGCTTGGCATCACGCATTTTTGGATAGATTGGATTACTTGGACGGTTCGTTGTATCTATTTTGTCTCAAAGTTTGTCAAAATATAGAAACTCTGACTACCTTAACGTCGGCATTGGATTCATGTCATTCTTAGCTCTAAATCAAAACTTACGGATGATTCATTGTGGATATGTCAAGTTGATCGGCCAGTTAAAATGATCATTCTAATCTAATCATTGATGCTCGTTGAGTAAAGGCTTATAAATGAGGGATAATGCATGGCATCACGCAGTTTCCGATAGATTGGATTACTTGAACCCTTAGTTGGACCCTTAGTCGTATGGATTTAGTGTGGATAAGTCAAGTTCTTCGGCCAGTTAAAATGATCATTTTAAACCGATTATTATTGCTCATTGATGCTCATTGAATAAAGGCTCATATATGAATCATAACGCATTGCATCACGCCGTTTTGGGTAGATTGGATTACTTTGATGGTTTTTCGTATCTATTTCTGTCTCAAGTTTTGTCACAATATAGAAAATTGAGATAGCTTAGGATGAGCTTTGGAGTTGTGTCATTCTGAGATCTAAATCAAAAGATACGGACGATTTAGTACGGATAGGTCAAGTTGATCGGCAAGTTAAAATCATCATTTTAAACTAATCATTGGTGCTCATTGAATAAATGCTTATAAATGAAGCATAATGCATGGCACCATGCAGTTTGAAGTAGATTGGATTACTTGGATGCTTTTTCGTATCTATTTCTTTCTGAACTTTTGTCACAATATAGAAAATTGAGCTAGGTTAACGTGGGCAGTAGATTCGTGTCATTCTGAGCTCTAAATCAAAAGTTATGGACTATTTATTGCGCACATGTCAAGTTGATGGGTAATTTAAAATGATTATTTTAAACTGATCATTGGTGCTCATTGAGTAAAGGCTTGTAAATGAAGCATAATGCATGGCATCCCGTAGCTGGGATAGATTGGATTACTTAGACGCTTTGTTGTATCTATTTCTTTCTAAAAAATTTTCACGATATAGAAAATTGAGCTAGCTTAACATGGGCATTGGATTGCTGCCATTCTGAGCTCTAAATCAAAAGTTACAGACGATTTAGTGTGGACAATTCAAGTTGATTGGCAAGTCAAAATGATCATTCTAAACTAAGCATTGGTGCTCATTGAGTGAAGGCTTATAAATGAAGCATTATACATGTCATCACGTAGTTTTGGATAGATTGGATTACTTGGATGCCTGGTGGAATCTATTTTTAACTCAAATTTTGTTTCAATATAGAAAATTGATCTAGCTTTAAATCAAAAGTTACGGAATATTTAATGCGGACACGTCAAGTTAATATGATCATTCTAAACTGATCATTGGTGCTTATTGAGTAAAGGATTATAAATGAAGCATAATGCATGCAATCACTAATTTTTGGATATATCGAATTACTTGCACGCTTTGTCGTATCAATTTTTGCCTCAAATTTTGTCACAGTATAGAAACTTGATCTACCTTAACTTGGGCATTGGATTCGTGTCATTTTCAGCTCTAAATCAAAAGTTATTGACGATTTAGTGTGGACATGTCAAGTTGATCGATCAGTTAAAATGATAATTTTAAACTGATCATTAATGCTCATTGAGTAAAGGCTTATAAATGAAGGATAATGCATGGCAACACGCAGTTTTGGATAGATTAGATTACTTGGACACTTTTTCATACCTATTTCTGTCTCAATTTTGGTCACAATATAGAAAATTGAGCTAGCTTAACATGGGTTTTGGATTTATGTCATTCTGAGCTCTAAATAAAAAGTTACGGATGATTTAGTGCGTACATGTCAAGTTGATCGGCAAGTTAAAATGATCATTTTAAAGTGATCATTGGTGCTCATTGAGTAAAGGCTTATAAATGAAGCATAATGCATGGCATCACGCTGTTTGGAATAGATTGGATTACTTGGACGCTTCGTCGTACTTAGTTCTGTCTAAAATTTTATCACAATATAAAAATTGAGCTAGCTTAACGTGGGACCTTGGATTTTTGTCATTATGAGATCCAGTTCAAAAGTAACGGCCGATTTAGTGTGGGCATGTCATGTTGACTAGCTAGTAAAAATGATCATTCCAAACTGATCATTGGTGCTCACTGAGTAAAGGCTTATAAATGAAGCATAATGCATGACATCACATAGTTTTGGATAGATTGGATTACTTGCACGCTTTTTCGTATCTATTTCTTTTTGAAATGTTCTCACAATATAAAACATTGAGCTAGCTTAACGTGGGCATTGGACTCGTGTCATTATGAGCTCTAAATCAAAAGTTATGGATGATTTAGTGCGCACATGTAAAGTTGATCGATAAGTTAAAATGATAATTCTAAACTGGTCATTGGTGCTCATTGAGTAAAGGCTTCAAAATGAAGCATAATGCATGACATCACATAGTGTGGGATAGATTGAATTACTTCAACGCTTTGTTGTATCTATTTTGGTTTCAAATTTTGTCAGGATATAGAAAATTGAGCTAGCTTAATGTGGGCTCTGTATTGGTGCCATTCTGAGCTCTAAATCAAAAGTTATGGACGATTTAGTGTTGACAAGTCAAGTCGATCGGCAAGTTAAATTGATCATTCCAAACTGAGCGTTGGGGCTCATTGAGTAAAGCTTATAAATCAAGCATTATACATGGTATCACGTATTTTTGGATAGATTGGATTACTTGGACGCTTTGTCGTATCTATTTCTTGCTCAAATTTTATCACAATATTGAAAATTGAGCTAGCTTAACATGGACTCTGGATTTTTGTCATTCTGAGCTCTAAATCAATAGCTATGGTTGATTTAGTGCAGACATGTCAAGTTGATCGACCAGTAAAAATGATCATTCTTAACTGATCATTAGTGCTCATTGAGTAGATGTTTGTAAATGAAGCATAATGCATGGCATCACACAGTTGGGATAGATTGATTAACTTAGACGCTTTTCGTATCTATTTGTTTCTCAAATTATGTCACAGTATAGAACATTGAGCTAGCTTAATGTGGGCTTTGGATTTGTGTCATTATGAGCTCTAAATCAAAAGTTAGGAACGATTTAGTGCGGACATGTCAAGTTGATCGGCAAGTTAAAATCATCATACTAAACTGATCATTGGTGTTCATTGAGTAGAGGCTTATAAATGAAGCACATTGCATGGCATCACGCAGTCCAGAATAAATTGGATTACTTGGACGCTTCGTCGTTTTCAGTTCTCTCTTAAATTTTGTCACAATAGAAAAAATTGAGCTAGCTTAATGTGGGCTTTGAAATTTTGTCATTTCGAGATCCAAATCAAAAGTTACGGCCAATTTAGTGCGTACATGTCAAGTTGACCGACCAGTAAAAATGAAGATTCCAAACTGATCATTGCTGCTCATTGAGTAAAGGCTTATAAATGAAACATAATGGATGGCAACACGTAGTTTTGGATAGATTTCATTACTTGGATGCTTTGTCGTATCTATTTCTTTTTGAAAATTTGTCACAATATAGAAATTGAGTTAGCTTAACGTGGGCATTAGATTCGTGCAATTCTGAGCTTTAAATCAAAAGTTACGGACGATTTAGTGCCCACATGTCAAGTTGACCGGTAAGTTAAAATGATCATTCTAAACTGATCATTGGTTCTCATTGAGTAAAGGCTTGTAAATGAAGCATAATGCATGACATCACGTAGTTTTGGATATATTGAATTACTTAGACCCTTCGTTGTATCTATTTTTGTCTAAACTTTTATCACGATATAGAAAATTGAACTAGCTTAACGTGGGCTTTGGATTGGTGCCATTCCGAGCTATAAATCAAAAGTTACATACGATTTAGTGTGGACAAGTCAATTCGATCGGCAAGCTAAAATGATCATTCTAAACTGACATTGGTGCTCATTGAGTAAAGGCTTATAAATAAAGCATTATACATGGTATCACGCAGTTTTGGATAGTTTGGATTACTTGGACGCTTTGTTGAATCTATTTCTGTCTCAAATTTTGTCACAATATAGAAAATTGAGCTAGCTTAACGTGGAATTTGGATTTTTGTCATTCTGAGATCTAAATCAATAGTTATGGATGATTTAGTGCAGACATCTCAAGTTGATGGACCAGTAAAAATGACCATTCTTAACTGATCATTGGTGCTCATTGAGCAGATGATTATAAATGAAGCATAGTGCATGGCATCACACAGTTTCGGGATAGATTGGATAACTTAGACACTTTTTCGTATCTACTTTTGTCTCAATTTTTGTCACAATATAGAAAACTGAGCTAGCTTAACATGGGCTTTGGATTTGTGTCATTCTGAGCTCTAAATCAAAGGTTACAAACGATTTAGTGCGAACATGTCAAGTTGATCGGCAAGTTAAAATTATCATTCTAAACTTATCATAGGTGCTCATTGAATAAAGGCTTCTAAATGAAGCAAAATGCATCGCATCATGCAGCTTGCAATAGATTGGATTACTTGGATGCTTCATCGTTTTCTGTTCTATCTTAAATTTTGTGACAATATAGAAAATTGAGCTAGCTTAACGTGGGCATTGGATTTTTTTCATTATGAGATGTAGTTCAAAAGTTACGGCCGATTTAGTGTGTGCATGTCATGTTGACCGGCTAGTAAAAATTATGATTCCAAACTGATCGTTGGTGCTCATTGAGTAAAGGCTTATAAATTAAGCATAATGCATGGAATCACGTAGTTTTGGATAGATTGAATTTCTTTTTGAAATTTTGTCACAATATTGAAAATTTAGTTAGCTTAACGTTGGCACTGGATTCGTGCCATTATGAGCTCTAAATCAATAGTTACTGACGATTTACTGAGCACATGTCAAGTTGACTGGTAAGTTAAAATGATCATTCTAAACTGACCATTGGTGATCATTGAGTAAAGGCTTGTAAGGGAAGCATAATGCATGGGATCACGCAGTTTGGGGTATATTGAATTACTAAGAAACTTTGTCGTATCTATTTTTGTCTCAAATTTTGTCACGATATAGAATATTGAGCTAGCTTAACGCGGGCTTTGGATTGGTGCCATTCAAAGCTTGAAATAAAAATTTACATACGATTTAGTGTGGACAAGTCAATTCGATCGGCAAGCTAAAATGATCATTCTAAACTGATCATTGGTGCAAATTGAGTAAATGCTTATAAATGAAGCATAATGGATGGCATCACGTAGTTTTGGATAGATTTGATTACTTGGATGTTTTGTCGTATCTACTTCTTTTTGAAATTTTGTCACGATAAAGAAAATTGAGTTAGCTTAACGTGGGCATTGGATTCGTGCCATTCTAAGCTTTAAATCAAAAGTTACGTACGGTTTATTTCACACATGTCAAGTTGACCGGTAAGTTAAAGTGATCATTCTAAATTGATCATTGGTGCTCATTGAGTAAAGGCTTGTTAAATGAAGCATAATGCATGGCATCACGTAGTTTGGGATATATTGAATTACTAAGACGCTTTGTCGTATCTATTTCTGTCTAAAATTTTATCAGGATATAGAAAATTGAGCTAGCTCAACGTGGGCTTTGGATTGGTGCCATTCCGAGCTCTAAATCAAAAGTTACATACGATTTAGTGTGGACAAGTCAATTCCATCGGCAAGCTTAAATGATCATTCTAAACTGAGCATTGGTGCTCATTGATTAAAGGCTTATTAATGAAGTATAATGCATGGCAACACGTAGTTTTGGATAGATTTCAATACTTGGTTGCTTTGTCGTATCTATTTCTTTTTGAAAATTTGTCACAATATAGAAAATTGAGTTAGCTTAACGTGGGCATTAGATTCGTGCAATTCTGAGCTTTAAATCAAAAGTTACGGACGATTTAGTGCCCACATGTCAAGTTGACCGGTAAGTTAAAATGATCATTCTAAACTGATCATTGGTTCTCATTGAGTAAAGGCTTGTAAATGAAGCATAATGCATGACATCACGTAGTTTTGGATATATTGAATTACTTAGACCCTTCGTTGTATCTATTTTTGTCTAAACTTTTATCACGATATAGAAAATTGAACTAGCTTAACGTGGGCTTTGGATTGGTGCCATTCCGAGCTATAAATCAAAAGTTACATACGACTTAGTGTGGACAAGTCAATTCCATCGGCAAGCTAAAATGATCATTCTAAACTGACATTGGTGCTCATTGAGTAAAGGCTTATAAATAAAGCATTATACATGGCATCACGCAGTTTTGGATAGTTTGGATTACTTGGACGCTTTGTTGAATCTATTTCTGTCTCAAATTTTGTCACAATATAGAAAATTGAGCTAGCTTAACATGGAATTTGGATTTTTGTCATTTTGAGATCTAAATCAATAGTTATGGATGATTTAGTGCGGACATCTCAAGTTGATGGACCAATAAAAATGATCATTCTTAACTGATCATTGGTGCTTATTGAGTAGATGCTTATAAATGAAGCATCGTGCATGGCATCACGCAGTTTCGGGATAGATTGGATAACTTAGACGCTTTTTCGTATCTACTTTTGTCTCAATTTTTGTCACAATATAGAAAACTGAGCTAGCTTAACATGGGCTTTGGAAGTGTCATTCTGAGCTCTAAATCAAAGGTTACAAACGATTTAGTGTGAACATGTCAAGTTGATCGGCAAGTTAAAATTATCATTCTAAATTTATCATTGGTGCTGGTTGAATAAAGGCTTATAAATGAAGCAAAATGCATGGCATCATGCAGCTTGCAATAGATTGGATTACTTGGATGCTGCATCGTTTTCTGTTCTATCTTAAATTTTGTGACAATATAGAAAATTGGGCTAGCTTTACGTGGGCATTGGATTTTTGTCATTATGAGATGTAGTTCAAAAGTTACGGCCGATTTAGTGCGTGAATGGCATGTTGACCGGCTAGTAAAAATTATGATTCCAAACTGATCGTTGGTGCTCATTGAGTAAAGGCTTATAAATTAAGCATAATGCCATGTATTACGTGATGCCATGTATTTAAAGACTTATAAATTAAGTAATTCAAACTATCTAGAATTACGTGATGCCATGTATTATGCTTCATTTATAAGTCTTTACTCAATGAGCACCAATGCTCAGTTTAGAATGATCATTTTAAGTTGCCGATCAACTTGACATGTCCACACTAAATCGTCCCGAACTTTTGATTTATAGCTCAGAATGACATGAATCCAAAGCCCATGTTAAGCTAGCTCAATTTTCTAAATTCTAACAATATTTGAGACAGAAATAGATACGACAACTTGTCTAAGTAAGCCAATTTATCCAAAACTGCGTGATGCACTTAATTATGCTCCATTTATAAGGCTTTACTCAATGAGCACCAATGCTCAGTTTATAATGATCGTTTTAACTTGCTGATCAACTTGAGATGTACGCAATAAGTCCTCCGTAACTTTTTATATAAAGCTTAAAACGACACGAATTCAATGCGCACGTTATCGTAGCTCAATTTTCTATATTGTGACAAAATTTCAGACAGAAATAGATACAACAAAGCAACCAAATAATCCAATCTATCCAGAACTACGTGATGCCATGTATTATGCTTCATTTATAAGCGTTTACTCAATGAGCACCAATGCTCAGTTTAGAATGATCATTTTAACTTGCCGATACAGTTGACATGTCCACATTAAATCGTCCGTAAATTTTGCTTTAGAGCTCAAAATAACACGAATCCAATGCCCACATTAAGCTAGCTCAATTTTCTATATTGTGATAATATTTGAGACAGAAATAGATATGACAAAGCGTCCAAGTAATCCAATTTATCCAAAAATGCATGATGCCATTAATTATGCTTCATTTATAAAACTTTACTCAATGAGCACCAATGCTCATATTAGAATGATCATTTTAATTTGCCGATCAACTTGACATGTAAGCAATAAATCGTTTGTAAATTTTGATTCAGAGCTCAAAATTTCACGAATTCAATGGCCACGTTAACCTAGCTCAATTTTTTATATTTTGCCAAAATTTGAGACGGAAATAGATACGACAAAATGTCCAAACTATCCAAAACTGCGTGATGTCATGCATTATGCTTCATTTATAAGCATTTACTCAATGAGCACCAATGCTCAGTTTAGAATGATCATTTTGACTAGCCGATCAACTTGATATGGCTGCACTAAATCATATGTAACTTTGATTTAGAGCTCCAAATGACACAAATTCAATGCCCACGTTAACCTAGCTAAAGTTTCTATATTGTGAGAAAATTTAAGAAAGAAATGGATATGACAAAGCTTACAACTAATCCAATATATCCAGAACTACATGATGCCATGTCTTATGCTTCATTTATAAGCCTCTATTCAATGAGGCCAATGCTCTGTTTAGAATGATCATTTTAACTTGTCGATCAACTTGACATGTCCACACTAACTCGTCCGTAACTTTGGATTTAGAGCTACGAATAACATGACTCCAATGCCCACGCTAACCTAGCTCAAATTTCTATATTGTGACAAAATTTGAGACAGATATAGATAAGACGAAACGTC
>JAEVFF010000133.1:160813-434937 GCA_018901945.1 Pugionium dolabratum
TCAAAATGACACGAATCCAATGCCCACGTTAACCTAGCTAAATTTTCTATACTGTGACAAAATGGAAGAAAGAAATAGATATGACAAAGCGTCCAAGTAATCCAATCTATCTAGAACTACGTGATGCCATGTATTATGCTTCATTTATAATTCTTTACTCAATGAGCACCAATGCTCAGTTTAGAATGATCATTTTAAGTTGCCGATCAACTTAACATGTCCGCACTAAATCGTCCATAAGTTTTAATTTAAGGCTCAGAATGACATGAATCCAACGCCCACGTTAAGCTAGTTAAATTTTCTAAATTGTGTCAATATTTAAGACAGAAATAGATACGACAAAGCGTCCAAGTAATCCAATCTATCCAAAACCGCGTGATGCCATAAATTATGCTTCATTTATAAGCCTTTACTCAATGAGCAACAATGCTCGGGTTAGAATGATCGTTTTAACATCCTGATCAACTTGACATGTACGCACAAAATCGTCCGTAACTTTTGATTTAGAGCTCAAAATGACTCAAATTCAATGCCCATTTGAACCTAGCTCAATTTTCTATATTGTGAACAAATTTAAGAAAGAAATAGATACGACAAAGCGTCCAAGCAATCCAATCTATCCAGAACTACTTGATGCCATGTATTATGTTTCATTTATAAGCCTTTACTCAATGAGTAACAATGCTCAGTTTAGAATGATCTTTTTAACTTGGCGATCAACTTGACATGTTTGCACTAAATTGTCCGTAACTTTTTATTACGAGCTGATCAAAGCGTGATCTACGTGATCAATCCAAATCTACGTGAGGCCATGTATTATGATTCATTAATCAATGAGGACCATTGCTCGGTTTAGAATGATCATTTTAACTTGCCGATCAACTTGACATGTGCTCGCTAAAGCGTACGTAAGTTTTGATTTAGAGCTCGGAATGACACCAATCTAAAGCCCATGTTAAGCTAGCTCAATTGTCAATATCGTGACAAGACTTGAGACTGAAATAGATACGACCAAGCGTCCAAGTAATCCATTCTATCCAAAACTACGTGATGTCTTGCATTATGCTTCATTTACAAGCCTTTATTCAATGAGCACCAATGATCAGTTTAGAATGATTATTTTAACTTGCTTTTCAATTTGACATGTCCGCACTAATCGGCCGTAAATTTTGATTTAGAGCTCGGAAAGACACCAATTTAAATCCTATGTTAAGCTAGCTCAATTTTCTATATCGTGACAAAATTTGAGACAGAAATAGATACGACCAAGCATCCAAGTAATCCATTTTATCCCAAATTACGTGATGCCTTGCATTATGCTTCATTTACAAGCCTTTACTCAATGAGCACCAATGATCAGTTTAGAATGATCATTTTAACTTGTTGCTAAACTTGTCATGTCCGCACTAAATCATCTGTAACTTTTTATTTATAGCTCAAAATTATCCGAATCCAATGCCCACGTTAACCTACCTCAATTTTCTATATTGTGACAAAATTTAAGAAAAAAATAAATATGAAAAAGCGTTCAAGTAATCAAATCTATCCAAAACTACGTAATGCCATGTATTATACTTCATTTATAAACATTTACTCAATGAGCACCAATGCTCAGTTTAGAATTATCATTTTAACTTGTCGATCAACTTGACATGTCCGCACTAAATCGTCCGTAATTTTGGACTTAGAGCTACGAATGACACAAATTCAACGCCCACGTTAAGCTAGCTCAATTTTCTATATTGTGACAAATTTCATACATAAATAGGTATGAGAAAGAGTCCAAGTAATAAAATCTATCCAAAACTGAATGATGTCATGTATTATGCTTCATTTATTAGCCTCTACTCAATGAGAACCAATGCTCATTTTAGAATGATCATTTTATCTGGCTGATAAACTTGACATGTACACACTAAATCATCTAACTTTTTATTTAGAGGTTAGAATGACACAAATCAAAAGCCCACTTTAAGCAAGATCAATTTTCTATATTGTGACAAAATTTGAGATAAAAATATATATGACAAAGCATCCAGGTTAACAAATCTATCCAAAACTACGTGATGCTATGTATTATGATTCATTTATAAGCCTTTAATTAATGAGCACCGATGCTCAATTTAAAATGATCATTTTTACATGCCGATCAACTTGACATGTCCACACTAAATCGTCCGTAACTTTTTATTTAGAGCCCGGAATGACACAAATTCAACGCCAACGTTAAGCTAGCTCAATTTTCTATATTGTGACAAAATTTCATACATAAATAGATACGAAAAAGTGTCCAAGTAATACAATATATCCAGAACTACGTGATGCCATGTATTATGCTTCATTTATCAGCCTTTACTCAATGAGCACCAACGCTCAGTTTAGAATGATCTTTTTAACTGGCTGATCAAGTTGACATGTCCACACTAAATCATCTAACTTTTTATTTAGAGCTGAGAATGACACAAATCAAAAGTCCACTTTAAGATAGATCAATTTTCTATATTGTGACAAAATTTGAGACAGAAATATATATGACAAAGCGTCCAGGTTAACCGATCTATCCAAAACTACTTGATGCCATGTATTATGATTCATTTATAAGCCTTTAATTAATGAACACTAATGATCATTTTAACTGGCCGATAACCTTGACATGCCCACACTAAATCGTTCGTAAGTTTTGATTAAGAGTTCAGAATGATACCAATATAAAGCCCATGTTAAACTAGCTCAATTTTCTATATCGTGACAAAATTTGAGACAAAAATAGATATGACAAAGCGTCCAAGTAATCCATTCTATCCAAAACTATGTGATGCCTTCCATTATGCTTCATTTACAAGCATTTACTCAATGAGCACCAATGAACATTTTAACTTGTAGATCAACTTGACATGTCCACACTAAATCGTCTATAACTTTTGATTTAGATCTCAAAATGACACAAATCCAATGCCCCCTTTAACATAGCTCAATTTACTATATTGTGACACAATTTAAGAAAGAAATAGATACGACAAAGCGTCCAAGTAATCCAATCTATCCAAAACTACGTGATGCCATGCATTATTTTTCATTTATAAGCTTTTACTCAATGAGCACCAACGATCAGTTTAGAACGATCATTTTAATTGACCGATCAACTTGACATGTCTGCACTATATCGTACATAAATTTTGATTTATAGCTCGGAATGACACGTTTCAATTGCCCACTTTAAGCTAGCTCAAATTTCTATATTGTGACAAAATTTGAGACGGAAATAGATACCACCAAGCGTCCGAGTAATCCATTCTATCCCAAACTACGTGATGCCTTGCACTATACTTCATTTACAAGCCTTTACACAATGAGCACCAATGACCAATTTAAATGATCTTTTTAACTGGCTGATCAACTTGAGATGTACACACTAAATCTTCCGTAACTTTTGATTTAGATCTCAGAAAGACACAAATCAAAAGCCCATGTTAAGCTAGCTCAATTTTATATATTGTGACAAAATTTGATAAAGAAATAGATATGACAAAGTGTCAAAGTTATCCAATCTATCCAAAATTACGTGATGCCATGTATTATGATTCATTTATTAGCCTTTAATCAATGGGCACTAATCCTCAGTTTAGAATTATCATTTTAAGTTGCCGATCAACTTGCCATGTCTGCACTAAATCGTCTGTAATTTTTGATTTATAGCTCGGAATGTCACCAATCTAAAGCCCACGATAAGCTAGCTCAAATTCCTATATCGTGACAAAATTTGACGCAGAAATAGATACGAGCAAGCGTCCAAGTAATCCAATCTTTCCAAAACTGAATGATGTCATGCATTATGATTCATTTATAGCCTTTACACAATGAGCACCGTTGATCAGTTTAGAATGATCATTTGAACTGGCTTTCAACTTGACATGTCCACACTAAATCGTCCGTAACTTTTGATTTAGAGCTCACAAAGACACAAATCAAATGCCCACTTTAAGCTAGAAATTTTTTCTAATTTGTAACGAAATTTGGGACTGAAATAGATATGACAAAGCATACAAGTTATCCAATATCTCCAAAACAACGTGATGCCATGTATTATGAGTCATTTATAAGCCTTTAATCAATGAGCACCAATGCTGAGTTTAGAATGATCGTTTTAACTTGCCGATCAACTCCTTATGTCCACATTAAACCGTCCGTCACTTTTGATTTAGAGCTCGAAATGACATCAATCTAAAGCCCACGTTAATCTAGCTCAATTTTCTATATCGTGACAAAAATTGAGATGGAAATAGATACGACCAAGCGTCCAAGTAATCCATTCTATCCCTAACTATGTGATGTCTTGCATTATACTTCATTTACAAGCCTTTACACAATGAGCACCAATGATCAATTTAGAATGATCATTTTAACTGGCTGATCAACTTGACATGTCCACACTAAATCTTCTCTAACTTTTGATTTAGATCTCAGAAAGACACAAATCAAAAGCCCATGTTAGGCCAGCTCAATTTTCTATATTGCCACAAAATTTGATAAAGAAATAGATATGACAAAGCATCCAAGTTATCCAATCTATCCAAAATGACGTGATGCCATGTATTATTATTCACTCTTTAGCCTTTAATCAATGGGGACTAATGCTCATTTTAGAATTATCATTCTAACTTGCCGATCAACTTGCCATGACCACACTAAATCGTCCATAACTTCTGATTTAGAGCTCGGAATGCCACCAATCTAAAGCCCACGTTAAGCTAGCTCAATTTTCTATATCGTGACAAAATTTAATATAGAAATAGATACGAGCAAGCGTCCAAGTAATCCATTCTATCCCATACTTTGTGATGCCTTACATTATGCTTTATTTTCAAGCCTTTACTCAATGAGCACCAATGATCTGTTTAGAATGATCATTTTAACATGTACGCACTAAGTTGTCCGTTACTTTTGATTTAGAACTTAAAATGACACGAATGCAATGCCCACGTTAACCTAGCTCTATTTTCTATATATTGAAAAAATTTAAGAAAGAAATCGATACGACAAAGCGTCCAAGTAATCCAATCCATCCAAAACTAAGTGATGCCATGTATTATGCTTCATTTATAGCTTTTACTCAATGAACACCAATGCTCAGCTTAGAATGATCAGTTTACCTTGCCAATCAACTTGACATGTCCGCACTAAATCGTCCGTGGCTTTTGATTTAGACCTCAGAATGACACGAATCCAACACCCACGTTAAGCTAGCTCAATTTTCTATATTATGGAAAAATTTTAGATAGAATTAGAAATGACAAAGCGTCCAAGTAATCCAATCTAAAAAAACTACATGATGCCATGCATTATGCTTCATATATAGCCTTTACACAATGAGAACCAATGATCAGTTTAGAATGATCATTTTAACTGGCTTATCAACTTGACATATCCACACTAAATCGTCCGTAACTTTTGATTTAAAGATAAGAATGACACAAATCCAAAGCCTACGTTAAGCTAGCTAAATTTCCTATATTGTGACAAAATTTAATAAAGAAATATATAACAGAAAGTGTCCAAGTAATTCAATATATCAAAAACTACGTGATGCCATGCATTATGCTTCATTTATAATTCCTTACTCAATGATGACCAATGATCTGTTTAGAATAATCATTTTAACTTGCTGATCAACTTGACATGTCCGCACTAAATAGTCTGTAACTTTTTATTTAGAGCTCAAAGTGACACGAATCCAATGCCCACATTAACCTAGATCATCTTTCTATATTGTGACAAAATTTAAGAAAGAAATAGATACGACAAAGCATCCAAGTAATCCAATTCATCCAAAACTATGTGATGCCATGTATTATTCTTCATTTATAGCCTTTACTCAATAAGCAGCAATGCTTAGCTTAGAATGATGAGGTTAATTTTCTGGTCAACTTGACATATCCGCACTAAATCATCCGTAACTTTTCATTTAGAACTCAGAATGACACGAGTCGACCGCCCACGTTAAGCTAGCTGAATTTCCTATATTGTGAAAAAATTTGAGACAGAATTAGATATGGCAAAGAGTTCAAGTAATCCTACCTATTAAAACCTAATTGATAACATGCAGTATGCTTCATATATAGCTTTTACACACTGAGAACCAATGATAAGTTAAGAATGATGATTTTAACTAGCTGATAAACTTGACATATCCACACTAAATCGTCCATAACATTTGATTTAGAGCTCAGAATGACACAAATCCAAAGCCCACGTTAAGCTAACTCAATTTTCTATATTGTGAGAAGATTTAAGAAAGAAACAGATACGACAAAGAATCCAAGTTATCCAATCTATCCAAAACTATGTGATGCCATGTATTATGATTCAATTATAAGCATCTACTCAATGAGCACAAATGCTTAGTTTAGAATGATCATTTTAACTTGCCGATCAACTTGACATGTCCGCACTAAATCGTCTGTAGCTTTTGATTTAGAGTTCCGAATGACACAATCTAAATCCCACGTAAAGCCAGCTCAATTTTCTATATCGTGACAAAATTTGATATAGAAATAGATACGACCAAGCATCCAAGTAATCCATTCTATCCCAATCTACGTGATGTGTTGCATTATACTTCATTTACATGCCATTACTCAATGAGCACCAATTATCATTTTAGATTGATCATTTTAACTTGCTGATCAACTTCACATGTCCACACTTAATCGTGTGTAACTTTTGATTTAGTGTTCAAAATGACAAAAATCCAAAGCCCACGTTAATCTAGCTCAATTTTCTATATTGTGACAAGATTTAAGAAAAAACAGATACAACAAAGCGTCCAAGTTATCCAATCTATCCAAACCTACGTGATGCCATGTATTATGATTTATTTATAAGCCTTTAATCAATGAGCACCAATGCTCATTTAGAATGATCATTTTATCTTGCCAATCGGCTTGACATGTCCGCACTAAATCGTCTGTAACATTTGATTTAGAGCTAGGATTGACACCAATCTAAAGCCCACGTTAAGCCAGCTTAATTTTCTATATTGTGACAAAGTTTGAGACAGAAATAGATATGACCAAGCATCCAAGTAATCCATTCTATCCCAATCTACGTGATGACTTGCATTATGCTTCATTTACAAGCCTTTACTCAATGAGCACCAATGATCAGTTTAGAATGATCATTGTAATTTGCTGATCAACTTGACATGTCCACATTAAATCGTCTATGACTTTTGATATAGAAGTTAAAATGACACGAATCCAATACCCATGTTAACCTAGCTTAATTTTCTATATTGTGACAAAATTTATGAACTAAATAGGTACTACAAAACTCCCAAGTAATCCAATCTATCCAAAACTACGTGATGCCATGTATTATGATTCACTTATAAGACTTTACTCAATGAGCACCAATGATCAGTTTAGAATGATCAACACCTAATCGTCCGAAACTTTTGACTTAGAGCTCAGAATGACAGAAATCCAACACCCGCGTTAAGCTCGCTCAATTTTCTATATAGTGACAAAATTTGAGACAGAAATAGATACGAAAAAGCGTCCAAGTAATTCAATCAATCCAAAACTGAATGATGCCACGCATTATGCTTCATTATAGCCTTTACACAATGAGCACCAATGATCAGTTTAGAATGATCATTTTAACTGGTTGATCAACTTTACATGTTCACACTAAATCATCTGTAACTTTTGATTTAGAGCTCAGAATGACACAACGTGATGCCATGTATTATTATTCATTTATAGGCCTTTAATAAATGAGCACTAATGCTCAGTTTAGAATGATCATTTTAACTTGCCGATAACCTTGATATGTCCGGACTAAATTGTCCGTAACTTTTGATTTAGAGCTCGGAATGACACCAATCTAAACCCTACGCTAAGCCAGCTCAATTTTCTATATCGTGACAAAGTTTGAGACAGAAGTAGATACGACCAAGCGTCCAAGTAATCCATTCTCTCCGAATCTACGTGATGCCTTGCATTATGCTTCATTAATAAGTCTTTACTCAATGAACACCAATGATCAGTTTAGAATGATCATTTTAACTTTCTGATCAACTTGACATGCCCAAACAAAAATGGTCTGTAACTTTTTATTTAGAGCTCAAAATGATATGAATCCAATGCCCATGTTAACCTTGATCAATTTTCTATATTGTGACAAAAATTTAACAAAAGAAATAGATACCACAAAGCGTCCAAGTTATCCAATCTATCCAAAACTACGTGATGCCATGTATTATGATTCATTTATAAGCCTATAATCAATGAGCACCAATGCTCAGTTTAGAATGATCATTTTATCTTGCCGATCAACTTTACATGTCCGCACTAAATCGTCTGTAACTTCTGATTTAGAGCTCGGAATGACACGAATCTAAAGCCAACGTTAAGCCAGCTCAATTTTCTATATCGTGACAAAGTTTTCGACAGAAATAGATACGTCCAAGCGTCCAAGTAATCCATTCTATCCCAATCTACGTGATGCCTTGCATTATGCTTCATTTACATGCCTTTACTCAATGAGCACCAATTATCATTTTAGAATGATCATTTTAACTTGCTGATCAACTTCACATGTCCACACTAAATCGTGTGTAACTTTTGATTTAGTGTTCAGAATGACAAAAATCCAAAGCCGACGTTAATCAGGCTCAATTTTCTATAGTGTGACAAGATTTAACTTTGATTTAGAATGACCCGTAACTTTGATTTAGAGCTCGATCGACTTGATGTCCGCACTAAATCGTCCGTAAATTTTGATTTAGATCTCGGAACGACACCAATTTAATGTCCACGTTAAGCCAGCTCAATTTTCTATATCGTGACAAAGTTTGATACCGAAATAGATATGACCAATCGTCCAAGTAGTCCATTCTATCCCAAACTAAGTGATGTCTTGGATTACGCTTCATTTAGAAGCCTTTACTCAATGAGCACCAATGATCATTTTAACTTTCTGATCAACTTGACATGTCCACACTAAATCGTGTGTAACTTTTGATTTAGAGCTCAAAATGACACAAATCAAAAACCCACTTTAAGCTAGATCAATTTTCTACATTGTGACAAAATTTGAGACAGAAATAGATATGACAAGGCTTCCAAGTTATCCAATCTATCCAAAACAACTTGATGCCATGTATTATGATTCATTTATAAGCCTTTAATCAATGAGCACCAGTGCTCAGTTTAGAATGATCATTTTAACTTGCCGATAACCTTGATATATTTGTACTAAATCGTCCGTAACTTTTGATTTAGAGCTTGGAATGACACCAATCTAAAGCCCACGTTAAGCCAGCTCAATTTTCTATATCGTGACAAAGTTTGATACAGAAATAGATACGACCAAGCATCAAAGTAATATCTCTATCCCAATATACGATATGCTTTGCATTATGCTTCATTAACAAGCCTTTACTCAATGAGCAACAATGATCAGTTTAGAATGATCATTTTAACTTGCTGATCAACTTGACAGGTCCGAACTAAATGGTCTATACCTTTTTATTTAGAGCTGAAAATGACATAAATCCAATGGCCACGTTAACCTAGATCAATTTTCTATATTGTGACAAAATATAAGAAAGAAATAGATACGACAAAGAATCATATTTATCCAATCTATCCAAAACTACATGATGCCATGTATTATAGTTCATTTATAAGCCTTTAATCAATGAGCACCAATGCTCAGTTTAGAATGATCATTTTATCTTTCCGATCAACTTGACATATCCGCACTAAATCGGCCGTAACTTTTGATTTAGACATTCGAATGACACCAATCTAAAGCCCACATTAATCCAGCTCAATTTTCTACATAATGACAAAGTTTGAGACAGAAATAGATTCGACCAAGCGTCCAAGTAATCCATTATATCCCAATCTACGTGATGTCTTGCATTATGCTTCATTTAAAAGCTTTTACTCAATGAGCACCAATGATCAGTTTAGAATGATCATTTTAATTTGCCAATCAACTTGACATGTCCGCACTAAATCGTCTGTGACTTTTGATCTAGAACTCAAAATGATACGAATCAAATACCCACGTTAACCTAGATCAATTTTCTATATGGTGACAAAATTTAAGAAAGAAATAGTTACCACAAAATGTCAAAGTTATCCAATCTATCCAAAACTATGTGATTCTATTTATTATGTTTAATTTATAAGCCTTTACTCAATGAGCATCAATGATCAGTTTAGAATGATCATTTTAACTTGCTGATAAACTTGACATGTCCAAACTAAAATGGTCTATAACTTTTTATTTAGAGCTCAAAATGATACGAATCCAATGCCCATGTTAAACTTGATCAATTTTCTATATTTTGACAAAATTTAAAAAAGAAATAGATAGCACAATGCGTCCAAGTTATCCAATCTATCCAAAACTACGTGATGCCATGTATTACGATTCATTTATAAGCATTTAATCAATGAGCACCAACACTCAGTTTAGAATGATCATTTTATCTTGCCGATGAACTTCACATGTCCGCACTAAATCATCAGTAACTTCTTATTTAGAGCTCGGAATGTCACCAATCTAAAGCCAACGTTAAGCCAGCTCAATTTTCTATATCGTGACAAAGTTTGCGACAGAAATAGATACGACCAAGCATCCAAGTAATCCAATCTATCCCAATCTACGTGATGCCTTTCATTATGCTTCATTTACATCTCTTTACTCAATGAGCACCAATTTTCAGTTTAGAATGGTCATTTTTACTTGCTGATCAACTTGACATGTCAACACTAAATCGTGTGTAACTTTTGATTTAGAGCTCAGAATGACAAAAATCCAAAGCCCACGTTAATCTAGCTCAATTTTCTATATTGTGACAAGATTTAAGAACAAAACAGATATGACAAAGCATCCAAGTTATCCAATCTATCCAAACCTACGAGATGTCATGTATTATGATTTATTTATAAGCCTTTAATCAATGAGCACCAATGCTCATTTTAGAATGATCATTTTATCTTGCCGATCAGCTTGACATGTCCGCACTAAATCGTCCGTAACATTTGATTTAGAGCTAGGATTGACACCAATCTAAAGCCCGCGTTAAGCCAGCTCAATTTTCTATATCGTGAGAAAGTTTGAGAAAGAAATAGATACGACCAAGTGTCAAATTAATATCCAATATACGTGATGCCTTGCATTATGCTTCATTAATAAGCCTTTACTCAATGAGCACCAATGATCAGTTTAGAATGATCATTTAAACTTGCTGATCAACTTGACATGTCCGAACTAAATGGTCTGTAACTTTTCATTTAGAGCTGAAAATGACATAAATCCGATGTCTACGTTAACCTCGATCAATTTTTATATTGTGACAAAATATAAGAAAGAAATAGATACGACAAAGCATCCAAGTTATCTAATCTGTTCAAAACTACATGATGCCATGTATTATAGTTCATTTATAAGCCTTTAATCAATGAGCACCAATGCTCAGTTTAGAATGATCATTTTATCTTGCCGATCAACATGACATATCCGCACTAAATCGCCCGTAACTTTTGATTTAGTGATTCGAATGACACCAATCTAAAGCCCACATTAATCCAGCTCAATTTTCTATATCATGACAAAGTTTGAGACAGAAATAGATTCGACCAAGTGTCCAAGTAATCCATTCTATCCCAATCTACGTTATGCCTTGCATTATGCTTCATTTACAAGCCATTACTCAATGAGCACCAATGATCAGTTTAGAATGATCATTTTAATTTTCCGATCAACCTGACATGTCCGCACTAAATCGTCTGTGACTTTTGATTTAGAACTCAAAATGATACGAATCCAATACCCACGTTAACCTAGATCAATTTTCTATATGGTGAAAAAATTTAAGATAGAAATAGTTACGACAAAACGTCAAAGTTATCCAATCTATCCAAAACTATGTGATTCTATTTATTATGCTTCATTTATAAGCCTTTACTCAATGAGCATCAATGATGAGTTTAGAATGATCATTGATACTTGCTGATCAACTTGACATGTCCAAACTAAAATGTTCTATAACTTTTTATTTTGAGCTCAAAATGATACGAATCCAATGCCCATGCTAAACTTGATCAATTTTCTATATTGTGAGAAAATTTAAAAAAGAAATAGATAGCACAAAGCATCCAAGTTATCCAATCTATCCAAAACTACGTGATGCCATGTATTATGATTCATTTATAAGCATTTATTCAATGAGTACCAACACTCAGTTCAGAATGATCATTTTATCTTGCCGATCAACTTCACATGTCCACACTAAATCATCCGTTACTTCTGATTTAGAGCTCCGAAGCCAACGTTAAGCCAGCTCAATTTTCTATATCGTGACAAAGTTTGCGACACAAATAGATACGACCAAGTGCCCAAGTAATCCAATCTATCCCAATCAACGTGATGCCTTGCATTATGCTTCATTTACATGCCTTTACTCAATGAGCACCAATTATCAGTTTAGAATGATCCTTTTAACTTGCTGATCAACTTGACATGTCCACACTAAATCGTGTGTAACTTTTGATTTAGAGCTTAGAATGACAAAAATACAAAGCCCACGTTAATCTAGCTCAATTTTCTATATTGTGACAAGATTTAAGAAAAAGAAGATACGACAAAGCATCCAAGTTATCCAATCTATCCAAACCTACGTGATGCCATGTATTATGATTTATATATAAGCCTTTAATCAATGAGCACCAATGCTCATTTTAGAATGATCATTTTATCTTGCCAATCAGCTTGACATGTCCGCACTAAATCGTCTGTAACATTTGATTTAGAGCTAGGATTGACACCAATCTAAAGCCCACGTTAAGCCAGCTCAATTTTCTATATGGTGACAAAGTTTGAGACAGAAATAGATACGACAAAGAGTAAAAGTAATATATCTATCCAATATACGTGATGCCTTGCATTATGCTTCATTAATAAGCCTTTACTCAATGAGCACCAATGATCAGTTTAGAATGACCATTTAAACTTGCTGATCAACTTGACATGTCCAAACTAAATGGTATGTAACTTTTTATTTAGAGCTGAAAATGACATAAATCCGATGTTCACGTTAACCTAGATCAATTTTCTATATTGTGACAAAATATAAGAAAGAAATAGATACGACAAAGCATCCAAGTTATCCAATCTGTCCAAAACTACATGATGCCATGTATTATAGTTCATTTATAAGCCTTTAATCAATGAGCACCAATGCTCAGTTTAGAATGATCATTTTATCTTGCCGATCAACTTGACATATACGCACTAAATCGCCCGTAACTTTTGATTTAGAGATTCGAATGACACCAATCTAAAGCCCACATTAATCCAGGTCAATTTTCTATATCATGACAAAGTTTGAGACAGAAATGGATTCGACCAAGCATCCAAGTAATCCATTCTATCCCAATCTACGTGATGCCTTGCATTATGCTTCATTTACAAGCCATTACTCAATGAGCACCAATGGTCAGTTTAGAATGATCATTTTAATTTGCCGATCAACTTGACATGTCCGCACTAAATCGTCTGTAACTTTTGATTTAGAACTAAAAATGATACAAATCCAATACCCACGTTAACCTAGATCAATTTTCTATATGGTGACAAAATTTAAGAAAGAAATAGATACGACAAAACGTCAAAGTTGTCCAATCTATCCTAAACTATGTGATTCTATTTATTATGCTTCATTTATAAGCCTTTACTCAATGATCATCAATGATCAGTTTAGAATGATCATTTTAACTTGCTGATCAACTTGACATGTCCAAACTAAAATGGTCTATAACTTTTTATTTAGTGCTCAAAATGATACTAATCCAATGCCAGTGTTAAACTTGATCAATTTTCTATATTGTAACAAAAATTAAAAAAGAAATAGATAGCACAAAGCGTCCAAGTTATCCAATCTATCCAAAACTACGTGATGCCATGTATTACGATTCATTTATAAGCATTTAATCAATGAGCACCAACACTCAGTTTAGAATGATTAGTTTATCTTGCCGATCAACTTCACATGTCCGCATTAAATCATCCGTAACTTCTGATTTTGTGCCCGGAATGACACCAATCTAAAGCCAACGTTAAGCAAGCTCAATTTTCTATATCGTGAGAAAGTTTGCAACAGAAACAGATACGACCAAGCGTCCAAGTATTCCGTTCTATCCCAATCTATGTGATGCTTGCATTATGCTTCATTTACATGCCTTTACTCAATGAGCACCAATTATCAGTTTAGAATGATCATTTTTACTTGCTGATCAACTTGACATGTCGACACTAAATCGTGTGTAACTTTTGATTTAGAGCTCAGAATGATAAAAATCCAAAGCCCACGTTAATCTAGCTCAATTTTCTATATTGTGACATGATTTAAGAAAAAAACAGATATGACAAAGCGTCCAAGTTATCCAATCTATCCAAACCTACGTGATGTCATGTATTATGATTTATTTATAAGCCTTTAATCAATGAGCACCAATGCTCATTTTACAATGATCATTTTATCTTGCCGATCAACTTGACATATCCGCACTAAATCGCCCGTAACTTTTGATTTTGAGATTCGAATGACACCAATCAAAGCCCACATTAATCCAGCTCAATTTTCTATATCGTGACAAAGTTTGAGACAGAAATAGATTCGACCAAGTGTCCAAGTAATCCATTCTATCCCAATCTACGTGATGCCTTCCATTACGCTTCATTTACAAGCCTTTACTCAATGAGCACCAATGATCAGTTTAGAATGATCATTTTAATTTGCCGATCAACTTGACATGTCTGCACTAAATCGTCTGTGACTTTTGATTTAGAACTCAAAATGATACGAATCCAATACCCACTTAAACCTAGATCAATTTTCTATATGGTGACAAAATTTAAGAAAGAAATAGTTATAACAAAACATCAAAGTTATGAATTCTATCCAAAACTATGTGATTTTATTTATTATGAAATAGGTTCGACAAAGCGTCCAAGGAATTTAATCTCTCCAAAACTGTGTCATGCCATGCATTCGGCTTCATTTAAAAGCCTTTACTCAATGAGCATCAAGGGTCAGTTTAGAATGATCATTTTAACTTGCTGATCAACTTGGCATGTCTACACTAAAGCATCCGTAATTTTCGATTTAGAGCTCAGAATGATACGAATATAACGTCCACATTAAGCTAGCTCAATTTTCTATATTGTGAAAAAAATTTAAGACAGAAATAGATACGACAAAGCATCCAAATAATCCAATCTATCCAAAACTGAATGATGCCATGCATTATGCTTCATTTATAGCCTTTACACAATGAGCAACAATGATCAGTTTAGAATGATCATTTTAACTGGTTGGTCAACTTTATATGTCCACACTGAATCTTCCGTAACATTGATATAGAGCTCAGAATGACACAAATCAAAAACCCACTTTAAGCTAGATCAATTTTCTACATTGAGACAGAAATAGATATGACAACGCGTCCAAGTTATCCAACCGATCCAAAACAACGATATGCCACATATTATGATTCATTTATAAGCCTTTAATCAATGATCACCAATGCTCAGTTTAGAATGATCATTTTAACTTGTCGATCCACTTGATGTACGCACTAAATCGTCCATAAATTTTGATTTAGTGCTCGGAAGACAACAATCTAATGCCCACGTTAAGCCAGCTCAATTTTCTATATCGCGACAAAGTTTGATACCGAAATAGATACGACCAATCGTCCAAGTAATCCATTCTATCCCAAACTAAGTGATGCCTTGGATTATGCTTCATTTAGAAGCCTTTACTCAATGAGCACCAATGATCAGCTCAGAATGATCATTTTAACTTGCTGATCAACTTGACATGTCCACACTAAATCGTGTGTAACTTTTGATTTAGAGCTCAAAATGACACAAATCAAAAACCCAGTTTAAGCTAGTGTGTAAGTTTTGATTTAGAGCTCAAAATGACACAAATCAAAAACCCACTTTAAGCTAGACCAATTTTCTACATTGTGACAAAATTTGAGACAGAAATAGATATGACAAAGCGTCCAAGTTATCCAAAGTATCCAAAACAACATGATGCCATGTATTACGATTCATTTATAAGCCTTTAATCAATGAGCACCAATGCTCAGTTTAGAATGATCATTTTAACTTGCCGATAACCTTTATATGTCCGCACTAAATCGTCCGTAAATTTTGATTTAGAGATCGGAATGACACCAATCAAAAGCCCACGTTAAGCCTGCTCAATTTTCTATTTCGTGACAAAGTTTGAGACAGAAATAGAAACGACCAGGCGTCAAAGTAATATATCTATCCCAATATACGTGATGCCTTGCATTATGCTTCATTAACAAGCCTTTTCTCAATGAGCACCAATGATCAGTTTAGAATGATCATTTTAACTTAATGATCAACTTGACATGTCCGAACTAAATGGTCTGTAACTTTTTATTTAGAGCAGAAAATGACATGAATCAAATGCCCACGTTAACCTAGATCAATTTTCTATATTGCGACAAAATTTAAGAAAGAAATAGATACGACAAAGCATCCAAGTTATCCAATCTATCCAAAACTACATGAGGTCATGTATTATGATTCATTTACAAGACTTTAATCAATGAGCACCAATGCTCAGTTTAGAATTATCATTTTATCTTGCCTATCAACTTGACATATCCGCACTAAATCGCCCGTAACGTTTGATTTTGAGATTTGAATGACACCAATCTAAAGCCCACATTAATCCAGCTCAATTTTCTATATCGTGACAAAGTTTTAGACAGAAATAGATTCGACCAAACGTCCAAGTAATCTATTCTATCTTAAACTACGTGATGCCTTGCATTATGCTTTTATTTACAAGCTTTTTACTCAATGAGCACCAATGATAAGTTTAGAATGATCATTTTAATTTACCAATCAACTTGACATGTCCGCACTAAATCGTCTGTGACTTTTGATCTAGAACTCAAAATGATACGAATCAAATACCCACGTTAACCTAGATCAATTTTCTATATGGTGACAAAATTTAAGAAAGAAATAGTTACGACAAAACGTCAAAGTTATCCAATCTATCCAAAACTATGTGATTCTATTTATTATGTTTCATTTATAAGCCTTTACTCAATGAGCATCAATGATCAGTTTATAATGATCGTTTTAACTTGCTGATCAGCTTGACATGTCCAAACTAAAATGGTCTATAACTATTTATTTATAGCTCAAAATGATACGAATCCAATGCCCATGTTAAACTTGATCAATTTTATATATTGTAACAAAATTAAAAAAAAAAGAAATAGATAGCAAAAAGCGTCCAAGTTATCCAATCTATCCAAAACTATGTGGTGCCATGTATTATGATTCATTTATAAGCATTTAATCAATGAGCACCAACGCTCAGTTTAGAATGATCATTTTATCTTGCCGATCAACTTCACATGTCCGCACTAAATCATCCGTAACTTCTGATTTAGAGCTCGGAATGACACCAATCTAAAGCCAACGTTAAGCCAGCTCAATTTTCTACATCGTGACAAAGTTTGCGACAGAAATAGATACGACCAAGCGTCTAAGTAATCCAATCTCTCCCAATCTACGTGATGCATTGCATTATGCTTCATTTACATGCCTTTACTCAATGAGCACCAATTATCAGTTTAGAATGATCATTTTAACTTGCTGTTCAACTTGACATATCCACACTAAATCGTGTGTAACTTTTGATTTAGAGCTCGGAACGACACCAATCTAATGCCCGCGTTAAGCCAGCTCAATTTTCTATATCATGACAAAGTTTGATACCGAAATAGATACGACCAATCGTCCAAGTAATCCATTCTATCCCAAACTAAGTGATGCCTTGGATTATGCTTCATTTAGAAGCCTTTACTCAATGAGCACCAATAATCAGCTTAGAATGATCATTTTAACTTGCTGATCAAGTTGACATGTCCACACTAAATCGTGTGTAACTTTTGATTCAGAGCTCAAAATGACACAAATCAAAAACCCACTTTAAGCTAGATCAATTTTCTACATTGAGACAAAATTTGAGACAGAAATAGATATTACAAAGCGTCCAAGTTATCCAATCTATCCAAAACAACGTTATGCCATGTATTATGATTCGTTTATAAGCCTTTAATCAATGAGCACCAATGCTCAGTTTAGAAAGATCATTTTAACTTCCCAATAACCTTGATATGTACGCACTAAATCGTCCGTAAGTTTTGATTTAGAGCTTGGAATGACACCAATCTAAAGCCCACGTTAAGCCAGCTCAATTTTCTATATCGTGACAAAGTTTGAGACAGAAATAGATACGACCAAGCCTCAAAGTAATATATTTATCCCAATATACGTGATGCCTTGCATTATGCTTCATTAACAAGCCTTTACTCAATGAGCACCAATGATCAGTTTAGAATGATCATTTTAACTTGCTGATCAACTTGACTTGTCCAAACTAAATGGTCTGTAACATTTTATTTAGAGCTGAAAATGACATGAATCCAATGCCCACGTTAACCTAGATCAATTTTCTATATTGTGACAAAATATAAGAAAGAAATAGATACGACAAAGCATCCAAGTTATCCAATCTATCCAAAACTATATGATGCCTTGAATTATGGTTTATTTACAATCCTTTAATCAATGAGCACCAATGCTCAGTTTAGAATGATCATTTTATCTTGCCGATCAACTTGACATATCCGCACTAAATCGCCCATAACTTTTGATTTAGAGATTCGTATGACACCAATCTAAAGCCCACATTAATCCAGCTCAATTTTATATATCGTGACAAAGTTTAAGACAGAAATAGATTCGACCAAGCGTCCAAGTAATCCATCCTATCCCAATCTACGTGATGCCTTGCATTATGCTTCATTTACAAGCCTTTACTCAATGAGCACCAGTGATCAGTTTCAAATGATCATTTTAATTTGCCGATCAACTTGACATGTCCGCACTAAATCGTCTGTGACTCTTGATTTAGAACTCAAAATGATACGGATCCAATACACACGTTAACCTAGATCAATTTTCTATATGGTGACAAAATTTAAGAAAGAAATAGTTACGACAAAACGTCAAAGTTATCCAATCTATCCAAAACTATGTGATTCTACTTATTATGCTTCATTTATAAGCCTTTACTCAATGAGCATCAATGATCAGTTTAGATTGATCATTTTAAGTTGCTGATAAACTTGACATGTCCAATCGAAAATTTTCTATAACTTATTATTTAGAGCTCAAAATGATACGAATCCAATGCCCATGTTAAACTTGATCAATTTTCTATATTGTGACAAAATTTAAAAAAGAAATAGATAGCACAAAGCGTCCAAGTTATCCAATTTATCCAAAACTATGTGATGCCATGTATTATGATTCATTTATAAGCATTTAATCAATGAGCACCAACACTCAGTTTAGAATGATCATTTTATCTTGCCGATCAACTTCACATGTCCTAACTAAATCATCCGTAACTTCTGATTTAGAGCTCGGAATGACACCAATCTAAAGCCAACGTTAAGCCAGCTCAATTTTCTATATCATGACAAAGTTTGCGACAGAAATAGATACGACCAAGTGTCCAAGTAATCCAATCTATCCCAATCTACGTGATGCCTTGCATTATGCTTCATTTACATGCCTTTACTCAAAGAGCACCAATTATCAGTTTAGAATTATCATTTTAACTTGCTGATCAACTTGAGATGTCCACACTAAATCGTGTGTAACTTTTGATTTAGAACTCAAAATGATACAAATCCAATACCCACGTTAACCTAGATCAATTTTCTATATGGTGACAAAATTTAAGAAAGAAATAGATACGAAAAAACGTCAAAGTTGTCCAATCTATCCTAAACTATGTGATTCTATTTATTATGCTTCATTTATAAGCCTTTACTCAATGATCATCAATGATCAGTTTAGAATGATCATTTTAACTTGCAGATCAACTTGACATGTCCAAACTAAAATGGTCTATAACTTTTTATTTAGTGCTCAAAATGATACTAATCCAATGCCCGTGTTAAACTTGATCAATTTTCTATATTGTGACAAAATTTAAAAAAGAAATAGATAGCACAAAGCGTCCAAGTTATGCAATCTATCCAAAACTACGTGATGCCATGTATTACGATTCATTTATAAGCATTTAATCAATGAGCACCAACACTCAGTTTAGAATGATTATTTTATCTTGCCGATCAACTTCACATGTCCGCACTAAATCATCCGTAACCTCTGATTTTGTGCTCGGAATGACACCAATCTAAAGCCAACGTTAAGCAAGCTCAATTTTCTATATCTTGAAAAAGTTTGCAACAGAAATAGATACGACCAAGCGTCCAAGTATTCCATTCTATCCCAATCTATGTGATACTTGCATTATGCTTCATTTACATGTCTTTACTCAATGAGCACCAATTATCAGTTTAGAATGATCATTTTTACTTGCTGATCAACTTGAGATGTCGACACTAAATCGTGTGTAACTTTTGATTTAGAGCTCAGAATGACAAAAATCCAAAGCCCACGTTAATCTAGCTCAATTTTCTATATTGTGACATGATTTAAGAAAAAAACAGATATGACAAAGCGTCCAAGTTATCCAATCTATCCAAACCTACGTGATGTCATGTATTATGATTTATTTATAAACCTTTAATCAATGAGCACCAATGCTCATTTTAGAATGATCATTTTATCTTGCCGATCAACTTGACATATCCGCACTAAATCGCCCGTAACTTTTGATTTTGAGATTTGAATGACACCAATCTAAAGCCCACATTAATCCAGCTCAATTTTCTATATCGTGACAAAGTTTGAGACAGAAATAGATTCGACCTAGCGTCCAAGTAATCCATTCTATCCCAATCTACGTGATGCCTTGCATTATGCTTCATTTACAAGCCTTTACTCAATGAGCACCAATGATCAGTTTAGAATGATCATTTTAATTTGCCGATCAACTTGACATGTCTGCACTAAATCGTCTGTGACTTTTGATTTAGAACTCACAATGATACGAATCCAATACCCACGTCAACCTAGATCAATTTTCTATATGGTGACAAAATTTAAGAAAGAAATAGTTATGACAAAACATCAAAGTTATCAATTCAATCCAAAACTATGTGATTTTATTTATTATGAAATAGGTTCGACAAAGCGTCCAAGGAATCTAATCTCTCCAAAACTGTGTCATGCCATGCATTGGGCTTCATTTAAAAGCCTTTACTCAATGAGCATCAAGGGGCAGTTTAGAATGATCATTTTAACTTGCTGATCAACTTGGCATGTCTACACTAAATCATCCGTAATTTTCGATTTAGAGCTCAGAATGACACGAATATAACGTCCACGTTAAGCTAGCTCAATTTTCTATATTGTGAAAAAATTTAAAACAGAAATAGATACGACAAAGCATCCAAATAATCCAATCTATCCAAAACTGAATGATGCCATGCATTATGCTTCATTTATAGCCTTTACACAATGAGCACCAATGATCAGTTTAGAATGATCATTTTAACTGGTTGGTCAACTTTATATGTCCACACTGAATTGTCCGTAACATTGATATAGAGCTCAGAATGACACAAATCAAAAACCCACTTTAAGCTAGATCAATTTTCTACATTGAGACAGAAATAGATATGACAACGCATCCAAGTTATCCAACCGATCCAAAACAACGATATGCCACATATTATGATTCATTTATAAGCCTTTAATCAATGATCACCAATGCTCAGTTTAGAATGATCATTTTAACTTGTCGATCCACTTGATGTCCGCACTAAATCGTGTGTAACTTTTGATTTAGAGCTCGGAACGACACCAATCTAATGCCCGCGTTAAGCCAGCTCAATTTTCTATATCATGACAAAGTTTGATACCGAAATAGATACGACCAATCGTCCAATTAATCCATTCTATCCCAAACTAATTGATGCCTTGGATTATGCTTCATTTAGAAGCCTTTACTCAATGAGCACCAATAATCAGCTTAGAATGATCATTTTAACTTGCTGATCAACTTGACATGTCCACACTAAATCGTGTGTAACTTTTGATTTAGAGCTCAAAATGACACAAATAAAAAACCCACTTTAAGCTAGATCAATTTTCTACATTGAGACAAAATTTGAGACAGAAATAGATATTACAAAGCGTCCAAGTTATCCAATCTATCCAAAACAACGTTATGCCATGTATTATGATTCGTTTATAAGCCTTTAATCAATGAGCACCAATGCTCAGTTTAGAAAGATCATTTTAACTTCCCAATAACCTTGATATGTCCGCACTAAATCGTCCGTAACTTTTGATTTAGAGCTCGGAATGACACCAATCTAAAGCCCACGTTAAGCCAGCTCAATTTTCTATATCATGACAAAGTTTGAGACAGAAATAGATACGACCAAGCCTCAAAGTAATATATTTATCCCAATATACGTGATGCCTTGCATTATGCTTCATTAACAAGTCTTTACTCAATGAGCACCAATGATCAGTTTAGAATGATCATTTTAACTTGCTGATCAACTTGACTTGTCCAAACTAAATGGTCTGTAACATTTTATTTAGAGCTGAAAATGACATGAATCCAATGCCCACGTTAACCTAGATCAATTTTCTATATTTTGACAAAATATAAGAAAGAAATAGATACGACAAAGCATCCAAGTTATCCAATCTATCCAAAACTATATGATGCCTTGAATTATGGTTCATTTACAATCCTTTAATCAATGAGCACCAATGCTCAGTTTAGAATGATCATTTTATCTTGCCGATCAACTTGACATATCCGCACTAAATCGCCCATAACGTTTGATTTAGAGATTCGAATGACACCAATCTAAAGGCCACATTAATCCAGCTCAATTTTATATATCGTGACAAAGTTTGAGACAGAAATAGATTCGACCAAGCGTCCAAGTAATCCATCCTATCCCAATCTACGTGATGCCTTGCATTATGCTTCATTTACAAGCCTTTACTCAATGAGCACCAGTGATCAGTTTCAAATGATCATTTTAATTTGCCGATCAACTTGACATGTCCGCACTAAATCGTTTGTGACTTTTGATTTAGAACTCAAAATGATACGGATCCAATACCCACGTTAACCTAGATCAATTTTCTATATGGTGACAAAATTTAAGAAAGAAATAGTTACGACAAAACGTCAAAGTTATCCAATCTATCCAAAACTATGTGATTCTACTTATTATGCTTCATTTATAAGCCTTTACTCAATGAGCATCAATGATCAGTTTAGATTGATCATTTTAACTTGCTGATAAACTTGACATGTCCAAACTTTTTATTTAGAGCTCAAAATGATACGAATCCAATGCCCATGTTAAACTTGATCAATTTTCTATATTGTGACAAAATTTAAAAAAGAAATAGATAGCACAAAGCGTCCAAGTTAACCAATTGAATCTAAAACTATGTGATTCTATTTATTATGAAATAGGTTCGACAAAGCGTCCAAGGAATCTAATCTCTCCAAAACTGTGTCATGCCATGCATTGGGCTTCATTTATAGCCTTTTTTCAATGAGTATCAAGGGTCAGTTTAGAATGATCATTTTAACTTGCTGATCAACTTGACATGTCTACACTAAATCATCCGTAATTTTGGATTTAGAGCTCAGAATGACATGAATATAACATCCACATTAAGCTAGCTCAATTTTCTATATTGTGAAAAAAATTTAAGACAGAAATAGATACGACAAAGCGTCCAAATAATCCAATCTATCCAAAACTGAATGATGCCATGCATTATGCTTCATTTATAGCCTTTACACAATGAGCACCAATGATCAGTTTAGAATGATCATTTTAACTGGTTGGTCAACTTTATATGTCCACACTGAATCGTCCGTAACATTGATATAGAGCTCAGAATGACACAAATCAAAAACCCACTTTAAGCTAGATCAATTTTCTACATTGAGACAGAAATAGATATGACAACGCGTCCAAGTTATCCAACCGATCCAAAACAAAGATATGCCACATATTATGATTCATTTATAAGCCTTTAATCAATGAGCACCAATGCTCAGTTGAGAATGATCATTTAAACTTGTCGATCCACTTGATGTCCGCACTAAATCGTACATAAATTTTGATTTAGAGCTCGGAAGACACCAATCTAATGCACACGTTAAGCCAGCTCAATTTTCTATATCGTGACAAAGTTTGATACCGAAATAGATACGACCAATCGTCCAAGTAATCCATTCTATCCCAAACTAAGTGATGCCTTGGATTATGCTTCATTTAGAAGCCTTTACTCAATGAGCACCAATGATCAGCTTAGAATGATCATTTTAACTTGCTGATCAACTTGACATGTCCACACTAAATCGTGTGTAACTTTTGATTTAGAGCTCAAAATGACACAAATCAAAAACCCACTTTAAGCTAGACCAATTTTCTACATTGTGACAAAATTTGAGACAGAAATAGATATGACAAAGCGTCCAAGTTATCCAAAGTATCCAAAACAACGTGATGCCATGTATTACGATTCATTTATAAGCCTTTAATCAATGAGCACCAATGCTCAGTTTAGAATGATCATTTTAACTTGCCGATAACCTTTATATGTCCGCACTAAATCGTCCGTAACTTTTGATTTAGAGCTCGGAATGACACCAATCAATAGCCCACGTTAAGCCTGCTCAATTTTCTATTTCGTGACAAAGTTTGAGACAGAAATAGAAACGACCAGGCGTCAAAGTAATATATCTATCCCAATATACGTGATGCCTTGCATTATGCTTCATTAACAAGCCTTTTCTCAATGAGCACCAATGATCAGTGTAGAATGATCATTTTAACTTAATGATCAACTTGACATGTCCGAACTAAATGGTCTGTAACTTTTTATTTAGAGCTGAAAATGACATGAATCAAATGCCCACGTTAACCTAAATCAATTTTCTATATTGCGACAAAATTTAAGAAAGAAATAGATACGACAAAGCATCCAAGTTATCCAATCTATCCAAAACTACATGAGGTCATGTATTATGATTCATTTACAAGCCTTTAATCAATGAGCACCAATGCTCAGTTTAGAATGATCATTTTATCTTGCCTATCAACTTGACATATCCGCACTAAATCGCCCGTAACGTTTGATTTTGAGATTCGAATGACACCAATCTAAAGCCCACATTAATCCAGCTCAATTTTCTATATCATGACAAAGTTTTAGACAGAAATAGATTCGACCAAACGTCCAAGTAATCTATTCTATCCCAAACTACGTGATGCCTTGCATTATGCTTCATTTACAAGCTTTTTACTCAATGAGCACCAATGATCAGTTTAGAATGATCATTTTAATTTGCCAATCAACTTGACATGTCCACACAAAATTGTCTGTGACTTTTGATCTAGAACTCAAAATGATACGAATCAAATACCCACGTTAACCTAGATCAATTTTCTATATGGTGACAAAATTTAAGAAAGAAATAGTTACGACAAAGTTATCCAATCTATCCAAAACTATGTCATTCTATTTATTATGTTTCATTTATAAGCCTTTACTCAATGAGCATCAATGATCAGTTTAGAATGATCGTTTTAACTTGCTGATCAGCTTGACATGTCCAAACTAAAATGGTCTATAACTATTTATTTATAGCCAAAATGATACGAATCCAATGCCCATGTTAAACTTGATCAATTTTCTATATTGTGACAAAATTAAAAAAAAGAAATAGATAGCACAAAGCGTCCAAGTTATCCAATCTATCCAAAACTATGTGATTCCATGTATTATGATTCATTTATAAGCATTTAATCAATGAGTACCAACACTCAGTTTAGAATGATCATTTTATCTTGCCGATCAACTTCACATGTCCGCACTAAATCATCCGTAACTTCTGATTTAGAGCTCGGAATGACACCAATCTAAAGCCAACGTTAATTAGCCAGCTCAATTTTCTACATCGTGACAAAGTTTGCGACCGAAATAGATACGACCAAGCGTCTAAGTAATCCAATCTCTCCCAATCTACGTGATGCATTGCATTATGCTTCATTTACATGCCTTTACTCAATGAGCACCAATTATCAGTTTAGAATGATCATTTTAACTTGCTGTTCAACTTGACATATCCACACTAAATCGTGTGTAACTTTTGATTTAGAGCTCGGAACGACACCAATCTAAAGCTCGCGTTAAGCCAGCTCAATTTTTCTATATCATGACAAAGTTTGATACCGAAATAGATACGACCAATCGTCCAATTAATCCATTCTATCCCAAACTAAGTGATGCCTTGGATTATGCTTCATTTAGAATCCTTTACTCAATGAGCACCAATAATCAGCTTAGAATGATCATTTTAACTTGCTGATCAACTTGACATGTCCACACTAAATCGTGTGTAACTTTTGATTTAGAGCTCAAAATGACACAAATAAAAAACCCACTTTAAGCTAGATCAATTTTCTACATTGAGACAAAATTTGAGACAGAAATAGATATTACAAAGCGTCCAAGTTATCCAATCTATCCAAAACAACGTTATGCCATGTATTATGATTCGTTTATAAGCCTTTAATTAATGAGCACCAATGCTCAGTTTAGAAAGATCATTTTAACTTCCAAATAACCTTGATATGTCCACACTAAATCGCCCGTAACTTTTGATTTAGAGCTCGGAATGACACCAATCTAAAGCCCACGTTAAGCCAGCTCAATTTTCTATATCGTGACAAAGTTTGAGACAGAAATAGATACGACCAAGCCTCAAAGTAATATATTTATCCCAATATACGTGATGCCTTGCATTATGCTTCACTAACAAGCCTTTACTCAATGAGCACCAATGATCAGTTTAGAATGATCATTTTAACTTGCTGATCAACTTNACTTTTGATTTAGAGCTCAAAATGACACAAATAAAAAACCCACTTTAAGCTAGATCAATTTTCTACATTGAGACAAAATTTGAGACAGAAATAGATATTACAAAGCGTCCAAGTTATCCAATCTATCCAAAACAACGTTATGCCATGTATTACGATTCGTTTATAAGCCTTTAATCAATGAGCACCAATGCTCAGTTTAGAAAGATCATTTTAACTTCCCAATAACCTTGATATGTCCGCACTAAATCGTCCGTAACTTTTGATTTAGAGCTCGGAATGACACCAATCTAAAGCCCACGTTAAGCCAGCTCAATTTTCTATATCATGACAAAGTTTGAGACAGAAATAGATACGACCAAGCCTCAAAGTAATATATTTATCCCAATATACGTGATGCCTTGCATTATGCTTCATTAACAAGTCTTTACTCAATGAGCACCAATGATCAGTTTAGAATGATCATTTTAACTTGCTGATCAACTTGACTTGTCCAAACTAAATGGTCTGTAACATTTTATTTAGAGCTGAAAATGACATGAATCCAATGCCCACGTTAACCTAGATCAATTTTCTATATTTTGACAAAATATAAGAAAGAAATAGATACGACAAAGCATCCAAGTTATCCAATCTATCCAAAACTATATGATGCCTTGAATTATGGTTCATTTACAATCCTTTAATCAATGAGCACCAATGCTCAGTTTAGAATGATCATTTTATCTTGCCGATCAACTTGACATATCCGCACTAAATCGCCCATAACGTTTGATTTAGAGATTCGAATGACACCAATCTAAAGGCCACATTAATCCAGCTCAATTTTATATATCGTGACAAAGTTTGAGACAGAAATAGATTCGACCAAGCGTCCAAGTAATCCATCCTATCCCAATCTACGTGATGCCTTGCATTATGCTTCATTTACAAGCCTTTACTCAATGAGCACCAGTGATCAGTTTCAAATGATCATTTTAATTTGCCGATCAACTTGACATGTCCGCACTAAATCGTTTGTGACTTTTGATTTAGAACTCAAAATGATACGGATCCAATACCCACGTTAACCTAGATCAATTTTCTATATGGTGACAAAATTTAAGAAAGAAATAGTTACGACAAAACGTCAAAGTTATCCAATCTATCCAAAACTATGTGATTCTACTTATTATGCTTCATTTATAAGCCTTTACTCAATGAGCATCAATGATCAGTTTAGATTGATCATTTTAACTTGCTGATAAACTTGACATGTCCAAACTTTTTATTTAGAGCTCAAAATGATACGAATCCAATGCCCATGTTAAACTTGATCAATTTTCTATATTGTGACAAAATTTAAAAAAGAAATAGATAGCACAAAGCGTCCAAGTTAACCAATTGAATCTAAAACTATGTGATTCTATTTATTATGAAATAGGTTCGACAAAGCGTCCAAGGAATCTAATCTCTCCAAAACTGTGTCATGCCATGCATTGGGCTTCATTTATAGCCTTTTTTCAATGAGTATCAAGGGTCAGTTTAGAATGATCATTTTAACTTGCTGATCAACTTGACATGTCTACACTAAATCATCCGTAATTTTGGATTTAGAGCTCAGAATGACATGAATATAACATCCACATTAAGCTAGCTCAATTTTCTATATTGTGAAAAAAATTTAAGACAGAAATAGATACGACAAAGCGTCCAAATAATCCAATCTATCCAAAACTGAATGATGCCATGCATTATGCTTCATTTATAGCCTTTACACAATGAGCACCAATGATCAGTTTAGAATGATCATTTTAACTGGTTGGTCAACTTTATATGTCCACACTGAATCGTCCGTAACATTGATATAGAGCTCAGAATGACACAAATCAAAAACCCACTTTAAGCTAGATCAATTTTCTACATTGAGACAGAAATAGATATGACAACGCGTCCAAGTTATCCAACCGATCCAAAACAAAGATATGCCACATATTATGATTCATTTATAAGCCTTTAATCAATGAGCACCAATGCTCAGTTGAGAATGATCATTTAAACTTGTCGATCCACTTGATGTCCGCACTAAATCGTACATAAATTTTGATTTAGAGCTCGGAAGACACCAATCTAATGCACACGTTAAGCCAGCTCAATTTTCTATATCGTGACAAAGTTTGATACCGAAATAGATACGACCAATCGTCCAAGTAATCCATTCTATCCCAAACTAAGTGATGCCTTGGGTTATGCTTCATTTAGAAGCCTTTACTCAATGAGCACCAATGATCAGCTTAGAATGATCATTTTAACTTGCTGATCAACTTGACATGTCCACACTAAATCGTGTGTAACTTTTGATTTAGAGCTCAAAATGACACAAATCAAAAACCCACTTTAAGCTAGACCAATTTTCTACATTGTGATAAAATTTGAGACAGAAATAGATATGACAAAGCGTCTAAGTTATCCAAAGTATCCAAAACAACGTGATGCCATGTATTACGATTCATTTATAAGCCTTTAATCAATGAGCACCAATGCTCAGTTTAGAATGATCATTTTAACTTGCCGATAACCTTTATATGTCCGCACTAAATCGTCCGTAACTTTTGATTTAGAGCTCGGAATGACACCAATCAATAGCCCACGTTAAGCCTGCTCAATTTTCTATTTCGTGACAAAGTTTGAGACAGAAATAGAAACGACCAGGCGTCAAAGTAATATATCTATCCCAATATACGTGATGCCTTGCATTATGCTTCATTAACAAGCCTTTTCTCAATGAGCACCAATGATCAGTGTAGAATGATCATTTTAACTTAATGATCAACTTGACATGTCCGAACTAAATGGTCTGTAACTTTTTATTTAGAGCTGAAAATGACATGAATCAAATGCCCACGTTAACCTAAATCAATTTTCTATATTGCGACAAAATTTAAGAAAGAAATAGATACGACAAAGCATCCAAGTTATCCAATCTATCCAAAACTACATGAGGTCATGTATTATGATTCATTTACAAGCCTTTAATCAATGAGCACCAATGCTCAGTTTAGAATGATCATTTTATCTTGCCTATCAACTTGACATATCCGCACTAAATCGCCCGTAACGTTTGATTTTGAGATTCGAATGACACCAATCTAAAGCCCACATTAATCCAGCTCAATTTTCTATATCATGACAAAGTTTTAGACAGAAATAGATTCGACCAAACGTCCAAGTAATCTATTCTATCCCAAACTACGTGATGCCTTGCATTATGCTTCATTTACAAGCTTTTTACTCAATGAGCACCAATGATCAGTTTAGAATGATCATTTTAATTTGCCAATCAACTTGACATGTCCACACAAAATTGTCTGTGACTTTTGATCTAGAACTCAAAATGATACGAATCAAATACCCACGTTAACCTAGATCAATTTTCTATATGGTGACAAAATTTAAGAAAGAAATAGTTACGACAAAGTTATCCAATCTATCCAAAACTATGTCATTCTATTTATTATGTTTCATTTATAAGCCTTTACTCAATGAGCATCAATGATCAGTTTAGAATGATCGTTTTAACTTGCTGATCAGCTTGACATGTCCAAACTAAAATGGTCTATAACTATTTATTTATAGCCAAAATGATACGAATCCAATGCCCATGTTAAACTTGATCAATTTTCTATATTGTGACAAAATTAAAAAAAAGAAATAGATAGCACAAAGCGTCCAAGTTATCCAATCTATCCAAAACTATGTGATTCCATGTATTATGATTCATTTATAAGCATTTAATCAATGAGTACCAACACTCAGTTTAGAATGATCATTTTATCTTGCCGATCAACTTCACATGTCCGCACTAAATCATCCGTAACTTCTGATTTAGAGCTCGGAATGACACCAATCTAAAGCCAACGTTAATTAGCCAGCTCAATTTTCTACATCGTGACAAAGTTTGCGACCGAAATAGATACGACCAAGCGTCTAAGTAATCCAATCTCTCCCAATCTACGTGATGCATTGCATTATGCTTCATTTACATGCCTTTACTCAATGAGCACCAATTATCAGTTTAGAATGATCATTTTAACTTGCTGTTCAACTTGACATATCCACACTAAATCGTGTGTAACTTTTGATTTAGAGCTCGGAACGACACCAATCTAAAGCTCGCGTTAAGCCAGCTCAATTTTTCTATATCATGACAAAGTTTGATACCGAAATAGATACGACCAATCGTCCAATTAATCCATTCTATCCCAAACTAAGTGATGCCTTGGATTATGCTTCATTTAGAATCCTTTACTCAATGAGCACCAATAATCAGCTTAGAATGATCATTTTAACTTGCTGATCAACTTGACATGTCCACACTAAATCGTGTGTAACTTTTGATTTAGAGCTCAAAATGACACAAATAAAAAACCCACTTTAAGCTAGATCAATTTTCTACATTGAGACAAAATTTGAGACAGAAATAGATATTACAAAGCGTCCAAGTTATCCAATCTATCCAAAACAACGTTATGCCATGTATTATGATTCGTTTATAAGCCTTTAATTAATGAGCACCAATGCTCAGTTTAGAAAGATCATTTTAACTTCCAAATAACCTTGATATGTCCACACTAAATCGCCCGTAACTTTTGATTTAGAGCTCGGAATGACACCAATCTAAAGCCCACGTTAAGCCAGCTCAATTTTCTATATCGTGACAAAGTTTGAGACAGAAATAGATACGACCAAGCCTCAAAGTAATATATTTATCCCAATATACGTGATGCCTTGCATTATGCTTCACTAACAAGCCTTTACTCAATGAGCACCAATGATCAGTTTAGAATGATCATTTTAACTTGCTGATCAACTTGACTTGTCCAAACTAAATGGTCTGTAACATTTTATTTAGAGCTGAAAATGACATGAATCCAATGCCCACGTTAACCTAGATCAATTTTCTATATTGTGACAAAATATAAGAAAGAAATAGATACGACAAAGCATCCAAGTTATCCAATCTATCCAAAACTATATGATGCCTTGAATTATGGTTTATTTACAATCCTTTAATCAATGAGCACCAATGCTCAGTTTAGAATGATCATTTTATCTTGCCGATCAACGATCAATTTGACATATCCGCACTAAATCGCCCATAACTTTTGATTTAGAGATTCGAATGACACCAATCTAAAGCCCACATTAATCCAGCTCAATTTTATATATCGTGACAAAGTTTGAGACAGAAATAGATTCGACCAAGCGTCCAAGTAATCCATCCTATCCCAATCTACGTGATGCCTTGCATTATGCTTCATTTACAAGCCTTTACTCAATGAGCACCAGTGATCAGTTTCAAATGATCATTTTAATTTCCCGATCAACTTGACATGTCCGCACTAAATCGTCTGTGACTTTTGATTTAGAACTCAAAAGGATACGGATCCAATATCCACGTTAACCTAGATCAATTTTCTATATGGTGACAAAATTTAAGAAAGAAATAGTTACGACAAAATGTCAAAGTTATCCAATCTATCCAAAACTATGTGATTCTACTTATTATGCTTCATTTATAAGCCTTTACTCAATGAGCATCAATGATTAGTTTAGATTGATCATTTTAACTTCCTGATAAACTTGACATGTCCAAACAAAAATTTTCTATAACTTTTTATTTAGAGCTCAAAATGATACGAATCCAATGCCCATGTTAAACTTGATCAATTTTCTATATTGTGACAAAATTTAAAAAAGAAATAGATAGACAAAGCGTCCAAGTTATCCAATCTATCAAAAACTATGTGATGCCATGTATTATGATTCATTTATAAGCATTTAATCAATGAGCACCAACGCTCAGTTTAGAATGATCATTTTATCTTGCCGATCAACTTCACATGTCCTAACTAAATCATCCGTAACTTCTGATTTAGAGCTCGGAATGACACCAATCTAAAGCCAACGTTAAGCCAGCTAAATTTTCTATATCATGACAAAGTTTGCGACAGAAATAGATACGACCAAGTGTCCAAGTAATCCAATCTATCCCAATCTACGTGATGCCTTGCATTATGCTTCATTTACATGCCTTTACTCAAAGAGCACCAATTATCAGTTTAGAATTATCATTTTAACTTGCTGATCAACTTGAGATGTCCACACTAAATCGTGTGTAACTTTTGATTTAGAACTCAAAATGATACAAATCCAATACCCACGTTAACCTAGATCAATTTTCTATATGGTGACAAAATTTAAGAAAGAAATAGATACGAAAAAACGTCAAAGTTGTCCAATCTATCCTAAACTATGTGATTCTATTTATTATGCTTCATTTATAAGCCTTTACTCAATGATCATCAATGATCAGTTTAGAATGATCATTTTAACTTGCAGATCAACTTGACATGTCCAAACTAAAATGGTCTATAACTTTTTATTTAGTGCTCAAAATGATACTAATCCAATGCCCGTGTTAAACTTGATCAATTTTCTATATTGTGACAAAATTTAAAAAAGAAATAGATAGCACAAAGCGTCCAAGTTATGCAATCTATCCAAAACTACGTGATGCCATGTATTACGATTCATTTATAAGCATTTAATCAATGAGCACCAACACTCAGTTTAGAATGATTATTTTATCTTGCCGATCAACTTCACATGTCCGCACTAAATCATCCGTAACTTCTGATTTTGTGCTCGGAATGACACCAATCTAAAGCCAACGCTAAGCAAGCTCAATTTTCTAAATCGTGAAAAAGTTTGCAACAGAAATAGATACGACCAAGCATCCAAGTATTCCATTCTATCCCAATCTATGTGATGCTTGCATTATGCTTCATTTACATGCCTTTACTCAATGAGCACCAATTATCAGTTTAGAATGATCATTTTTACTTGCTGATCAACTTGACATGTCGACACTAAATCGTGTGTAACTTTTGATTTAGAGCTCAGAATGACAAAAATCCAAAGCCCACGTTAAGCTAGCTCAATTTTCTATATTGTGACATGATTTAAGGAAAAAACAGAAATGACAAAGCGTCCAAGTTATCCAATCTATCCAAACCTACGTGATGTCATGTATTATGATTTATTTATAAGCCTTTAATCAATGAGCACCAATGCTCATTTTAGAATGATCATTTTATCTTGCCGATCAACTTGACATATCCGCACTAAATCGCCCGTAACTTTTGATTTTGAGATTCGAATGACACCAATCTAATGCCCACATTAATCCAGCTCAATTTTCTATATCGTGACAAAGTTTGAGACAGAAATAGATTCGACCAAGCGTCCAAGTAATCCATTCTATCCCAATCTACGTGATGCCTTGCATTATGCTTCGTTTACAAGCCTTTACTCAATGAGCACCAATGATCAGTTTAGAATGATCATTTTAATTTGCCGATCAACTTGACATGTCTGCACTAAATCGTCTGTGACTTTTGATTTAGAACTCAAAATGATACGAATCCAATACCCACGTCAACCTAGATCAATTTTCTATATGGTGACAAAATTTAAGAAAGAAATAGTTATGACAAAACATCAAAGTTATCAATTCTATCCAAAACTATGTGATTTTATTTATTATGAAATAGGTTCGACAAAGCGTCCAAGGAATCTAATCTCTCCAAAACTGTGTCATGCCATGCATTGATCTTCATTTAAAAGCCTTTACTCAATGAGCATCAAGGGTCAGTTTAGAATGATCATTTTAACTTGCTGATCAACTTGGCATGTCTACACTAAATCATCTGTAATTTTCGATTTTGAGCTCAGAATGACACGAATATAACGTCCACATTAAGCTAGCTCAATTTTCTATATTGTGAAAAAAATTTAAGACAGAAATAGATACGACAAAGCGTCCAAATAATCCAATCTATCCAAAACTGAATGATGCCATGCATTATGCTACATTTATAGCCTTTACACAATGAGCACCAATGATCAGTTTAGAATGATCATTTTAACTGGTTGGTCAACTTTATATGTCCACACTGAATCGTCCGTAACATTGATATAGAGCTCAGAATGACACAAATCAAAAACCCACTTTAAGCTAGATCAATTTTCTACATTGAGACAGAAATAGATATGAAAACGCGTCCAAGTTATCCAACCGATCCAAAGCAACGATATGCCACATATTATGATTAATTTATAAGCCTTTAATCAATGATCACCAATGCTCAGTTTAGAATGATCATTTTAACTTGTCGATCCACTTGATGTCCGCACTAAATCGTCCATAAATTTTGATTTAGTGCTCGGAAGACAACAATCTAATGCCCACGTTAAGCCAGCTCAATTTTCTATATCGCGACAAAGTTTGATACCGAAATAGATACGACCAATCGTCCAAGTAATCCATTCTATCCCAAACTAAGTGATGCCTTGGATTATGCTTTATTTAGAAGCCTTTACTCAATGATCAGCTTAGAATGATCATTTTAACTTGCTGATCAACTTGACATGTCCACACTAAATCGTGTGTAACTTTTGATTTAGAGCTCAAAATGACACAAATCAAAAACCGAGTTTAAGCTAGATCAATTTTCTACATTGTGACAAAATTTGAGAAGAAATAGATATGACAAAGCGTCCAAGTTATCCAATGTATCCAAAACAACGTGATGCCATGTATTACGATTCATTTATAAGCCTTTAGTCAATGAGTACCAATGCTCAGTTTAGAATGATCATTTTAACTTGCCGATAACCTTTATATGTCCACACTAAATCGTCCGTAACTTTTGATTTAGAGCTCGGAATGACACCAATCTAAAGCCCACGTTAAGCCAGCTCAATTTTCTATATCGTGACAAAGTTTGCAACAGAAATAGATACGACCAAGCGTCCAAGTAATCCATTCTATCCCAATCTACGTGATGCTTTCATTATGCTTCATTTACATGCCTTTCCTCAATGAGCACCAATTATCAGTTTAGAATGATCATTTTTACTTGCTGATCAACTTGACATGTCAACACTAAATCGTGTGTAACTTTTGATTTATATCTCAGAATGACAAAAATCCAAAGCCCACGTTAATCTAGCTCAATTTTCTATATTGTGACAAGATTTAAGAAAAAAAACAGATACGACAAAGCGTCCAAGTTATCCAATCTATCCAAACCTACGTGATGTCATGTCTTATGATTTATTTATAAGCCTTTAATCAATGAGCACCAATGCTCATTTTAGAATGATCATTTTATCTTGCCGATCAACTTGACATATCCGCACTAAATCGCCCGTAACTTTTGATTTTGAGATTCGAATGACACCAATCTAAAGCCCACATTAATCCAGCTCAATTTTCTATATCATGACAAAGTTTGAGACAGAAATAGATTCGACCAAGCGTCCAAGTAAGCCATTCTATCCCGATCTACGTGATGCCTTGCATTATGCTTCATTTACAAGCTTTTACTCAATGAGCACCAATGATCAGTTTAGAATGATCATTTTAATTTTCCGATCAACTTGACATGTCTGCGCTAAATCGTCTGTGACTTTTGATTTAGAACTCAAAATGATACGAATCCAATACCCACGTTAACCTAGATCAATTTTCTATATGGTGACAAAATTTAAGAAAGAAATAGTTACGACAAAACGTCAAAGTTATCCAATCTATCCAAAACTATGTGATTCTATTTATTATGCTTCATTTATAAGCCCTTCCTCAATGAGCATCAATGATCAGTTTAGAATGATCATTTTAACTTGCTCATCAACTTGACATGTCCAAACTAAAATGGTCTATAAGTTTTTATTTAGAGCTGAAAATGATACGAATCCAATGCCCATGTTAAACTTGATCAATTTTCTATATTGTATCCAAAACTATGTGATTCTATTTNCTTCATTTACAAGCCTTTACTCAATGAGCACCAATGATCAGTTTAGAATGATCATTTTAATTTGCCGATCAACTTGACATGTCTACACTAAATCGTCTGTGACTTTTGATTTAGAACTCAAAATGATACGAATCCAATACCCACGTCAACCTAGATAATTTTCTATATGGTGACAAAATTTAAGAAAGAAATAGTTATGACAAAACATCAAAGTTATCAATTCTATCCAAAACTATGTGATTTTATTTATTATGAAATAGGTTCGACAAAGCGTCCAAGGAATCTAATCTCTCCAAAACTGTGTCATGCCATGCATTGGGCTTCATTTAAAAGCCTTTACTCAATGAGCATCAAGGGTCAGTTTAGAATGATCATTTTAACTTGCTGATCAACTTGGCATGTCTACACTAAATCATCCGTAATTTTCGATTTAGAGCTCAGAATGACACGAATATAACGTCCACATTAAGCTAGCTCAATTTTCTCAAAATGACACAAATCAAAAACCCAGTTTAAGCTAGATCAATTTTCTACATTGTGACAAAATTTGAGAGAGAAATAGATATGACAAAGCGTCCAAGTTATCCAATGTATCCAAAACAACGTGATGCCATGTATTACGATTCATTTATAAGCCTTTAGTCAATGAGCACCAATGCTCAGTTTAGAATGATCATTTTAACTTGCCGATAACCTTTATATGTCCACACTAAATCGTCCGTAACTTTTGATTTAGAGCTCGGAATGACACCAATCTAAAGCCCACGTTAAGCCAGCTCAATTTTCTATATCGTGACAAAATTTGCAACAGAAATAGATACGACCAAGCGTCGAAGTAATCCATTCTATCCCAATCTACGTGATGCTTGCATTATGCTTCATTTACATGCCTTTCCTCAATGAGCACCAATTATCAGTTTGGAATGATCATTTTTACTTGCTGATCAACTTGACATGTCAACACTAAATCGTGTGTAACTTTTGATTTATAGCTCAGAATGACAAAAATCCAAAGCCCACGTTAATCTAGCTCAATTTTCTATATTGTGACAAGATTTAAGAAAAAAAACAGATACGACAAAGCGTCCAAGTTATCCAATCTATCCAAACCTACGTGATGTCATGTCTTATGATTTATTTATAAGCCTTTAATCAATGAGCACCAATGCTCATTTTAGAATGATCATTTTATCTTGCCGATCAACTTGACATATCCGCACTAAATCGCCCGTAACTTTTGATTTTGAGATTCGAATGACACCAATCAAAGCCCACATTAATCCAGTCAATTTTCTATATCGTGACAAAGTTTGAGACAGAAATAGATTCGACCAAGCGTCCAAGTAATCCATTCTGTCCCAATCTACGTGATGCCTTGCATTATGCTTCATTTACAAGCCTTTACTCAATGAGCACCAATGATCAGTTTAGAATGATCATTTTAATTTGCCGATCAACTTGACATGTCCGCACTAAATCGTCTGTAACTTTTGATTTAGAAGTAAAATGATACAAATCCAATACCCACGTTAACCTAGATCAATTTTCTATATGGTGACAAAATTTAAGAAAGAAATAGATACGACAAAACGTCAAAGTTGTCCAATCTATCCTAAACTATGTGATTCTATTTATTATGCTTCATTTATAAGCCTTTACTCAATGATCATCAATGATCAGTTTAGAATGATCATTTTAACTTGCTGATGAACTTGACATGTCCAAACTAAAATGGTCTATAACTTTTTATTTAGTGCTCAAAATGATACTAATACAATGCCCGTGTTAAACTTGATCAATTTTCTATATTGTGACAAAATTTAAAAAAGAAATAGATAGCACAAAGCGTCCAAGTTATCCAATCTATCCAAAACTACGTGATGCCATGTATTACAATTCATTTATAAGCATTTAATCAATGAGCACCAACACTCAGTTTAGAATGATTATTTTATCTTGCCGATCAACTTCACATGTCCGCACTAAATCATCCGTAACTTCTGATTTTGTGCTCGGAATGACACCAATCTAAAGCCAACGTTAAGCAAGCTCAATTTTCTATATCGTGAAAAAGTTTGCAACAGAAATAGATACGACCAAGCGTCCAAGTATTCCATTCTATCCCAATCTATGTGATGCTTGCATTATGCTTCATTTACATGCCTTTACTCAATGAGCACCAATTATCAGTTTAGAATGATCATTTTTACTTGCTGATCAACTTGACATGTCACACTAAATCGTGTGTAACTTTTGATTTAGAGCTCAGAATGACAAAAATCCAAAGCCCACGTTAATCTAGCTCAATTTTCTATATTGTGACATGATTTAAGAAAAAAACAGAAATGACAAAGCGTCCAAGTTATCCAATCTATCCAAACCTACGTGATGTCATGTATTATGATTTATTTATAAGCCTTTAATCAATGAGCACCAATGCTCATTTTAGAATGATCATTTTATCTTGCCGATCAACTTGACATATCCGCACTAAATCGCCCGTAACTTTTGATTTTGAGATTCGAATGACACCAATCTAAAGCCCACATTAATCCAGCTCAATTTTCTATATCGTGACAAAGTTTGAGACAGAAATAGATTCGACCAAGCGTCCAAGTAATCCATTCTATCCCAATCTACGTGATGCCTTGCATTATGCTTCATTTACAAGCCTTTACTCAATGAGCACCAATGATCAGTTTAGAATGATCATTTTAATTTGCCGATCAACTTGACATGTCTACACTAAATCGTCTGTGACTTTTGATTTAGAACTCAAAATGATACGAATCCAATACCCACGTCAACCTAGATAATTTTCTATATGGTGACAAAATTTAAGAAAGAAATAGTTATGACAAAACATCAAAGTTATCAATTCTATCCAAAACTATGTGATTTTATTTATTATGAAATAGGTTCGACAAAGCGTCCAAGGAATCTAATCTCTCCAAAACTGTGTCATGCCATGCATTGGGCTTCATTTAAAAGCCTTTACTCAATGAGCATCAAGGGTCAGTTTAGAATGATCATTTTAACTTGCTGATCAACTTGGCATGTCTACACTAAATCATCCGTAATTTTCGATTTAGAGCTCAGAATGACACGAATATAACGTCCACATTAAGCTAGCTCAATTTTCTATATTGTGAAAAAATTTATGACAGAAATAGATACGACAAAGCGTCCAAATAATCCAATCTATCCAAAACTGAATGATGCCATGCATTATGCTTCATTTATAGCCTTTACACAATGAGCACCAATGATCAGTTTAGAATGATCATTTTAACTGGTTGGTTAACTTTATATGTCCACACTGAATCGTCCGTAACATTGATATAGAGCTCAGAATGACACAAATGAAAAACCCACTTTAAGCTAGATCAATTTTCTACATTGAGACAGAAATAGATATGAAAACGCGTCCAAGTTATCCAACCGATCCAAAACAACGATATGCCACATATTATGATTCATTTATAAGCCTTTAATCAATGATCACCAATGCTCAGTTTAGAATGATCATTTTAACTTGTCGATCCACTTGATGTCCGCACTAAATCGTCCATAAATTTTGATTTAGTGCTCGGAAGACAACAATCTAATGCCCACGTTAAGCCAGCTCAATTTTCTATATCGCGACAAAGTTTGATACCGAAATAGATACGACCAATCGTCCAAGTAATCCATTCTATCCCAAACTAAGTGATGCCTTGGATTATGCTTTATTTAGAAGCCTTTACTCAATGATCAGCTTAGAATGATCATTTTAACTTGCTGATCAACTTGACATGTCCACACTAAATCGTGTGTAACTTTTGATTTAGAGCTCAAAATGACACAAATCAAAAACCGAGTTTAAGCTAGATCAATTTTCTACATTGTGACAAAATTTGAGAAGAAATAGATATGACAAAGCGTCCAAGTTATCCAATGTATCCAAAACAACGTGATGCCATGTATTACGATTCATTTATAAGCCTTTAGTCAATGAGTACCAATGCTCAGTTTAGAATGATCATTTTAACTTGCCGATAACCTTTATATGTCCACACTAAATCGTCCGTAACTTTTGATTTAGAGCTCGGAATGACACCAATCTAAAGCCCACGTTAAGCCAGCTCAATTTTCTATATCGTGACAAAGTTTGCAACAGAAATAGATACGACCAAGCGTCCAAGTAATCCATTCTATCCCAATCTACGTGATGCTTTCATTATGCTTCATTTACATGCCTTTCCTCAATGAGCACCAATTATCAGTTTAGAATGATCATTTTTACTTGCTGATCAACTTGACATGTCAACACTAAATCGTGTGTAACTTTTGATTTATAGCTCAGAATGACAAAAATCCAAAGCCCACGTTAATCTAGCTCAATTTTCTATATTGTGACAAGATTTAAGAAAAAAAACAGATACGACAAAGCGTCCAACTTATCCAATCTATCCAAACCTACGTGATGTCATGTCTTATGATTTATTTATAAGCCTTTAATCAATGAGCACCAATGCTCATTTTAGAATGATAATTTTATCTTGCCGATCAACTTCACATGTCCGCACTAAATCATCCGTAACTTCTGATTTTGTGCTCGGAATGACACCAATCTAAAGCCAACGTTAAACAAGCTCAATTTTCTATATCGTGACAAAGTTTGCAATAGAAATAGATACGACCAAGCGTCCAAGTATTCCATTCTATCCCAATCTATGTGATGCTTGCATTATGCTTCATTTACATGCCTTTACTCAATGAGCACCAATTATCAGTTTAGAATGATCATTTTTACTTGCTGATCAACTTGACATGTCGACACTAAATCGTGTGTAACTTTTGATTTAGAGCTCAGAATGACAAAAATCCAAAGCCCACGTTAATCTAGCTCAATTTTCTATATTGTGACATGATTTAAGAAAAAAACAGAAATGACAAAGCGTCCAAGTTATCCAATCTATCCAAACCTACGTGATGTCATGTATTATGATTTATTTATAAGCCTTTAATCAATGAGCACCAATGCTCATTTTAGAATGATCATTTTATCTTGCCGATCAACTTGACATATCCGCACTAAATCGCCCGTAACTTTTGATTTTGAGATTTGAATGACACCAATCTAAAGCCCAGATTAATCCAGCTCAATTTTCTATATCGTGACAAAGTTTGAGACAGAAATAGATTCGACCAAGCGTCCAAGNCAGTTTAGAATGATCATTTTTACTTGCTGATCAACTTGACATGTCAACACTAAATCGTGTGTAACTTTTGATTTATAGCTCAGAATGACAAAAATCCAAAGCCCACGTTAATCTAGCTCAATTTGCTATATTGTGACAAGATTTAAGAAAAAAACAGATACGACAAAGCGTCCAAGTTATCCAATCTATCCAAACCTACGTGATGTCATGTCTTATGATTTATTTATAAGCCTTTAATCAATGAGCACCAATGCTCATTTTAGAATGATCATTTTATCTTGCCGATAACCTTGATATGTTTGTAGTAAATCGTCCGTAACTTTTGATTTAGAGCTTGGAATGACACCAATCTAAAGCCCACGTTAAGCCAGCTCAATTTTCTATATCGTGACAAAGTTTGAGACAGAAATAGATACGACCAATCGTCAAAGTAATATCTCTATCCCAATATACGTGATGCTTTGCATTATGCTTCATTAACAAGCCTTTACTCAATGAGCACCAATGATCAGTTTAGAATGATCATTTTAACTTGCTGATCAACTTGACAGGTCCGAACTAAATGGTCTATACCTTTTTATTTAGAGCTGAAAATGACATAAATCCAATGCCCACGTTAACCTAGATCAATTTTCTATATTGTGACAAAATATAAGAAAGAAATAGATACGACAAAGAATCATATTTATCCAAAACTACATGATGCCATGTATTATAGTTCATTTATAAGCCTTTAATCAATGAGCACCAATGCTCAGTTTAGAATGATCATTTTATCTTTCCGATCAACTTGACATATCCGCACTAAATCGGCCGTAACTTTTGATTTAGACATTCGAATGACACCAATCTAAAGCCCACATTAATCCAGCTCAATTTTCTACATAATGACAAAGTTTGAGACAGAAATAGATTCGACCAAGCGTCCAAGTAATCCATTATATCCAAATCTACGTGATGCCTTGCATTATGCTTCATTTACAAGCCTTTACTCAATGAGCACCAATGATCAGTTTAGAATGATCATTTTAATTTGCCAATCAACTTGACATGTCCGCACTAAATCTTCTGTGACTTTTGATCTAGAACTCAAAATGATACGAATCAAATACCCACGTTAACCTATATCAATTTTCTATATGGTGACAAAATTTAAGAAAGAAATAGTTACAACAAAATGTCAAAGTTATCCAATCTATCCAAAACTATGTGATTCTATTTATTATGTTTCATTTATAAGCCTTTACTCAATGAGCATCAATGATCAGTTTAGAATGATCATTTTAACTTGCTGATCAACTTGACATGTCCAAACTAAAATGGTCTATAACTTTTTATTTAGAGCTCAAAATGATACGAATCCAATGCCCATGTTAAACTTGATCAATTTTCTATATTTTGACAAAATTTTAAAAAGAAATAGATAGCACAAAGCCTCCAAGTTATCCAATCTATCCAAAACTACGTGATGCCATGTATTACGATTCGTTTATAAGCATTTAATCAATGAGCACTAACACTCAGTTTAGAATGATCATTTTATCTTGACGATGAACTTCACATGTCCGCACTAAATCATCCGTAACTTCGTATTTAGAGCTCGGAATGACACCAATCTAAAGCCAACGTTAAGCCAGCTCAATTTTCTATATCGTGACAAAGTTTGCGACAGAAATAGATACGACCAAGCATCCAAGTAATCCAATCTATCCCAATCTATGTGATGCCTTTCATTATGCTTCATTTACATGTCTTTACTCAATGAGCACCAATTATCAGTTTAGAATGATCATTTTTACTTGCTGATCAACTTGACATGTCAACACTAAATCGTGTGTAACTTTTGATTTAGAGCTCAGAATGACAAAAATCCAAAGCCCACGTTAATCTAGCTCAAGTTTCTATATTGTGACAAGATTTAAGAACAAAACAGATATGACAAAGCATCCAAGTTATCCAATCTATCCAAACCTACGAGATGTCATGTATTATGATTTATTTATAAGCCTTTAATCAATGAATACTAATGCTCATTTTAGAATGATCATTTTATCTTGCCGATCAGCTTGACATGTCCGCACAAAATCGTCCGTAACATTTGATATAGAGCTAGGATTGACACCAATCTAAAGCCCGCGTTAAGCCAGCTCAATTTTCTATATCGTGACAGAGTTTGAGAAAAAAATTGATACGACCAAGTGTCAAATTAATATATCTATCCCAATATACGTGATGCCTTGCATTATGCTTCATTAATAAGCCTTTACTCAATGAGCACCAATGATCAGTTTAGAATGATCATTTAAACTTGCTGATCAACTTGACATGTCCGAACTAAATGGTCTGTAACTTTTTATTTAGAGCTGAAAATGACATAAATCCGATGTCCACGTTAACCTAGATCAATTTTTTATATTGTGACAAAATATAAGAAAGAAATAGATACGACAAAGCATCCAAGTTATCTAGTCTGTCCAAAACTACATGATGCCATGTATTATATTTCATTTATAAGCCTTTAATCAATGAGCACCAATGCTCAGTTTAGAATGATCATTTTATCTTGCCGATCAACTTGACATATCCACACTAAATCGCCCGTAACTTTTGATTTAGAGATTCGAATGACACCAATCTAAAGCCCACATTAAACCAGCTCAATTTTCTATATCATGACAAAGTTTGAGACAGAAATAGATTCGACCAAGCTTCCAAGTAATCCATTCTATCCCAATCTACGTTATGCCTTGCATTATGCTTCATTTACAAGCAATTACTCAATCAGCACCAATGATCAGTTTAGAATGATCATTTTAATTTGCCGATCAACCTAACATGTCCGCACTAAATCGTCTGTGACTTTTGACTTAGAACTCAAAATGATACGAATCCAATACCCACGTTAACCTAGATCAATTTTCTATATGGTGAAAAAATTTAAGAAAGAAATAGTTACGACAAAACGTCAAAGTTATCCGATCTATCCAAAACTATGTGATTCTATTTATTATGCTTCATTTATAAGCCTTTACTCAATGAGCATCAATGATGAGTTTAGAATGATAATTGATACTTGCTGATCAACTTGACATGTCCAAACTAAAACGGTCTATAACTTTTTATTTAGAGCTCAAAATGATACGAATCCAATGCCCATGCTAAACTTGATCAATTTTCTATATTGTGACAAAATTTAAAAAAGAAATAGATAGCACAAAGCATCCAAGTTATCCAATCTATCCAAAACTACGTGATGCCATGTATTATGATTCATTTATAAGCATTTATTCAATGAGTACCAACACTCAGTTCAGAATGATCATTTTATCTTGCCGATCAACTTCACATGTCCACACTAAATCATCCGTAACTTCTGATTTAGAGCTCGGAAGCCAACGTTAAGCCAGCTCAATTTTCTATATCGTGACAAAGTTTGCGACACAAATAGATACGACCAAGTGCCCAAGTAATCCAATCTATCCCAATCAACGTGATGCCTTGCATTATGCTTCATTTACATGCCTTTACTCAATGAGCACCAATTATCAGTTTGGAATGATCCTTTTAACTTGCTGATCAACTTGACATGTCCACACTAAATCGTGTGTAACTTTTGATTTAGAGCTCAGAATGACAAAAATACAAAGCCCACGTTAATCTAGCTCAATTTTCTATATTGTAACAAGATTTAAGAAAAAGAAGATACGCAAAGCATCCAAGTTATCCAATCTATCCAAACCTACGTGATGCCATGTATTATGATTTATATATAAGCCTTTAATCAATGAGCACCAATGCTCATTTTAGAATGATCATTTTATCTTGCCAATCAGGTTGACATGTCCGCACTAAATCGTCTGTAACATTTGATTTAGAGCTAGGATTGACACATATCCAAAGCCCACGTTAAGCCAGCTCAATTTTCTATATGGTGACAAAGTTTGAGACAGAAATAGATACGACAAAGAGTAAAAGTAATATATCTAAACCAATATACGTGATGCCTTGCATTATGCTTCATTAATAAGCCTTTATTCAATGAGCACCAATGATCAGTTTAGAATGACCATTTAAACTTGCTGATCAACTTGACATGTCCGAACTAAATGGTATGTAACTTTTTATTTAGAGCTGAAAATGACATAAATCCGATGTCCATGTTAACCTAGATCAATTTTCTATATTGTGACAAAATATAAGAAAGAAATAGATACGACAAAGCATCCAAGTTATCCAATCTGTCCAAAACTACATGATGCCATGTATTATAGTTCATTTATAAGCCTTTAATCAACGAGCACCAATGCTCAGTTTAGAATGATCATTTTATCTTGCCGATCAACTTGACATATACGCACTAAATCGCCCGTAACTTTTGATTTAGAGATTCGAATGACACCAATCTAAAGCCCACATTAATCCAGTTCAATTTTCTACATAATGACAAAGTTTGAGACAGAAATAGATTCGACCAAGCGTCCAAGTAATCCATTCTATCCCAATCTACGTGATGCCTTGCATTATGCTTCATTTACAAGCCATTACTCAATGAGCACCAATGGTCAGTTTAGAATGATCATTTTAATTTGCCGATCAACTTGACATGTCCGCACTAAATCGTCTGTAACTTTTGATTTAGAACTCAAAATGATACAAATCCAATACCCACGTTAACCTAGATCAATTTTCTATATGGTGACAAAATTTAAGAAAGAAATAGATACGACAAAACATCAAAGTTGTCCAATCTATCCTAAACTATGTGATTCTATTTATTATGCTTCATTTATAAGCCTTTACTCAATGATCATCAATGATCAGTTTAGAATGATCATTTTAACTTGCTGATCAACTTGACATGTCCAAACTAAAATGGTCTATAACTTTTTATTTAGTGCTCAAAATGATACTAATCCAATGCCAGTGTTAAACTTGATCAATTTTCTATATTGTAACAAAAATTAAAAAAGAAATAGATAGCACAAAGCGTCCAAGTTATCCAATCTATCCAAAACTACGTGATGCCATGTATTACGATTCATTTATAAGCATTTAATCAATGAGCACCAACACTCAGTTTAGAATGATTAGTTTATCTTGCCGATCAACTTCACATGTCCGCATTAAATCATCCGTAACTTCTGATTTTGTGCCCGGAATGACACCAATCTAAAGCCAACGTTAAGCAAGCTCAATTTTCTATATCGTGAGAAAGTTTGCAACAGAAACAGATACGACCAAGCGTCCAAGTATTCCGTTCTATCCCAATCTATGTGATGCTTGCATTATGCTTCATTTACATGCCTTTACTCAATGAGCACCAATTATCAGTTTAGAATGATCATTTTTACTTGCTGATCAACTTGACATGTCGACACTAAATCGTGTGTAACTTTTGATTTAGAGCTCAGAATGATAAAAATCCAAAGCCCACGTTAATCTAGCTCAATTTTCTATATTGTGACATGATTTAAGAAAAAAACAGATATGACAAAGCGTCCAAGTTATCCAATCTATCCAAACCTACGTGATGTCATGTATTATGATTTATTTATAAGCCTTTAATCAATGAGCACCAATGCTCATTTTACAATGATCATTTTATCTTGCCGATCAACTTGACATATCCGCACTAAATCGCCCGTAACTTTTGATTTTGAGATTCGAATGACACCAATCTAAAGCCCACATTAATCGAGCTCAATTTTCTATATCGTGACAAAGTTTGAGACAGAAATAGATTCGACCAAGCGTCCAAGTAATCCATTCTATCCAAATCTACGTGATGCCTTGCATTATGCTTCATTTACAAGCCTTTACTCAATGAGCACCAATGATCAGTTTAGAATGATCATTTTAATTTGCCGATCAACTTGACATGTCTACACTAAATCGTCTGTGACTTTTGATTTAGAACTCAAAATGATACGAATCCAATACCCACGTCAACCTAGATAATTTTCTATATGGTGACAAAATTTAAGAAAGAAATAGTTATGACAAAACATCAAAGTTATCAATTCTATCCAAAACTATGTGATTTTATTTATTATGAAATAGGTTCGACAAAGCGTCCAAGGAATCTAATCTCTCCAAAACTGTGTCATGCCATGCATTGATCTTCATTTAAAAGCCTTTACTCAATGAGCATCAAGGGTCAGTTTAGAATGATCATTTTAACTTGCTGATCAACTTGGCATGTCTACACTAAATCATCCGTAATTTTCGATTTAGAGCTCAGAATGACACGAATATAACGTCCACATTAAGCTAGCTCAATTTTCTATATTGTGAAAAAAATTTAAGACAGAAATAGATACGACAAAGCGTCCAAATAATCCAATCTATCCAAAACTGAATGATGCCATGCATTATGCTTCATTTATAGCCTTTACACAATGAGCACCAATGATCAGTTTAGAATGATCATTTTAACTGGTTGGTCAACTTTATATGTCCACACTGAATCGTCCGTAACATTGATATAGAGCTCAGAATGACACAAATCAAAAACCCACTTTAAGCTAGATCAATTTTCTACATTGAGACAGAAATAGATATGACAACGCGTCCAAGTTATCCAACCGATCCAAAACAACGATATGCCACATATTATGATTCATTTATAAGCCTTTAATCAATGATCACCAATGCTCAGTTTAGAATGATCATTTTAACTTGTCGATCCACTTGATGTCCGCACTAAATCGTCCATAAATTTTGATTTAGTGCTCGGAAGACAACAATCTAATGCCCACGTTAAGCCAGCTCAATTTTCTATATCGCGACAAAGTTTGATACCGAAATAGATACGACCAATCGTCCAAGTAATCCATTCTATCCCAAACTAAGTGATGCCTTGGATTATGCTTCATTTAGAAGCCTTTACTCAATGAGCACCAATGATCAGCTCAGAATGATCATTTTAACTTGCTGATCAACTTGACATGTCCACACTAAATCGTGTGTAACTTTTGATTTAGAGCTCAAAATGACACAAATCAAAAACCCAGTTTAAGCTAGATCAATTTTCTACATTGTGACAAAATTTGAGACAGAAATAGATATGACAAAGCGTCCAAGTTATCCAATGTATCCAAAACAACGTGATGCCATGTATTACGATTCATTTATAAGCCTTTAATCAATGAGCACCAATGCTCAGTTTAGAATGATCATTTTAACTTGCCGATAACCTTTATATGTCCACACTAAATCGTCCGTAACTTTTGATTTAGAGCTCGGAATGACACCAATCTAAAGCCCACGTTAAGCCAGCTCAATTTTCTATATCGTGACAAAGTTTGCAACAGAAATAGATACGACCAAGCGTCCAAGTAATCCATTCTATCCCAATCTACGTGATGCTTGCATTATGCTTCATTTACATGCCTTTCCTCAATGAGCACCAATTATCAGTTTAGAATGATCATTTTTACTTGCTGATCAACTTGACATGTCAACACTAAATCGTGTGTAACTTTTGATTTATAGCTCAGAATGACAAAAATCCAAAGCCCACGTTAATCTAGCTCAATTTGCTATATTGTGACAAGATTTAAGAAAAAAAACAGATACGACAAAGCGTCCAAGTTATCCAATCTATCCAAACCTACGTGATGTCATGTCTTATGATTTATTTATAAGCCTTTAATCAATGAGCACCAATGCTCATTTTAGAATGATCATTTTATCTTGCCGATCAACTTGACATATCCGCACTAAATCGCCCGTAACTTTTGATTTTGAGATTCGAATGACACCAATCTAAAGCCCACATTAATCCAGCTCAATTTTCTATATCATGACAAAGTTTGAGACAGAAATAGATTCGACCAAGCGTCCAAGTAATCCATTCTATCCCGATCTACGTGATGCCTTGCATTATGCTTCATTTACAAGCTTTTACTCAATGAGCACCAATGATCAGTTTAGAATGATCATTTTAATTTGCCGATCAACTTGACATGTCGGCGCTAAATCGTCTGTGACTTTTGATTTAGAACTCAAAATGATACGAATCCAATACCCACGTTAACCTAGATCAATTTTCTATATGGTGACAAAATTTAAGAAAGAAATAGTTACGACAAAACGTCAAAGTTATCCAATCTATCCAAAACTATGTGATTCTATTTATTATGCTTCATTTATAAGCCCTTCCTCAATGAGCATCAATGATCAGTTTAGAATGATCATTTTAACTTGCTCATCAACTTGACATGTCCAAACTAAAATGGTCTATAAGTTTTTATTTAGAGCTGAAAATGATACGAATCCAATGCCCATGTTAAACTTGATCAATTTTCTATATTGTATCCAAAACTATGTGATTCTATTTATTATGAAATAGGTTCGACAAAGCGTCCAAGGAATCTAATCTCTCCAAAACTGTGTCATGCCATGCATTGGGCTTCATTTATAAGCCTTTACTCAATGAGTATCAAGGGTCAGTTTAGAATGATCATTTTAACTTGCTGATCAACTTGACATGTCTACACTAAATCATCCGTAATTTTCGATTTAGAGCTCAGAATGACATGAATATAACGTCCACATTAAGCTAGCTCAATTTTCTATATTGTGAAAAAAATTTAAGACAGAAATAGATACGACAAAGCGTCCAAATAATCCAATCTATCCAAAACTGAATGATGCCATGCATTATGCTTCATTTATAGCCTTTACACAATGAGCACCAATGATCAGTTTAGAATGATCATTTTAACTGGTTGGTCAACTTTATATGTCCACACTGAATCGTCCGTAACATTGATATAGAGCTCAGAATGACACAAATCAAAAACCCACTTTAAGCTAGATCAATTTTCTACATTGAGACAGAAATAGATATGACAACGCGTCCAAGTTATCCAACCGATCCAAAACAACGATATGCCACATATTATGATTCATTTATAAGCCTTTAATCAATGAGCACCAATGCTCAGTTGAGAATGATCATTTAAACTTGTCGATCCACTTGATGTCCGCACTAAATCGTACATAAATTTTGATTTAGAGCTCGGAAGACACCAATCTAATGCACACGTTAAGCCAGCTCAATTTTCTATATCGTGACAAAGTTTGATACCGAAATAGATACGACCAATCGTCCAAGTAATCCATTCTATCCCAAACTAAGTGATGCCTTGAATTATGCTTCATTTAGAAGCCTTTACTCAATGAGCACCAATGATCAGCTTAGAATGATCATTTTAACTTGCTGATCAACTTGACATGTCCACACTAAATCGTGTGTAACTTTTGATTTAGAGCTCAAAATGACACAAATCAAAAACCCACTTTAAGCTAGACCAATTTTCTACATTGTGACAAAATTTGAGACAGAAATAGATATGACAAAGCGTCCAAGTTATCCAAAGTATCCAAAACAACGTGATGCCATGTATTACGATTCATTTATAAGCCTTTAATCAATGAGCACCAATGCTCAGTTTAGAATGATCATTTTAACTTGCCGATAACCTTTATATGTCCGCACTAAATCGTCCGTAACTTTTGATTTAGAGCTCGGAATGACACCAATCAAAAGCCCACGTTAAGCCAGCTCAATTTTCTATATCGTGACAAAGTTTGAGACAGAAATAGAAACGACCAAGCGTCAAAGTAATATATCTATCCCAATATACGTGATGCCTTGCATTATGCTTCATTAACAAGCCTTTTCTCAATGAGCACCAATGATCAGTTTAGAATGATCATTTTAACTTAATGATCAACTTGACATGTCCAAACTAAATGGTCTGTAACTTTTTATTTAGAGCTGAAAATGACATGAATCAAATGCCCACGTTAACCTAGATCAATTTTCTATATCGTGACAAAGTTTGATACCGAAATAGATACGACCAATCGTCCAAGTAATCCATCTATCCAAAACTATATGATGCCTTGAATTATGGTTCATTTACAATCCTTTAATCAATGAGCACCAATGTCAGTTTAGAATGATCATTTTATCTTGCGATCAACTTGACATATCCGCACTAAATCGCCATAACTTTTGATTTAGAGATTCGAATGACACCAATCTAAAGCCCACATTAATCCAGCTCAATTTTATATATCGTGACAAAGTTTGAGACAGAAATAGATTCGACCAAGCGTCCAAGTAATCCATCCTATCCCAATCTACGTGATGCCTTGCATTATGCTTCATTTACAAGCCTTTACTCAATGAGCACCAGTGATCAGTTTCAAATGATCATTTTAATTTGCCGATCAACTTGACATGTCCGCACTAAATCGTCTGTGACTTTTGATTTAGAACTCAAAAGGATACGGATCCAATACCCACGTTAACCTAGATCAATTTTCTATATGGTGACAAAATTTAAGAAAGAAATAGTTACGACAAAATGTCAAAGTTATCCAATCTATCCAAAACTATGTGATTCTACTTATTATGCTTCATTTATAAGCCTTTACTCAATGAGCATCAATGATCAGTTTAGAATGATCATTTTAACATCCTGATAAACTTGACATGTCCAAACGAAAATTTTCTATAACTTTTTATTTAGAGCTCAAAATGATACGAATCCAATGCCCATGTTAAACTTGATCAATTTTCTATATTGTGACAAAATTTAAAAAAGAAATAGTTAGCACAAAGCGTCCAAGTTATCCAATTTATCCAAAACTACGTGATGCCATGTATTATGATTCATTTATAAGCATTTAATCAATGAGCACCAACGCTCAGTTTAGAATGATCATTTTATCTTGCCGATCAACTTCACATGTCCTAACTAAATCATCCGTAACTTCTGATTTAGAGCTCGGAATGACACCAATCTAAAGCCAACGTTAAGTCAGCTCAATTTTCTATATCATGACAAAGTTTGCGACAGAAATAGATACGACCAAGTGTCCAAGTAATCCAATCTATCCCAATCTACGTGATGCCTTGCATTATGCTTCATTTACATGCCTTTACTCAAAGAGCACCAATTATCAGTTTAGAATTATCATTTTAACTTGCTGATCAACTTGACATGTCCACACTAAATCGTGTGTAACTTTTGATTTAGAGCTCGGAACGACACCAATCTAATGTCCACGTTAAGCCAACTCAATTTTCAATATCGTGACAAAGTTTGATACCGAAATAGATACGACCAATCGTCCAAGTAATCCATTCTATCCCAAAATAAGTGATGCCTTGGATTATGCTTCATTTAGAAGCCTTAACTCAATGAGCACCAATGATCAGCTTAGAATGATCGTTTTAACTTGCTGATCAACTTGAAATGTCCACACTAAATCGTGTGTAACTTTCTATTTAGAACTCAAAATGACACAAATCAAAAACCAACTTTAAGCTAGATCAATTTTCTACATTGAGACAAAATTTGAGACAGAAATAGATATGACAAAGCGTCCAAGTTATCCAATCTATCCAAAACAACGTTATGCCATGTATTATGATTCATTTATTAGCCTTTAATCAATGAGCACCAATGCTCAGTTTAGAATGATCATTTTAACTTGCCGATAACCTTGATATGTCCGCACTAAATCGTCCGTAACTTTTGATTTAGAGCTCGGAATGACACCAATCTAAAGCCCACGTTAAGCCAGCTCAATTTTCTATATCGCGACAAAGTTTGAGACAGAAATAGATACGACCAAGCGTCAACGTAATATATCTATCCCAATATACGTGATGCCTTGCATTTTGCTACATTAACAAGCCTTTACTCAATGAGCACTAGATCAGTTTAGAATGATCATTTTAACTTGCTGATCAACTTGACATGTCCAAACTAAATGGTCTGTAACTTTTAATTTAGAGCTGAAAATGACATGAATCCAATGCCCACGTTAACCTAGATCAATTTTCTATATTGTGACAAAATATAAGAAAGAAATAGATACAACAAAGCATCCAAGTTATCCAATCAATCCAAAACTACAATGTGACATGTATTATGGTTCATTTATAAGCCTTTAATCAATGAGCACCAATGCTCAGTTTAAAATGATCATTTTATCTTGCCGATCAACTTGACATATCCGCACTAAATCGCCCATAACTTTTGATTTAGAGATTCGAATGACACCAATCAAAAGCCCACATTAATCCAGCTCAATTTTTTATATCGTGACAAAGTTTGAGACAGAAATAGATTCGACCAAACGTCCAAGTAATCTATTCTATCCCAAACTACGTGATGCCTTGCATTATGCTTCATTTACAAGCTTTTACTCAATGAGCACCAATGATCAGTTTAGAATGATCATTTTAATTTGCCAATCAACTTGACATGTCCGCACTAAATCGTCTGTGACTTTTGATCTAGAACTCAAAATGATACGAATCAAATACCCACGTTAACCTGGATCAATTTTCTATATGCTTACAAAATTAAAGAAAGAAATAGTTACGACAAAACGTCAAAGTTATCCAATCTATCCAAAACTATGTGATTCTACTTATTATGCTTCATTTATAAGCCTTTACTCAATGAGCATCAATGATCAGTTTAGATTGATCATTTTAACTTCCTGATAAACTTGACATGTCCAAACAAAAATTTTCTATAACTTTTTATTTAGAGCTCAAAATGATACGAATCCAATGCCCATGTTAAACTTGATCAATTTTCTATATTGTGACAAAATTTAAAAAAGAAATAGATAGACAAAGCGTCCAAGTTATCCAATCTATCAAAAACTATGTGATGCCATGTATTATGATTCATTTATAAGCATTTAATCAATGAGCACCAACGCTCAGTTTGGAATGATCATTTTATCTTGCCGATCAACTTCACATGTCCGCACTAAATCATCCGTAACTTCTGATTTAGAGCTCGGAATGACACTAATCTAAAGCCAACGTTAAGCCAGCTCAATTTTCTATATCGTGACAAAGTTTGCGACAGAAATAGATACGACCAAGTGTCCAAGTAATCCAATCTATCCCAATCTACGTGATGCCTTTCATTATGCTTCATTTACATGCCTTTACTCAATGAGCACCAATTATCAGTTTAGAATGATCATTTTAACTTGCTGTTGAACTTGACATATCCACACTAAATCGTGTGTAACTTTTGATTTAGAGCTCGGAACGACACCAATCTAATGGCCACGTTAAGCCAGCTCAATTTTCTATATCATGACAAAGTTTGATACCGAAATAGATACGACCAATCCTCCAAGTAATCCATTCTATCCCAAACTAAGTGATGCCTTGGATTATGCTTCATTTAGAAGCCTTTACTCAATGAGCACCAATAATCAGCTTAGAATGATCATTTTAACTTGCTGATCAACTTGACATGTCCACACTAAATCGTGTGTAACTTTTGATTTAGAGCTTAAAATGACACAAATTAAAAACCCACTTTAAGCTAGATCAATTTTTTACATTGAGAAAAAATTTGAGACAGAAATAGATATTACAAAGCGTCCAAGTTATCCAATCTATCCAAAACTACATGATGCCATGTACTATGGTTCATTTATAAGCCTTTTATCAATGAGAACCAATGCTCAGTTTAGAATGATCATTTTAACTTGCCGATAACCTTGATATGTCCGCACTAAATCGTCCGTAACCTTTGAATTAGAGCTCGGAATGACACCAATCTAAAGCCCACGTTAAGCCAGCTCAATTTTCTATATCGTGACAAAGTTTGAGACAGAAATAGATACAACCAAGCGTCAAAGTAATTTATCTATCCCAATATACGTGATGCCTTGCATTATGCTTCATTAACAAGCCTTTACTCAATGAGCACCAATGATCAGTTTAGAATGATCATTTTAACTTGCTGATGAACTTGACATGTCCAAACTAAATGGTCTGTAACTTTTTATTTAGAGCTGAAATTGACATGAATCCAATGCCCACGTTAACCTAGATCAATTTTCTATATTGTGACAAAATGTAAGAAAGAAATAGATATGACAAAGCATCCAAGTTATCAACCTATCCAAAACTACATGATGCCATGTATTATGATTCATTTATAAGCCTTTAATCAATGAGCACCAATGCTCAGTTTAGAATGATCATTTTATCTTGCCGATCAACTTGACATATCCGCACTAAATCGCCCGTAACTTTTGATTTTGAGATTCGAATGACACCAATCTAAAGCCCACATTAATCCAGCTCAATTTTCTATATCGTGACAATGTTTGAGACAGAAATAGATTCGACCAAGCGTCCACTTATTCCATTCTTTCCCAATCTATGTGATGCCTTGCATTATGCTTCATTTGCAAGCCTTTACTCAATGAGTACGAATGATGAGTTTAGAATGATCATATTAATTTGCCGATCAACTTGACATGTCCTCACTAAATCGTCTGTGACTTTTGATTTAGAACTCAAAATTATACGAATCCAATACCCACGTTAACCTAGATCAATTTTCTATGTGGTGACAAAATTTAAGAAAGAAATAGTTACGACAAAACGTCAAAGTTATCCAGTCTATCCAAAACTATGTGATTCTATTTATTATGCTTCATTTATAAGACTTTACTCAATGAGCATCAATGATCAGTTTAGAATGATCATTTTAACTTGCTGATCAACTTGACATGTCGAGACTAAATTGGTCTATAACTTTTTATTTAGAGCTCAAAATGATACGAATCCAATGCCCATGTTAAACTTGATCAATTTTCTATATTGTGACAAAATTTAAAAAAGAAATAGATAGCACAAAGCGTCCAAGTTATCCAATCTATCCAAAACTATGTGATTCTATTTATTATGCTTCATTTATAAGCCTTTACTCAATGAGCATCAATGATCAGTTTAGAATGATCATTTTAACTTCCTGATCAACTTGACATGTCCAAACTAAAATGGTCTATAACTTTTTATTTAGAGCTCAAAATGATACGAATCCAATGCCCATGTTAAACTTGATCAATTTTCAATATTGTGACAAAATTTAAAAAAGAAATAGATAGCACAAAGCGTTTAAGTTGTCCAATCTATCCAAAACTATGTGATTCTATTTATTATGCTTCATTTATAAGCCTTTACTCAATGAGCATCAACGATCCGTTTAGAATGATCATTTTAACTTGCTGATCAACTAGACATGTCCAAACTAAAATGGTCTATAACTTTTTATTTAGAGCTCAAAATGATACGAATCCAATGCCCATGTTAAACTTTATCAATTTTCTATATTGTGACAAAATTTAGAAAAGAAATAGATAGCACAAAGCGTCCAAGTTATCCAATCAATCCAAAACTATGTGATTCTATTTATTATGCTTCATTTATAAGCCTTTACTCAATGAGCATCAATGATCAGTTTAGAATGATCATTTTAACTTGCTGATCAACTTGACATGTCCAAACTAAAATGGTCTATAACTTTTTATTTAGAGCTCAAAATGATACGAATCCAATGCCCATGTTAAACTTGATCAATTTTCTATATTGTGACAAAATTTAAAAAAGAAATAGATAGCACAAAGCGTCCAAGTTATCCAATCTATCCAAAACTATGTGATTCTATTTATTATGCTTCATTTATAAGCCTTTACTCAATGAGCATCAATGATCAGTTTCGAATGATCATTTTAACTTCCTGATCAACTTGACATGTCCAAATTAAAATGGTCTATAACTTTTTACTTAGAGCTCAAAATGATACGAATCCAATGCCCATGTTAAACTTGATCAATTTTCAATATTGTGACAAAATTTAAAAGAGAAATAGATAGCACAAAGCATTTAAGTTATCCAATCTATCCAAAACTATGTGATTCTATTTATTATGCTTCATATATAAGCCTTTACTCAATGAGCATCAACGATCCGTTTAGAATGATCATTTTAACTTGCTGATCAACTTGACATGTCCAAACTAAAATGGTCTATAACTTTTTATTTAGAGCTCAAAATGATACGAATCCAATGCCCATGTTAAACTTGATCAATTTTCTATATTGTGACAAAATTTAAAAAATAAATAGATAGCACAAAGCGTCCCAGTTATCCAATCTATCCAAACTATGTGATTCTATTTATTATGCTTCATGTATAAGCCTTTACTGAATGAGCATCAATGATCAGTTTAGAATGATCATTTTAACTTGCTGATCAACTTGACATGTCCAAACTAAAATGGTCTATAACTTTTTATTTAGAGCTCAAAATGATACGAATCCAATGCCCATGTTAAACTTGATCAAATTTCTATATTGTGACAAAATTTAAAAAATAAATAGATAGCACAAAGCGTCCAAGTTATCCAATCTATCCAAAACTATGTGATTCTATTTATTATGCTTCATTTATAAGCCTTTACTCAATGAGCATCAATGATCCGTTTCGAATGATCATTTTAACTTGCTGATCAACTTGACATGTCCAAACTAAAATGGTCTATAACTTTTTTATTTAGAGCTCAAAATGATACGAATCCAATGCCCATGTTACACTTGATCAATTTTCTGTATTGTGACAAAATTTAAAAAATAAATAGATAGCACAAAGCGTCCAAGTTATCCAATCTATCCAAAACTATGTGATTCTATTTATTATGCTTCATTTATAAGCCTTTACTCAATGAGCATCAATGATCAGTTTAGAATGATCAGTTTAGAATGATCACTTTAACTTGCTGATCAACTTGAAATATCCAAACTAAAATGGTCTATAACTTTTTATTTAGAGCTCAAAATGATACGAATCCAATGCCCATGTTAAACTTGATCAATTTTCTATATTGTGACAAAATTGAAAAAAGAAATAGATAGCACAAAGCGTTTAAGTTATCCAATCTATCCAAAACTTTGTGATCCTATTTATTATGCTTCATTTATAAGCCTTTACTCAATGAGCATCAATGATCAGTTTAGAATGATCATTTTAACTTGCTGATCAACTTGACATGTCGAGACTAAATTGGTCTATAACTTTTTACTTAGAGCTCAAAATGATACGAATCCAATGCCCATGTTAAACTTGATCAATTTTCTATATTGTGACAAAATTTAAAAAAGAAATAGATAGCACAAAGCGTTTAAGTTATCCAATCTATCCAAAACTATGTGATTCTATTTATTATTCTTCATTTATAAGCCTCTACACAATGAGCATCAATGATCCGTTTCGAATGATCATTTTAACTTGTTGATCAACTTGACATGTCCAAACTAAAATGGTCTATAACTTTTTTATTTAGAGCTCAAAATGATACGAATCCAATGCCCATGTTACACTTGATCAATTTTCTGTATTGTGACAAAATTTAAAAAATAAATAGATAGCACAAAGCGTCCAAGTTATCCAATCTATCCAAAACTATGTGATTCTATTTATTATGCTTCATTTATAAGCCTTTACTCAATGAGCATCAATGATCAGTTTAGTATGATCACTTTAACTTGCTGATCAACTTGACATATCCAAACTAAAATGGTCTATAACTTTTTATTTAGAACTCAAAATGATACGAATCCAATGCCCATGTTAAACTTGATCAATTTTCTATATTGTGACAAAATTGAAAAAAGAAATAGATAACACAAAGCGTTTAAGTTATCCAATCTATCCAAAACTTTGTAATCCTATTTATTATGCTTCATTTATAAGCCTTTACTCAATGAGCATCAATGATCAGTTTAGAATGATCATTTTGACTTCCTGATCAACTTGACATGTCCAAACTAAAATGGTCTATAACTTTTAGTTTAGAGCTCAAAATGATACGAATCCAATGCCCATGTTAAACTTGATCAATTTTCTATATTGTGNTCAATTTTCTATATGGTGACAAAATTTAAGAAAGAAATAGTTACGACAAAACGTCAAAGTTATCCAATCTATGCAAAACTATGTGATTATATTTATTATGTTTCATTTATAAGCCTTTACTCAATGAGCATCAATGATCAGTTTATAATGATCGTTTTAACTTGCTGATCAGCTTGACATGTCCAAACTAAAACAGTCTATAACTATTTATTTATAGCTCAAAATGATACGAATCCAATGCCCATGTTAAACTTGATCAATTTTCTATATTGTGACAAAATTTTAAAAAAGAAATAGATAGCACAAAGCGTCCAAGTTATCCCATCTATCCAAAACTATGTGATGCCATGTATTATGATTCATTTATAAGCATTTAATCAATGAGCACCAACGCTCAGTTTAGAATGATCATTTTATCTTGCCGATCAACTTCACATGTCCGCACTAAATCATCCGTAACTTCTGATTTAGAGCTCGGAATGACACCAATCTAAAGCTAACGTTAAGCCAGCTCAATTTTCTACATCGTGACAAAGTTTGCTACAGAAATAGATACGACCAAGCGTCTAAGTAATCCAATCTCTCCCAATCTACGTGATGCATTGCATTATGCTTCATTTACATGCCTTTACTCAATGAGCACCAATTATCAGTTTAGAATGATCATTTTAACTTGCTGTTCAACTTGACATATCCACACTAAATCGTGGGTAACTTTTGATTTAGAGCTTGGAACGACACCAATCTAATGCCCGCGTTAAGCCAGCTCAATTTTCTATGTCATGACAAAGTTTGATACCGAAATAGATACGACCAATCGTCCAAGTAATCCATTCTATCCCAAACTAAGTGACGCCTTGGATTATGCTTCATTTAGAAGCCTTTACTCAATCAGCACCAATAATCAGCTTAGAATGATCATTTTAACTTGCTGATCAACTTGACATGTCCACACTAAATCGTGTGTAACTTTTGATTTAGAGCTCAAAATGACACAAATAAAAAGCCCACTTTAAGCTAGATCAATTTTCTACATTGAGACAAAATTTGAGACAGAAATAGATATTACAAAGCGTCCAAGTTATCAATCTATCCAAAACAACGTTATGCCATGTATTATTATTCGTTTATAAGCCTTTAATCAATGAGCACCAATGCTCAGTTTAGAAAGATCATTTTAACTTCCCAATAACCTTGATATGTCCGCGCTAAATCGTCCGTAACTTTTGATTTAGAGCTCGGAATGACACCAATCTAAAGCCCACGTTAAGCCAGCTTAATTTTCTATATCGTGACAAAGTTTGAGACAGAAATAGATACGACCAAGCCTCAAAGTAATATATTTATCCCAATATACGTGATGCCTTGCATTATGCTTCATTAACAAGCCTTTACTCAATGAGCACCAATGATCAGTTTAGAATGATCATTTTAACTTGCTGATCAACTTGACTTGTCCAAACTAAATGGTCTGTAACATTTTATTTAGAGCTGAAAATGACATGAATCCAATGCCCACGTTAACCTAGATCAATTTTCTATATTGTGACAAAATATAAGAAAGAAATAGATACGACAAAGCATCCAAGTTATCCAATCTATCCAAAACTATATGATGCCTTGAATTATGGTTCATTTACAATCCTTTAATCAATGAGCACCAATGCTCAGTTTAGAATGATCATTTTATCTTGCCGATCAACTTGACATATCCGCACTAAGTCGCCCATAACTTTTGATTTAGAGATTCGAATGACACCAATCTAAAGCCCAAATTAATCCAGCTCAATTTTATATATCGTGACAAACTTTGAGACAGAAATAGATTCGACCAAGCGTCCAAGTAATCCATCCTATCCCAATCTACGTGATGCCTTGCATTATGCTTCATTTACAAGCCTTTACTCAATGAGCACCAGTGATCAGTTTCAAATGATCATTTTAATTTGCCGATCAACTTGACATGTCCGCACTAAATCGTCTGTGACTTTTGATTTAGAACTCAAAATGATACGGATCCAATACCCACGTTAACCTAGATCAATTTTCTATATGGTGACAAAATTTAAGAAAGAAATAGTTACGACAAAACATCAAAGTTATCCAATCTATCCAAAACTATGTGATTCTATTTATTATGTTTCATTTATACGCCTTTACTCAATGAGCATCAATGATCAGTTTATAATGATCGTTTTAACTTGCTGATCAGCTTGACATGTCCAAACTAAAATGGTCTATAACTATTTATTTATAGCCAAAATGATACGAATCCAATGCCCATGTTAAACTTGATCAATTTTCTATATTAAGACAAAATTAAAAAAAAGAAATAGATACCACAAAGCGTCCAAGTTATCCAATCTATCCAAAACTATGTGATGCCATGTATTATGATTCATTTATAAGCATTTAATCAATGAGCACCAACGCTCAGTTTAGAATGATCATTTTATCTTGCCGATCAACTTCACATGTCCGCACTAAATCATCCGTAACTTCTGATTTAGAGCTTGGAATGACACCAATCTAAAGCCAACGTTAAGCCAGCTCAATTTTCTACATCGTGACAAAGTTTGCGACAGAAATAGATACTACCAAGCGTCTAAGTAATCCAATCTCTCCCAATCTACGTAATGCATTGCATTATGCTTCATTTACATGCCTTTACTCAATGAGCACCAATTATCAGTTTAGAATGATCATTTTAACTTGCTGTTCAACTTGACATATCCACACTAAATTGTGTGTAACTTTTGATTTAGAGCTCGGAACGACACCAATCTAATGCCCGCGTTAAGCCGGCTCAATTTTCTATATCAGGACAAAGTTTGATACCGAAATAGATACGACCAATCGTCCAATTAATCCATTCTATCCCAAACTAAGTGATGCCTTGGATTATGCTTCATTTAGAAGCCTTTACTCAATGAGCACCAATAATCAGCTTAGAATGATCATTTTAACTTGCTGATCAACTTGACATGTCCAAACTAAATCGTGTGTAACTTTTGATTTATAGCTCAAAATGACACAAATAAAAAACCCACTTTAAGCTAGATCAATTTTCTACATTGAGACAAAATTTGAGACAGAAATAGATATGACAAAGCATCCAAGTTATCCAATCTATCCAAAACAACGTTATGCCATGTATTATGATTCATTTATAAGCCTTTAATCAATGAGCACCAATGCTCAGTTTAGAATGATCATTTTAACTTGCCGATAACCTTGATATGTCCGCACTAAATCACCCGTAACTTTTGATTTAGAGCTCGGAATGACACCAATCTAAAGCCCACGTTAGGCCAGCTCAATTTTCTATATCGCGACAAAGTTTGAGACAGAAATAGATACGACCAAGCGTCAACGTAATATATCTATCCCAATATACGTGATGCCTTGCATTTTGCTACATTAACAAGCCTTTACTCAATGAGCACTAGATCAGTTTAGAATGATCATTTTAACTTGCTGATAAACTTGACATGTCCAAACGAAAATTTTCTATAACTTTTTATTTAGAGCTCAAAATGATACGAATCCAATGCCCATGTTAAACTTGATCAATTTTCTATATTGTGACAAAATTTAAAAAAGAAATAGATAGCACAAAGCGTCCAAGTTATCCAATTTATCGAAAACTACGTGATGCCATGTATTATGATTCATTTATAAGCATTTAATCAATGAGCACCAACGCTCAGTTTAGAATCATCATTTTATCTTGCCGATCAACTTCACATGTCCTAACTAAATCATCCGTAACTTCTGATTTAGAGCTCAGAATGACACCAATCTAAAGCCAACGTTAAGCCAGCTCAATTTTCTATATCATGACAAAGTTTGCGACAGAAATAGATATGACCAAGTGTCCAAGTAATCCAATCTATCCCAATCTACGTGATGCCTTGCATTATGCTTCATTTACATGCCTTTACTCAAAGAGCACCAATTATCAGTTTAGAATTATCATTTTAACTTGCTGATCAACTTGACATGTCCACACTAAATCGTGTGTAACTTTTGATTTAGAGCTCGGAACGACACCAATCTAATGTCCACGTTAAGCCAGCTCAATTTTCAATATCGTGACAAAGTTTGATACCGAAATAGATACGACCAATCGTCCAAGTAATCCATTCTATCCCAAAATAAGTGATGCCTTGGATTATGCTTCATTTAGAAGCCTTAACTCAATGAGCACCAATGATCAGCTTAGAATGATCATTTTAACTTGCTGATCAACTTGAAATGTCCACACTAAATCGTGTGTAACTTTCTATTTAGAACTCAAAATGACACAAATCAAAAACCAACTTTAAGCTAGATCAATTTTCTACATTGAGACAAAATTTGAGACTGAAATAGATATGACAAAGCGTCCAAGTTATCCAATCTATCCAAAACAACGTTATGCCATGTATTATGATTCATTTATAAGCCTTTAATCAATGAGCACCAATGCTCAGTTTAGAATGATCATTTTAACTTGCCGATAACCTTGATATATCCGCACTAAATCGTCCGTAACTTTTGATTTAGAGCTCGGAATGACACCAATCTAAAGCCCACGTTAAGCCAGCTCAATTTTCTCTATCGCGACAAAGTTTGAGACAGAAATAGATACGACCAAGCGTCAACGTAATATATCTATCCCAATATACGTGATGCCTTGCATTTTGCTACATTAACAAGCCTTTACTCAATGAGCACTAGATCAGTTTAGAATAATCATTTTAACTTGCTGATCAACTTGACATGTCCAAACTAAATTTTCTGTAACTTTTAATTTAGAGCTGAAAATGACATGAATCCAATGCCCACGTTAACCTAGATCAATTTTCTATATTGTGACAAAATATAAGAAAGAAATAGATACAACAAAGCATCCAAGTTATCCAATCAATCCAAAACTACAATGTGACATGTATTATGGTTCATTTATAAGCCTTTAATCAATGAGCACCAATGCTCAGTTTAGAATGATCATTTTATCTTGCCGATCAACTTGACATATCCGCACTAAATCGCCCATGACTTTTGATTTAGAGATTCGAATGACACCAATCAAATGCCCACATTAATCCAGCTCAATTTTTTATATCGTGACAAAGTTTGAGACAGAAATAGATTCGACCAAGCCTTTACTCAATGAGCACCAATGATCAGTTTAGAATGATCATTTTAATTTGCCAATCAACTTGACATGTCCGCACTAAATCGTCTGTGACTTTTGATCTAGAACTCAAAATGATACGAATCAAATACCCACGTTAACCTGGATCAATTTTCTATATGCTTACAAAATTAAAGAAAGAAATAGTTACGACAAAACGTCAAAGTTATCCAATCTATCCAAAACTATGTGATTCTATTTATTATGTTTCATTTATAATCCTTTACTCAATGAGCATCAATGATCAGTTTAGAATGATCATTTTAACTTGCTGATCAACTTGACATGTCCAAACTAAAATGGTCTATAACGTTTTATTTAGAGCTCAAAATGATACGAATCCAATGCGCATGTTAAACTTGATCAATTTTCTATATTGTGACAAAATTTAAAAAAGAAACAGATAGCACAAAGCGTTTAAGTTATCCAATCTATCCAAAACTATGTGATTCTATTTATTATGCTTCATTTATAAGCCTTTACTCAATGAGCATCAATGATCCGTTTCGAATGATCATTTTAACTTGCTGATCAACTTGACATGTCCAAACTAAAATGGTCTATAACTTTTTTATTTAGAGCTCAAAATGATACGAATCCAATGCCCATGTTACACTTGATCAATTTTCTGTATTGTGACAAAATTTAAAAAATAAATAGATAGCACAAAGCGTCCAAGTTATCCAATCTATCCAAAACTATGTGATTCTATTTATTATGCTTCATTTATAAGCCTTTACTCAATGAGCATCAATGATCAGTTTAGAATGATCACTTTAACTTGCTGATCAACTTGACATATCCAAACCAAAATGGTCTATAACTTTTTATTCAGAGCTCAAAATGATACGAATCCAATGCCCATGTTAAACTTGATCAATTTTCTATATTGTGACAAAATTGAAAAAAGAAATAGATAGCACAAAGCGTTTAAGTTATCCAATCTATCCAAAACTAGTGATCCTATTTATTATGCTTCATTTATAAGCCTTTACTCAATGAGCATCAATGATCAGTTTAGAATGATCACTTTAACTTGCTGATCAACTTGACATGTCCAAACTAAAATGGTCTATAACTTTTTTTTAGAGCTCAAAATGATACGAATCCAATGCCCATGTTAAACTTGATCAATTTTCTATATTGTTATAAAATTTAAAAAATAAATAGATAGCACAAAGCGTCCAAGTTATCCAATCTATCCAAAACTATTCGATTCTATTTATTATGCTTCATTTATATGCCTTTACTCAATGAGCATCAATGATCCGTTTAGAATGATCATTTTAACTTGCTGATCAACTTGACATGTCCAAACTAAAATGGTCTATAACTTTTTATTTAGAGCTCAAAATGATACGAATCCAATGCCCATGTTAAACTTGATCAATTTTCTATATTGTGACAAAATTTAAAAAAGAAATAGATAGACAAAGCGTCCAAGTTATCCAATCTATCAAAAACTATGTGATGCCATGTATTATGATTCATTTATAAGCATTTAATCAATGAGCACCAACGCTCAGTTTAGAATAATCATTTTATCTTGCCGATCAACTTCACATGTCCGCACTAAATCAACCGTAACTTCTGATTTAGAGCTCGGAATGACACCAATCTAAAGCAAACGTTAAGCCAGCTCAATTTTCTATATCGTGAAAAAGTTTGCGACAGAAATAGATACGACCAAGCGTCCAAGTAATCCAATCTATCCCAATCTACGTGATGCCTTTCATTATGCTTCATTTACATGCCTTTACTCAATGAGCACCAATTATCAGTTTAGAATGATCATTTTAACTTGCTGATCAACTTGACATGTCCAAACTAAATGGTCTGTAACTTTTTATTTAGAGCTGAAATTGACATGAATCCAATTCCCACGTTAACCTAGATCAATTTTCTATATTGTGACAAAATGTAAGAAAGAAATAGATACAACAAAGCATCCAAGTTATCCAATCTATCCAAAACTACATGATGCCATGTATTATGATTCATTTATAAGCCTTTAATCAATGAGCACCAATGCTCAGTTTAGAATGATCATTTTATCTTGCCGATCAGCTTGACATATCCGCACTAAATCGCCCGTAACTTTTGATTTTGAGATTCGAATGACACCAATCTAAAGCCCACATTAATCCAGCTCAATTTTCTATATCGTGACAATGTTTGAGACAGAAATAGATTCGACCAAGCGTCCACTTATTCCATTCTATCCCAATCTACGTGATGCCTTGCATTATGCTTCATTTGCAAGCCTTTACTCAATGAGTACGAATGATCAGTTTAGAATGATCATATTAATTTGCCGATCAAATTGACATGTCCTCACTAAATCGTCTGTGACTTTTGATTTAGAACTTAAAATGATACGAATCCAATACCCACGTTAACCTAGATGAATTTTCTGTATGGTGACAAAATTTAAGAAAGAAATAGTTACGACAAAACGTCAAAGTTATCCAAAACTATGTGATTCTATTTATTATGTTTCATTTATAAGCCTTTACTCAATGAGCATCAATGATCAGTTTAGAATGATCATTTTAACTTGCTGATCAACTTGACATGTCGAGACTAAATTGGTCTATAACTTTTTATTTAGAGCTCAAAATGATCCGAATCCAATGCCCATGTTAAACTTGATCAATTTTCTGTATTGTGACAAAATTTAAAAAAGAAATAGATAGCACAAAGCGTCCAAGTTATCCAATCTATCCAAAACCATGTGATTCTATTTATTATGCTTCATTTATAAGCCTTTACTCAATGAGCATCAATGATCAGTTTAGAATGATCATTTTAACTTCCTGATCAACTTGACATGTCCAAACTAAAATGGTCTATAACTTTTTTCTTAGAGCTCAAAATGATACGAATCCAATGCCCATGTCAAACTTGATCAATTTTCAATATTGTGACGAAATTTAAAAGAGAAATAGATAGCACAAAGCGTTTAAGTTATCCAATCTATCCAAAACTATGTGATTCTATTTATTATGCTTCATTTATAAGCCTTTACTCAATGAGCATCAACGATCCGTTTAGAATGATCATTTTAACTTGCTGATCAACTTGACATGTCCAAACTAAAATGGTCTATAACTTTTTATTTAGAGCTCGAAATGATACGAATCCAATGCCCATGTTAAACTTGATCAATTTTCTATATTGTGACAAAATTTATAAAATAAATAGATAGCACAAAGCGTCCAAGTTATCCAATCTATCCAAACTATGTGATTCTATTTATTATGCTTCATTTATAAGCCTTTACTGAATGAGCATCAATGATCAGTTTAGAATGATCATTTTAACTTGCTGATCAACTTGACATGTCCAAACTAAAATGGTCTATAACTTTTTATTTAGAGCTCAAAATGATACGAATCTAATGCCCATGTTAAACTTTATCAATTTTCTATATTGTGACAAAATTTAAAAAAGAAATAGATAGCACAAAGCGTCCAAGTTATCCAATCTATCCAAAACTATGTGATTCAATTTATTATGCTTCATTTATAAGCCTTTACTCAATGAGCATCAATGATCAGTTTAGAATGATCATTTTAACTTCCTGATCAACTTGACATGTCCAAACTAAAATGGTCTATAACGTTTTATTTAGAGCTCAAAATGATACGAATCCAATGCCCATGTTAAACTTGATCAATTTTCTATATTGTGACAAAATTTAAAAAAGAAATAGATAGCACAAAGCGTTTAAGTTTTCCAATCTATCTAAAACTATGTGATTCTATTTATTATGCTTCATTTATAAGCCTTTACTCAATGAGCATCAATGATCCGTTTCGAATGATCATTTTAACTTGCTGATCAACTTTACATGTCCAAACTAAATTGGTCTATAACTTTTTTATTTAGAGCTCAAAATGATACAAATCCAATGCCTATGTTACACTTGATCAATTTTCTGTATTGTGACAAAATTTAAAAAATAAATAGATAGCACAAAGCGTCCAAGTTATCCAATCTATCCAAAACTATGTGATTCTATTTATTATGCTTCATTTATAAGCCTTTACTCAATGAGCATCAATGATCAGTTTAGAATGATCACTTTAACTTGCTGATCAACTTGACATATCCAAACTAAAATGGTCTATAACTTTTTTTAGAGCTCAAAATGATACGAATCCAATGCCCATGTTAAACTTGATCAATTTTCTATATTGTGACAAAATTTAAAAAAGAAATAGATAGCACAAAGCGTTTAAGTTATCCAATCTATCCAAAACTATGTGATTCTATTTATTATGCTTCATTTATAAGCCTTTACTCAATGAGCATCAATGATCAGTTTAGAATGATCACTTTAACTTGCTGATCAACTTGACATGTCCAAACTAAAATGGTCTATAACTTTTTTTTAGAGCTCAAAATGATACGAATCCAATGCCCATGTTAAACTTGATCAATTTTCTATATTGTGACAAAATTTAAAAAATAAATAGATAGCACAAAGCGTCCAAGTTATCCAATCTATCCAAAACTATGTGATTCTATTTATTATGCTTCATTTATAAGCCTTTACTCAATGAGCATCAATGATCCGTTTAGAATGATCATTTTAACTTGCTGATCAACTTGACATGTCCAAACTAAAATGGTCTATAACTTTTTATTTAGAGCTCAAAATGATACGAATCCAATGCCCATGTTAAACTTGATCAATTTTCTATATTGTGACAAAATTTAAAAAAGAAATAGATAGCACAAAGCGTCCATGTTATCCAATCTATCCAACACTACGTGATGCCATGTATTATGATTCATTTATAAGCATTTAATCAATGAGCACCAACGCTCAGTTTAGAATGATCATTTTATCTTGCCAATCAACTTCACATGTCCGCACTAAATCATCCGTAACTTCTGATTTACGGCTCGGAATGAAACCAATCTAAAGCCAACGTTAAGCAACTCAATTTTTTATATCGTGACAAAGTTTGCTACAGAAATAGATACGACCAAGCATCCAAGTAATCCATACTATCCCAATCTACGTGATGCCTTGTATTATGCTTCATTTGCAAGCCTTTACTCAATGAGTACGAATGATCAGTTTAGAATGATCATTTTAATTTGCGATCAACTTGACATGTCTTCACTAAATCGTCTGTGAATTTTGATTTAGAACTCAAAATTATACGAATCCAATACCCACGTTAACCTTGATCAATTTTCAATATGGTGACACAATTTAAGAAAGAAAAAATTAGGACAAAACGTCAAAGTTATCCAATCTATCCAAAACTATGTGATTCTATTTATTATGCTTCATTTATAAGCCTTTACTCAATGAGCATCAGTGATCAGTTTAGAATGATCATTTTAACTTGCTGATCAACTTGACATGTCCAGACTAAAATGGTCTATAACTTTTTATTTAGAGCTCAAAATGATACGAATCCAATGCCCATGTTAAACTTGATCAATTTTCTCTATTGTGACAAAATTTAAAAAATAGCACAAAGCGTCCAAGTTATCCAATCTATCCAAAACTACGATATGCCACGTATTATGATTCATTTATAAGCCTTTAAACAATGAGCACCAATGCTCAGTTTAGAATGATCATTTTAACTCGTCGATCCACTTGATGTCCACACTAAATCGTCCGTAACTTTTGATTTTGAGCTCGAAACAACACCAATCTAATGCCCACGTTAAGCCAGCTCAATTTTCTATATCGTGACAAAGTTTGATACCAAAATAGATACGACCAATCGTCCAAGTAATCCATTCTATCCCAAACTAAGTGATGCCTTGGATTATGTTTCATTCAGAAGCCTTTACTCAATGAGCACCAATGATCAGCTTAGAATGATCATTTTAACTTTCTGATCAAGTTGACATGTCCACACTAAATCGTTTGTAACTTTTGATTTAGAGCTCAAAATGACACAAATCAAAAACCCACTTTAAGCTAGATCAATTTTCTACACTGTGACAAAATTTGAGCGAGAAATAGATATCACAAAGCGTCCAAGTTATCTAATCTTTCCAAAACAACGTGATGCCATGTATTATGATTCATTTATAAGCCTTTAATCAATGAGAGTTTAGAATGATCATTTTAACTTGCCGATAACCTTGATATGTCCGCACTAAATCGTCCGTAACTTTTGATTTAGAGCTCGGATTGACACCAATCTAAAGCCCACGTTAAGGCAGCTCAATTTTCTATATCGTGACAAAGTGTGACACAGAAATAGATACGACCAAGCGCCAAAGTAATATATCTATCCCAATATACGTGATGCCTTGCATTATGCTTCATTGACAAGCCTTTACTCAATGAGCACCAATGATCAGTGTAGAATGATCATTTTAACTTGCTGATCAACTTGACATGTACAAACTAAATGGTCTGTAACTTTTTGTTTATAGCTGAAAATGACATGAATCCAATGCCTACATTAACCTAGATCAATTTTCTATATTGTGACAAAATTCAAGAAAGAAATAGATACGAGAAAGCATCCAAGTTATCCAATCTATCCAAAACTACATGATGCCATGTATTATGATTCATTTATAAGCCTTTAATCAATGAGCACCAATGCTCAGTTTAGAATGATCATTTTATCTTGCCGATCAACTTGACTTATCCGCACTAAATCACCCGTCACTTTTAATTTTGAGATTCGAATGACACCAATCTAAAGCCCACATTAATCCAGCTAAATTTTCTATATCTTGACAAAGTTTGAGACAGAAATAGATTCGACCAAGCGTCCAAGTAATCCATTATATCCCAATCTACGTGATCCTTGCATTATGCTTCATTTACAAGCCTTTACTCAATGAGCACCAATGATCAGTTTAGAATGATCATTTTGATTTGCCGATCAACTTGACATGTCCGCACTAAATCGTCTGTGACTTTTAATTTAGAACTCAAAATGATACGAATCAAAATACCCACGTCAACCTAGATCAATTTTCTATATGGTGACAAAATTTAAGAAAGAAATAGTTACGACAAAACGTCAAAGTTATCCAATCTATCCAAAACTATGTGATTCTATTTATTATGCTTCATTTATAAGCCTTTCCTCAATGAGCATCAATGATCAGTTTAGAATGATCATTTTAACTTGCTCATCAACTTGACATGTCCAAACTAAAATGGTCTATAACTTTTTATTTAGAGCTCAAAATGATACGAATCCAATACCCATGTTAAACTTGATCAATTTTCTATATTGGGACAAAATTTAAAAAAGAAATAGATAGCACAAAGCGTCCAAGTTATCCAATCTATCCAAAAACTACGTGATGCCATGTATTATGATTCATTTATAAGCATTTAATCAACGAGCACCAACGCTCAGTTTAGAATGATCATTTTACCTTGCCGATCAACTTCACATGTCTGCACTAAATCATCCGTAACTTCTGATTTGGAGCTCGGAATGACACCAATATAAAGCCAACATTAAGCCAGCTCAATTTTCTATATCGTGACAAAGTTTGCGACAGAAATAGATACGACAAAGCATCCAAGTAATCCATTCTATCCCAATCTACCTGATGCCTTGCATTATGCTTCATTTACATGCCTTTAATCAATGAGCACCAATTATCAGTTTAGAATGATCATTTTAACATGCTGACCAAATTGACATGTCCACACTAAATCTTATGTAACTTTTGATTTAGAGCTCAGAATGACAAAAATCCAAAGCCCACGTTAATCTAGCTCAATTTTCTATATTGTGACAAGATTTATGAAAAAAATAGATACGACAAAGCGTCCAAGTTATCCAATCTATCCAAACCTACGTGATGCCATGTATTATGATATATTTATAAGCCTTTAATCAATGAGCACCAATGCTCATTTTAGAATGATCATTTTATCTTGCCGATCAGCTTGACATGTCCGCACTAAATCGTCCGTAACATTTGATTTAGAGCTAGGATTGACACCAATCAAAAGCCCACGTTAAGCCAGCTCAATTTTCTATATCGTGACAAAGTTTGAGACAGAAATAGATATGGCCAAGCATCCAAGTAATCCATTCTATCCCAATCTATGTGATGACTTGCATTATACTTCATCTACAAGCCTTTACTCAGTGAGCACCAATGATCAGTTTAGAATAATCATTGTAATTTGCTGATCAACTTGACATGTCCGCATTAAATCGTCTGTGACTTTTGATTTAGAACTCAAAATGACACGAATCCAATATCCATGTTAACCTAGCTTAATTTTCTATATTGTGACAAAATTTATGAATCAAATAGATACGACAAAACTTCGAAGTAATCCAACCTATCCAACACTATGTGATGCCATGTATTATGATTCATTTATAATCCTTTACTCAATGAGCACCAATGGTCAGTTTAGAATGATCATTTTAACTTGCTGATCAACTTGACATTTCTACACTAAATCGTCCGTAACTTTCGATTTAGAGCTCAGAATGACACGAATCCAACGTCCACGTTAAGCTAGCTCAATTTTCTATATTGTGAAAAAATTTATGACAGAAATAGATATGACAAAGCGTCCAAATAACCCAATCTATCCAAAACTGAATGATGCCATGCATTATGCTTCATTTATAGCCTTTACACAATGAGCACCAATGATCAGTTTAGAATGATCATTTTAACTGGTTGATCAACTTTATATGTTCACACTGAAGCGTCCGTAACTTTGATATAGAGCTCAGAATGACACAAATCAAAAACCCACTTTAAGCTAGATCAATTTTCTACATTGAGACAGAAATAGATATGACAACGCCTCCAAGTTATCCAATCGATCCAAAACAACGATATGCCACGTATTATGACTCATTTATAAGCCTCTAATCAATGAGCACCAATGCTCAGTTTAGAATGATCATTTTAACTTGTCGATCCACTTGATGTTCGCACTAAATCGTCTGTAACTTTTGATTTAGAGCTCAGAACGACACCAATCTAATGCCCGTGTTAAGCCAGCTCAATTTTCTATATCGTGACAAAGTTTGATATCGAAATAGATACGACCAATCTTCCAAGTAATCCATTCTATCCCAAACTAAGTGATGCCTTGGATTATGCTTCATTTAGAAACCTTTACTCAATGAGCACCAATGATCTGCTTAGAATGACCATTTTAACTTGCTGATCAACTTGACATGTCCACACTAAATCGTGTGTAACTTTTGATTTACAGCTCAAAATGACACAAATCAAAAACCCAGTTTAAGCTAGATCAATTTTCTACATTGTGACAAAATTTGAGACAGAAATAGATATGACAAAGCGTCCAAGTTATCCAATCTATCCAAAACAACGTGATGCCATGTATTATGATTCATTTATAAGCCTTTAATCAATGAGCACCAATGCTCAGTTTAGAATGATCATTTTAACTTGCCGATAACCTTGATATGTCCGCACTAAATCGTCCGTAACTTTTGATTTAGAGCTCGGAATGACACCAATCTAAAGCCCACGTTAAGCCAGCTCAATTTTCTATATCGTGACAAAGTTTGAGACAGAAATAGATACGACCAAGCGTCAAAGTAATATTTCTATCCCAATATACGTGATGCCTTGCATTATGCTTCATTAACAAGGCTTTACTCAGTGAGCACCAATGATCAGTTTAGAATGACATGTCTGCAATAAATTGTCTGTAACTTTTGATTTAAAGCTCAGAATGACACAAATGCAAAGCCCACGTTAAACTAGATTATTTTTCTCTATTTTGATAAAATTTAAGAAAGAAATAGATACGATAAAGCATCCAAGTTTTCCAATCTATCCAAAACTACATGATGCCATGTATTATGATTCATTTATAAGCCTTTAATCAATGAGCACCAATGCTGAGTTTAGAACGATCATTTTATCTTGCCGATCAACTTGACATATCCGCACTAAATCGCCCGTAACTTTTGATTTTGAGATTTGAATGACACGAATATAAGCCAAAATTAATCCAGCTCAATTTTCTATATCGTGACAAAGTTTGAGAAAGAAATAGATTCGACCAAGCGTCCAAGTAATCCATTCTATCCCAATCTACGTGATGCCTTGCATTATGCTTTATTTACAAGCCTTTACTCAATGAGCACCAATGATCAGTTTAGAATGATCATTTTAATTTGCTGATCAACTTGACATGTCCGCACTAAATCGTCTGTGACTTTTGATTTAGAACTCAAAATGATACGAATCCAATACCCACGTTAACCTAGATCAATTTTCTATATGGTGACAAAATTTTAGAAAGAAATAGTTACAACAAAACGTCAAAGTTATCCAATCTATCCAAAACTATGTGATTCCATTTATTATGCTTCATTTATAAGACTTTACTTCATGAGCATCAATTCTCAGTTTAGAATCATCATTTTAACTTGCCGATCCACTTGACATGTCCTCACTAAATCGTTCGTAACTTTTTATTTAGTGCTCAGAATTACACGAATCCAATACCCAAGTTAATCTCGCTCAATTTTCTATATTGTGACAAAATTTGTGACCGAAATAGATACGACAAAGCGTCCAAGTAATCCAATCTAACAAAAACTACATGATGCCATGCATTATCCTTCATATATACCCTTTACACAATGAGAACCAATGATCAGTTTAGAATGATCATTTTATATGGCTGATCAACTTGACATATCCACACTAAATCATCAGTAACTTTTGATTTAGAGCTCAGAATTACCCAAATCAGAAGCCCACGTTAAACTAGTTCAATTTTCGATATTGGGACAAAATTTAATAAAGAAATATATACGACAAAGCGTCCAAGTAATCCAATCTATCCAAAACTACGTGATTCCATGTATTATGCTTCATTTATAAGTCGTTACTCAATGAGCACCAATGCTCAGTTTAGCATGATCATTTTAACTTGTCGATCAACTTGACATGTCTGCACTAAATCGTTTGTAACTTTTGATTTAGAGCTTGGAATGACACCTGTCTAAAGCCCACGTTAAGCTAGCTCAATTTTTTATATCATGACAAAATTTGAGACAGAAGTAGATACGACCAAGCGTCCAAATAATCGATTCTATCCCAATCTACATGATGCCTTCCATTATGCTTCATTTACAAGCTTTTACTCAATGAGCACCAATGATCAGTTTAGAATGATCATTTTAACTTGCCGATCTATTTGACATGTCCGCACTAAATCGTCCGTAACTTTTTATTTAGAGCTTAGAATGACACGAATCCAACGCCAACGTTAAGCTAGCTCAATTTTCTATATTGTGACAAACGTTGAGACAGAAATAGATAAGACAAAGGGTCCAAGTAAACCAATCTATCAAAAACTGAATGATCATATGCATTATGCTTCATTTATAGCCTTTACACAATGAGGACCAAGGATCAGTTTAAAATGATCATTTTAACTGGCAGATTAACTTTACGTGTCCCTTACATGTCCACACTAAATCATCCGTAACTTTTGATTTAGAGCTCAGAATGACACAAATCAAAAACCCACTTTAAGATAGAACAATTTTCTACTTTGTGACAAAATTTGATACAAAAATATATATGACAAAGCGTCCAAGTTATCCAATCTATCCAAAATAACGTGGATGCCATGTATTATGATTCATTTATAAGCCTTGAATCAATGAGCACCAATGCTCAGTTTATAATGATCATTTAAACTTGCCAATCAACTTGATATGTCCACACTAAATCGTCTGTAACTTTTGATTTAGAGCTCGGATTGACAACAATCTAAAGCCCACGTTAAGCTAGCGCAATTTTCAATATCGTGAAATTTTTTGAGACAAAAATAGATACGACTAAGCGTCCAAGTAATCCATTCTATCCCAAACTATGTGATGCCTTGCATTATGCTTCATTAATAAGTCTTTTCTCAATGAGCACCAATAATCAGTTTAGAATCATCATTTTAACTTGCTGATTAACTTGACATGTCAGCACTAAATTGTCTGTAACTATTGATTTAGAGCTCAAAATGACACGAATCCAATTCCCCCGTTAAGCTAGCTCAATTTTCTATATTGTTTTAAAATCTGAGACAGAAATAGATACGACAAAGCATCCAAGTAATCCAATCTAACAAAAACTACATGATGCCATGCATTATCCTTCATATATGGCCTTTACACAATGAGAACTAATTATTAGTTTAGAATGATCATTTTAACTGGCTGATCAACTTGACATATCCACACTAAATCGTCCGTAACTTTTGATTTAGAGCTCCGAATGACAAAAATCCAAAGCGTCCAAATAATCCATTCTATCCAAAACTGCGTCATCCCTTGCATTGTGCTTCATTTATAAGCCTTTAATCAATGAGCATCAATGTTCAGTTTAGAATAATCATTTTAAATGGCCGGTCAACTTTACATGTCCGTACTAAACCATCCATAACTTTTGATTTAGTGCTCAAAATGAGACAAATCAAAAGCCACATTAAACTAGCTCAATTTTCTATATTGTGACAAAATTTGAGACAGAAATAGATACGACAAAGACTCCAACTTATCCAATCTATCCAAAACTTTGTCATGCCATGCATTGTGCTTCATTTATAAGCCTATACTCAATGAGCACCAATGATTAGTTAGTAATGATAATTTTAACTGGCCGATCAACTTGACATGTCCGCAATAAATCGTCCATAACTTTTGATTTAGAGCTCAGAACCACAGAATCCCAAAGCCCACGTTAAGCCAGCTCAATTTTTTATATAGTGAAAAATTTGAGACAGAAATAGATTCGACAAAGCGTCCAAGTTATCCAATATATCCAAAACTTCTTCATGCCATGCATTGTGCTTCATTTATAAGCCTTTACCCAATGAGCACCAATGATCAGTTAAAAATGATCATTTTAACTGGCCGATCAACTTGACATGTCTGCATTAAATTGTCCCTAACTTTTGATTTAGAGCTCAGAACGACATAAATCCAAATCCCACTTTATGCTAGCTAAATTTTCTAGTTATCCAATCTATCCCGTACCTTGTGATGACATGCATTATGCTTCATTTATAAGCCTCTCATCAATGAGCACCAATGATTAGTTAAGAACGATCATTTTAACTAGCCTATCAACATTTNAAGTTATCCAATCTATCCAAAACTATGTGATTCTATTTATTATGTTTCATTTATAAGCCTTTACTCAATGAGCATCAATGATCAGTTTAGAATGATCATTTTAACTTGCTGATCAACTTGACATGTCGAGACTAAATTGGTCTATAACTTTTTATTTAGAGCTCAAAATGATCCGAATCCAATGCCCATGTTAAACTTGATCAATTTTCTGTATTGTGACAAAATTTAAAAAAGAAATAGATAGCACAAAGCGTCCAAGTTATCCAATCTATCCAAAACCATGTGATTCTATTTATTATGCTTCATTTATAAGCCTTTACTCAATGAGCATCAATGATCAGTTTAGAATGATCATTTTAACTTCCTGATCAACTTGACATGTCCAAACTAAAATGGTCTATAACTTTTTTCTTAGAGCTCAAAATGATACGAATCCAATGCCCATGTTAAACTTGATCAATTTTCAATATTGTGACAAAATTTAAAAGAGAAATAGATAGCACAAAGCGTTTAAGTTATCCAATCTATCCAAAACTATGTTGTTCTATTTATTATGCTTCATTTATAAGCCTTTACTCAATGAGCATCAACGATCCGTTTAGAATGATCATTTTAACTTGCTGATCAACTTGACATGTCCAAACTAAAATGGTCTATAACTTTTTATTTAGAGCTCAAAATGATACGAATCTAATGCCCATGTTAAACTTTATCAATTTTCTATATTGTGACAAAATTTAGAAAAGAAATAGATAGCACAAAGCGTCCAAGTTATCCAATCAATCCAAAACTATGTGATTCTATTTATTATGCTTCATTTATAAGCCTTTACTCAATGAGCATCAATGATCCGTTTAGAATGATCATTTTAACTTGCTGATCAACTTGACATGTCCAAACTGAAATGGTCTATTACTTTTTAGTTAGAGCTCAAAATGATACGAATCCAATGCCCATGTTAAACTTGATCAATTTTCTATATTGTGACAAAATTTAAAAAATAAATAGATAGCACAAAGCGTCCAAGTTATCCAATCTATCCAAAACTATGTGATTCTATTTATTATGCTTCATTTATAAGCCTTTACTCAATGAGCATCAATGATCAGTTTAGAATGATCATTTTAACTTGCTGATCAACTTGACATGTCGAGACTAAATTGGTCTATAACTTTTTATTTAGAGCTCAAAATGATACGAATCCAATGCCCATGTTAAACTTGATCAATTTTCTGTATTGTGACAAAATTTAAAAAAGAAATAGATAGCACAAAGCGTCCAAGTTAATTAATCTATCCAAAACCATGTGATTCTATTTATTATGCTTCATTTATAAGCCTTTACTCAATGAGCATCAATGATCAGTTTCGAATGATCATTTTAACTTCCTGATCAACTTGACATGTCCAAATTAAAATGGTCTATAACTTTTTACTTAGAGCTCAAAATGATACGAATCCAATGCCCATGTTAAACTTGATCAATTTTCAATATTGTGACAAAATTTAAAAGAGAAATAGATAGCACAAAGCGTTTAAGTTATCCAATCTATCCAAAACTATGTGATTCTATTTATTATGCTTCATTTATAAGCCTTTACTCAATGAGCATCAACGATCCGTTTAGAATGATCATTTTAACTTGCTGATCAACTTGACATGTCCAAACTAAAATGGTCTATAACTTTTTATTTAGAGCTCAAAATGATACGAATCCAATGCCCATGTTAAACTTGATCAATTTTCTATATTGTGACAAAATTTAAAAAATAAATAGATAGCACAAAGCGTCCCAGTTATCCAATCTATCCAAACTATGTGATTCTATTTATTATGCTTCATGTATAAGCCTTTACTGAATGAGCATCAATGATCAGTTTAGAATGATCATTTTAACTTGCTGATCAACTTGACATGTCCAAACTAAAATGGTCTATAACTTTTTATTTAGAGCTCAAAATGATACGAATCTAATGCCCATGTTAAACTTTATCAATTTTCTATATTGTGACAAAATTTAGAAAAGAAATAGATAGCACAAAGCGTCCAAGTTATCCAATCTATCCAAAACTATGTGATTCTATTTATTATGCTTCATTTATAAGCCTTTACTCAATGAGCATCAGTGATCAGTTTAGAATGATCACTTTAACTTGCTGATCAACTTGACATGTCCAAACTAAAATGGTCTATAACTTTTTATTTAGAGCTCAAAATGATACGAATCCAATGCCCATGTTAAACTTGATCAATTTTCTATATTGTGACAAAATTTAAAAAAGAAATAGATAGCACAAAGCGTTGAAGTTATCCAATCTATCCAAAACTATGTGATTCTATTTATTATGCTTCATTTATAAGCCTTTACTCAATGAGCATCAATGATCAGTTTAGAATGATCAGTTTAGAATGATCACTTTAACTTGCTGATCAACTTGAAATATCCAAACTAAAATGGTCTATAACTTTTTATTTAGAGCTCAAAATGATACGAATCCAATGCCCATGTTAAACTTGATCAATTTTCTATATTGTGACAAAATTTAAAAAATAAATAGATAGCACAAAGCGTTTAAGTTATCCAATCTATCCAAAACTATGTGATTCTATTTATTATGCTTCATTTATAAGCCTTTACTCAATGAGCATCAATGATCAGTTTAGAATGATCATTTTAACTTGCTGATCAACTTGACATGTCCAAACTAAATGGTCTATAACTTTTTACTTAGAGCTCAAAATGATACGAATCCAATGCCCATGTTAAACTTGATCAATTTTCTATATTGTGACAAAATTTAAAAAATAAATAGATAGCACAAAGCGTCCAAGTTATCCAATCTATCCAAAACTATGTGATTCTATTTATTATGCTTCATTTATAAGCCTTTACTCAATGAGCATCAGTGATCAGTTTAGAATGATCATTTTAACTTGCTGATCAACTTGACATGTCCAAACTAAAATGGTCTATAACTTTTTATTTAGAGCTCAAAATGATACGAATCCAATGCCCATGTTAAACTTGATCAATTTTCTATATTGTGACAAAATTTAAAAAAGAAATAGATAGCACAAAGCGTCCAAGTTATCCAATCTATCCAAAACTATGTGATTCTATTTATTATGCTTCATTTATAAGCCTTTACTCAATGAGCATCAATGATCAGTTTAGAATGATCACTTTAACTTGCTGATCAACTTGACATGTCCAAACTAAAATGGTCTATAACTTTTTATTTAGAACTCAAAATGATACGAATCCAATGCCCATGTTAAACTTGATCAATTTTCTATATTGTGACAAAATTTAAAAAAGAAATAGATAGCACAAAGCGTTTAAGTTATCCAATCTATCCAAAACTATGTGATTCTATTTATTATGCTTCATTTATAAGCCTTTACTCAATGAGCATCAATGATCAGTTTAGAATGATCATTTTGACTTCTGATCAACTTGACATGTCCAAACTAAAATGGTCTATAACTTTTTATTTAGAGCTCAAAATGATACGAATCCAATGCCCATGTTAAACTTGATCAATTTTCTATATTGTGACAAAATTTAAAAAAGAAATAGATAGCACAAAGCGTTTAAGTTATCCAATCTATCCAAAACTATGTGATTCTATTTATTATGCTTCATTTATAAGCCTTTACTCAATGAGCATCAATGATCAGTTTAGAATGATCACTTTAACTTGCTGATCAACTTGACATGTCCAAACTAAAATGGTCTATAACTTTTTATTTAGAGCTCAAAATGATACGAATCCAATGCCCATGTTAAACTTGATCAATTTTCTATATTGTACAAAATTTAAAAAAGAAATAGATAGCACAAAGCGTTGAAGTTATCCAATCTATCCAAAACTATGTGATTCTATTTATTATGCTTCATTTATAAGCCTTTACTCAATGAGCATCAATGATCAGTTTAGAATGATCACTTTAACTTGCTGATCAACTTGACATGTCCAAACTAAAATGGTCTATAACTTTTTATTTAGAGCTCAAAATGATACGAATCCAATGCCCATGTTAAACTTGATCAATTTTCTATATTGTGACAAAATTTAAAAAAGAAATAGATAGCACAAAGCGTCCAAGTTATCCAATCTATCCAAAACTATGTGATTCTATTTATTATGCTTCATTTATAAGCCTTTACTCAATGAGCATCAATGATCAGTTTAGAATGATCACTTTAACTTGCTGATCAACTTGACATGTCCAATCTAAAATGGTCTATAACTTTTTATTTAGAGCTCAAAATGATATGAATCCAATGCCCATGTTAAACTTGATCAATTTTCTATATTGTGACAAAATTTAAGAAAGACATAGATAGCACAAAGCGTCCAAGTTATCCAATCTATCCAAAACTATGTGATTCTATTTATTATGCTTCATTTATAAGCCTTTACTCAATGAGCATCAATGATCCGTTTAGAGTGATCATTTTAACTTGCTGATCAACTTGACATGTCCAAACTAAAATGGTCTATAACTTTTTTATATAGAGCTCAAAATGATACGAATCCAATGCCCATGTTAAACTTGATCAATTTTCTATATTGTGACAAAATTTAAAAAAGAAATAGATAGCACAAAGCGTCCATGTTATCCAATCTATCCAACACTACGTGATGCCATGTATTATGATTCATTTATAAGCATTTAATCAATGAGCACCAACGCTCAGTTTAGAATGACCATTTTATCTTGCCGATCAACTTCACATGTCCGCACTAAATCATCCGTAACTTATGATTTTGGGCTCGGAATGACACCAATCTAAAGCCAACGTTAAGCCAACTCAACTTTTTATATCGTGACAAAGTTTGCTACAGAAATAGATACGACCAAGCGTCCAAGTAATCCATTCTATCCCAATCTACGTGATGCCTTGCATTATGCTTCATTTACATGCCTTTACTCAATGACCACCAATTATCAGTTTAGAATGATCATTTTAACTTGCTGATCAACTTGACATGTCCACACTAAATCGTGTGTAACATTTGATTTAGAGCTCAGAATGACAAAAATCCAAAGCCCACGTTAATCTAGCTCAAATTTCTATATTGTGACAAGATTTAAGAAAAAAACAGATACGACAAAGCGTCCAAGTTATCCAATATATCCAAACCAACGTCCACGTAAAACTGAATGATGTCATGCATTATGCTTCATTTATAGCCTTTACACAATGAGCACCAATGATCAGTTTAGAGTGATCATTTTAACTAGTTGATCAACTTTATATGTCCACACTGAATCGTCCGTAACTTTGATAGAGAGCTCAGAATGACACAAATCAAAAACCCACTTTAAGCTAGATCAGTTTTCTACATTGAGACAGAAATAGATATGACAACGCGTCCAAGTTATCCAATCGATCCAAAACAACGATATGCCACGTATTATGATTCATTTATAAGCCTTTAAACAATGAGCACCAATGCTCAGTTTAGAATGATCATTTTAACTCGTCGATCCACTTGATGTCCACACTAAATAGTCCATAACATTTGATTTAGAGCTCGGAACAACACCAATCTAATGCCCACGTTAAGCCAGCTCAATTTTCTATATCGTGACAAAGTTTGATACCAAAATAGATACGACCAATCGTCCAAGTAATCCATTCTATCCCAAACTAAGTGATGCCTTGGATTATGTTTCATTCAGAAGCCTTTACTCAATGAGCACCAATGATCAGCTTAGAATGATCATTTTAACTTTCTGATCAACTTGACATGTCCACACTAAATCGTGTGTAACTTTTGATTTAGAGCTCAAAATGACACAAATCAAAAACCCACTTTAAGCTAGATCAATTTTCTACATTGTGACAAAATTTGAGCGAGAAATAGATATCACAAAGCGTCCAAGTTATCTAATCTTTCCAAAACAACGTGATGCCATGTATTATGATTCATTTATAAGCCTTTAATCAATGAGAGTTTAGAATGATCATTTTAACTTGCCGATAACCTTGATATGTCCGCACTAAATCGTCCGTAACTTTTGATTTAGAGCTCGGATTGACACCAATCTAAAGCCCACGTTAAGCCAGCTCAATTTTCTATATCGTGACAAAGTGTGAGACAGAAATAGATACGACCAAGCGCCAAAGTAATATATCTATCCCAATATACGTGATGCCTTGCATTATGCTTCATTAACAAGCCTTTACTCAATGAGCACCAATGATCAGTTTAGAATGATCATTTTAACTTGCTGATCAACTTGACTAAATGGTCTGTAACTTTTTGTTTATAGCTGAAAATGACATGAATCCAATGCCTACATTAACCTAGATCAATTTTCTATATTGTGACAAAATTCAAGAAAGAAATAGATACGAGAAAGCATCCAAGTTATCCAATCTATCCAAAACTACATGATGCCATGTATTATGATTCATTTATAAGCCTTTAATCAATGAGCACCAATGCTCAGTTTAGAATGATGATTTTATCTTGCCGATCAACTTGACATATCCGCACTAAATCACCCGTAACTTTTAATTTTGAGATTCGAATGAAACCAATCTAAAGCCCACATTAATCAAGCTAAATTTTCTATATCGTGACAAAGTTTGAGACAGAAATAGATTCGACCAAGCGTCCAAGTAATCCATTATATCCCAATCTACGTGATCCTTGCATTATGCTTCAATTACAAGCCTTTACTCAATGAGCACCAATGATCAGTTTAGAATGATCATTTTGATTTGCCGATCAACTTGACATGTCCGCACTAAATCGTCTGTGACTTTTGATTTAGAACTCAAAATGATACGAATCAAAATACCCACGTCAACCTAGATCAATTTTCTATATGGTGACAAAATTTAAGAAAGAAATAGTTAAGACAAAACGTCAAAGTTATCCAATCTATCCAAAACTATGTGATTCTATTTATTATGCTTCATTTATAAGCCTTTCCTCAATGAGCATCAATGATCAGTTTAGAATGATCATTTTAACTTGCTCATCAACTTGACATGTCCAAACTAAAATGGTCTATAACTTTTTATTTAGAGCTCAAAATGATACGAATCCAATGCCCATGTTAAACTTGATCAATTTTCTATATTGTGACAAAATTTAAAAAAGAAATAGAGAGCACAAAGCGTCCAAGTTATCCAATCTATCCAAAACTACGTGATGCCATGTATTATGATTCATTTATAAGCATTTAATCAACGACCTCTAACGCTCAGTTTAGAATGATCATTTTACCTTGCCAATCAACTTCACATGTCCGCACTAAATCATCCGTAACTTCTGATTTGGAGCTCGGAATGACACCAATCTAAAGCCAACATTAAGCCAGCTCAATTTTCTATATCGTGACAAAGTTTGCGACAGAAATAGATACGACAAAGCATCCAAGTAATCCATTCTATCCCAATCTACCTGATGCCTTGCATTATGCTTCATTTACATGCCTTTACTCAATGAGCACCAATTATCAGTTTAGAATGATCATTTTAACATGCTGACCAACTTGACATGTCCACACTAAATCTTGTGTAACTTTTGATTTAGAGCTCAGAATGACAAAAATCCAAAGCCCACGTTAATCTAGCTCAATTTTCTATATTGTGACAAGATTTATGAAAAAAACAGATACGACAAAGCGTCCAAGTTATCCAATCTATCCAAACCTACGTGATGCCATGTATTATGATTTATTTATAAGCCTTCAATCAATGAGCACCAATGCTCATTTTAGAATGATCATTTTATCTTGCCGATCAGCTTGACATGTCCGCACTAAATCGTCCGTAACATTTGATTTAGAGCTAGGATTGACACCAATCAAAAGCCCACGTTAAGCCAGCTCAATTTTCTATATCGTGACAAAGTTTGAGACAGAAATAGATATGACCAAGCATCCAAGTAATCCATTCTATCCCAATCTATGTGATGACTTGCATTATACTTCATCTACAAGCCTTTACTCAATGAGCACCAATGATCAGTTTAGAATAATCATTGTAATTTGCTGATCAACTTGACATGTCCGCATTAAATCGTCTGTGACTTTTGATTTAGAACTCAAAATGACACGAATCCAATACCCATGTTAACCTAGCTTAATTTTCTATATTGTGACAAAATTTATGAATCAAATAGATACGACAAAACTTCCATGTAATCCAACCTATCCAACACTACGTGATGCCATGTATTATGATTCATTTATAATCCTTTACTCAATGAGCACCAATGGTCAGTTTAGAATGATCATTTTAACTTGCTGATCAACTTGACATTTCTACACTAAATCGTCCGTAACTTTCGATTTAGAGCTCAGAATGACACGAATCCAACGTCCACGTTAAGCTAGCTCAATTTTCTATATTGTGAAAAAATTTAAGACAGAAATAGATATGACAAAGCGTCCAAATAATCCAATCTATCCAAAACTGAATGATGCCATGCATTATGCTTCATTTATAGCCTTTACACAATGAGCACCAATGATCAGTTTAGAATGATCATTTTAACTGGTTGATCAACTTTATATGTCCACACTGAATCGTCCGTAACTTTGATATAGAGCTCAGAATGACACAAATCAAAAACCCACTTTAAGCTAGATCAATTTTCTACATTGAGACAGAAATAGATATGACAACGCCTCCAAGTTATCCAATCGATCCAAAACAACGATATGCCACGTATTATGACTCATTTATAAGCCTTTAATCAATGAGCACCAATGCTCAGTTTAGAATGATCATTTTAACTTGTCGATCCACTTGATGTTCGCACTAAATCGTCCGTAACTTTTGATTTAGAGCTCAGAACGACACCAATCTAATGCCCATGTTAAGCCAGCTCAATTTTCTATATCGTGACAAAGTTTGATACCGAAATAGATACGACCAATCGTCCAAGTAATCCATTCTATCCCAAACTAAGTGATGCCTTGGATTATGCTTCATTTAGAAGCCTTTACTCAATGAGCACCAATGATCTGCTTAGAATGACCATTTTAACTTGCTGATCAACTTGACATGTCCACACTAAATCGTGTGTAACTTTTGATTTAGAGCTCAAAATGACACAAATCAAAAACCCAGTTTAAGCTAGATCAATTTTCTACATTGTGACAAAATTTGAGACAGAAATAGATATGACAAAGCGTCCAAGTTATCCAATCTATCCAAAACAACGTGATGCCATGTATTATGATTCATTTATAAGCCTTTAATCAATGAGCACCAATGCTCATTTTAGAATGATCATTTTATCTTGCCGATCAGCTTGACATGTCCGCACTAAATCGTCCGTAACATTTGATTTAGAGCTAGGATTGACACCAATCAAAAGCCCACGTTAAGCCAGCTCAATTTTCTATATCGTGACAAAGTTTGAGACAGAAATAGATATGACCAAGCATCCAAGTAATCCATTCTATCCCAATCTACGTGATGACTTGCATTATACTTCATCTACAAGGCTTTACTCAATGAGCACCAATGATCAGTTTAGAATAATCATTGTAATTTGCTGATCAACTTGACATGTCCGCATTAAATCGTCTGTGACTTTTGATTTAGAACTCAAAATGACACGAATCCAATACCCATGTTAACCTAGCTTAATTTTCTATATTGTGACAAAATTTATGAATCAAATAGATACGACAAAACTTCCCTGTAATCCAACCTATCCAACACTACGTGATGCCATGTATTATGATTCATTTATAATCCTTTACTCAATGAGCACCAATGGTCAGTTTAGAATGATCATTTTAACTTGCTGATCAACTTGACATTTCTACACTAAATCGTCCGTAACTTTCGATTTAGAGCTCAGAATGACACGAATCCAACGTCCACGTTAAGCTAGCTCAATTTTCTATATTGTGAAAATATTTAAGACAGAAATAGATATGACAAAGCGTCCACATAATCCAATCTATCCAAAACTGAATGATGCCATGCATTATGCTTCATTTATAGCCTTTACACAATGAGCACCAATGATCAGTTTAGAATGATCATTTTAACTGGTTGATCAACTTTATATGTCCACACTGAATCGTCCGTAACTTTGATATAGAGCTCAGAATGACACAAATCAAAAACCCACTTTAAGCTAGATCAATTTTCTACATTGAGACAGAAATAGATATGACAACGCCTCCAAGTTATCCAATCGATCCAAAACAACGATATGCCACGTATTATGACTCATTTATAAGCCTTTAATCAATGAGCACCAATGCTCAGTTTAGAATGATCATTTTAACTTGTCGATCCACTTGATGTTCGCACTAAATCGTCCGTAACTTTTGATTTAGAGCTCAGAACGACACCAATCTAATGCCCATGTTAAGCCAGCTCAATTTTCTATATCGTGACAAAGTTTGATACCGAAATAGATACGACCAATCGTCCAAGTAATCCATTCTATCCCAAACTAAGTGATGCCTTGGATTATGCTTCATTTAGAAGCCTTTACTCAATGAGCACCAATGATCTGCTTAGAATGACCATTTTAACTTGCTGATCAACTTGACATGTCCACACTAAATCGTGTGTAACTTTTGATTTAGAGCTCAAAATGACACAAATCAAAAACCCAGTTTAAGCTAGATCAATTTTCTACATTGTGACAAAATTTGAGACAGAAATAGATATGACAAAGCGTCCAAGTTATCCAATCTATCCAAAACAACGTGATGCCATGTATTATGATTCATTTATAAGCCTTTAATCAATGAGCACCAATGCTCATTTTAGAATGATCATTTTATCTTGCCGATCAGCTTGACATGTCCGCACTAAATCGTCCGTAACATTTGATTTAGAGCTAGGATTGACACCAATCAAAAGCCCACGTTAAGCCAGCTCAATTTTCTATATCGTGACAAAGTTTGAGACAGAAATAGATATGACCAAGCATCCAAGTAATCCATTCTATCCCAATCTACGTGATGACTTGCATTATACTTCATCTACAAGCCTTTACTCAATGAGCACCAATGATCAGTTTAGAATAATCATTGTAATTTGCTGATCAACTTGACATGTCCGCATTAAATCGTCTGTGACTTTTGATTTAGAACTCAAAATGACACGAATCCAATACCCATGTTAACCTAGCTTAATTTTCTATATTGTGACAAAATTTATGAATCAAATAGATACGACAAAACTTCCATGTAATCCAACCTATCCAACACTACGTGATGCCATGTATTATGATTCATTTATAATCCTTTACTCAATGAGCACCAATGGTCAGTTTAGAATGATCATTTTAACTTGCTGATCAACTTGACATTTCTACACTAAATCGTCCGTAACTTTCGATTTAGAGCTCAGAATGACACGAATCCAACGTCCACGTTAAGCTAGCTCAATTTTCTATATTGTGAAAAAATTTAAGACAGAAATAGATATGACAAAGCGTCCAAATAATCCAATCTATCCAAAACTGAATGATGCCATGCATTATGCTTCATTTATAGCCTTTACACAATGAGCACCAATGATCAGTTTAGAATGATCATTTTAACTGGTTGATCAACTTTATATGTCCACACTGAATCGTCCGTAACTTTGATATAGAGCTCAGAATGACACAAATCAAAAACCCACTTTAAGCTAGATCAATTTTCTACATTGAGACAGAAATAGATATGACAACGCCTCCAAGTTATCCAATCGATCCAAAACAACGATATGCCACGTATTATGACTCATTTATAAGCCTTTAATCAATGAGCACCAATGCTCAGTTTAGAATGATCATTTTAACTTGTCGATCCACTTGATGTTCGCACTAAATCGTCCGTAACTTTTGATTTAGAGCTCAGAACGACACCAATCTAATGCCCATGTTAAGCCAGCTCAATTTTCTATATCGTGACAAAGTTTGATACCGAAATAGATACGACCAATCGTCCAAGTAATCCATTCTATCCCAAACTAAGTGATGCCTTGGATTATGCTTCATTTAGAAGCCTTTACTCAATGAGCACCAATGATCTGCTTAGAATGACCATTTTAACTTGCTGATCAACTTGACATGTCCACACTAAATCGTGTGTAACTTTTGATTTAGAGCTCAAAATGACACAAATCAAAAACCCAGTTTAAGCTAGATCAATTTTCTACATTGTGACAAAATTTGAGACAGAAATAGATATGACAAAGCGTCCAAGTTATCCAATCTATCCAAAACAACGTGATGCCATGTATTATGATTCATTTATAAGCCTTTAATCAATGAGCACCAATGCTCATTTTAGAATGATCATTTTACTTGCCGATCAGCTTGACATGTCCGCACTAAATCGTCCGTAACATTTGATTTAGAGCTAGGATTGACACCAATCAAAAGCCCACGTTAAGCCAGCTCAATTTTCTATATCGTGACAAAGTTTGAGACAGAAATAGATATGACCAAGCATCCAAGTAATCCATTCTATCCCAATCTACGTGATGACTTGCATTATACTTCATCTACAAGCCTTTACTCAATGAGCACCAATGATCAGTTTAGAATAATCATTGTAATTTGCTGATCAACTTGACATGTCCGCATTAAATCGTCTGTGACTTTTGATTTAGAACTCAAAATGACACGAATCCAATACCCATGTTAACCTAGCTTAATTTTCTATATTGTGACAAAATTTATGAATCAAATAGATACGACAAAACTTCCAAGTAATCCAACCTATCCAACACTACGTGATGCCATGTATTATGATTCATTTATAATCCTTTACTCAATGAGCACCAATGGTCAGTTTAGAATGATCATTTTAACTTGCTGATCAACTTGACATTTCTACACTAAATCGTCCGTAACTTTTGATTTAGAGCTCAGAATGACACGAATCCAACGTCCACGTTAAGCTAGCTCAATTTTCTATATTGTGAAAAATTTAAGACAGAAATAGATATGACAAAGCGTCCAAATAATCCAATCTATCCAAAACTGAATGATGCCATGCATTATGCTTCATTTATAGCCTTTACACAATGAGCACCAATGATCAGTTTAGAATGATCATTTTAACTGGTTGATCAACTTTATATGTCCACACTGAATCGTCCGTAACTTTGATATAGAGCTCAGAATGACACAAATCAAAAACCCACTTTAAGCTAGATCAATTTTCTACATTGAGACAGAAATAGATATGACAACGCCTCCAAGTTATCCAATCGATCCAAAACAACGATATGCCACGTATTATGACTCATTTATAAGCCTTTAATCAATGAGCACCAATGCTCAGTTTAGAATGATCATTTTAACTTGTCGATCCACTTGATGTTCGCACTAAATCGTCCGTAACTTTTGATTTAGAGCTCAGAACGACACCAATCTAATGCCCATGTTAAGCCAGCTCAATTTTCTATATCGTGACAAAGTTTGATACCGAAATAGATACGACCAATCGTCCAAGTAATCCAATCTACCCAAACTAATGATGCCTTGGATTATCCTTCATTTAGAAGCCTTTACTCAATGAGAACCAATGATCTGTTTAGAATGATCATTTTAACTTGCTGATCAACTTGACATGTCCACACTAAATCGTGTGTAACTTTTGATTTAGAGCTCAGAATACCCAAATCAAAAACCCAGTTATAAGCTAGATCAATTTTCGATATTGTGACAAAATTTAATAACAGAAATACATATGACAAAGCGTCCAAGTTATCCAATCTATACAAAACAACGTGATTCCATGTATTATGATTCATTTATAAGCCTTTAATCAATGAGCACCAATGCTCAGTTTAGACATGATCATTTTAACTTGCCGATCAACTTGATATGTCCCACTAAATCGTTGTAACTTTTGATTTAGAGCTGGAATGACATCAATCTAAAGCCCACGTTAAGTCCAGCTCAATTTTTCTATATCGTGACAAAGTTTGAGACAGAAATAGATATGACCAAGCGTCCAAATAATCGATTCTATCCCAATCTACATGATGCCTTGCATTATGCTTCATTTACAAGCTTTTACTCAATGAGCACCAATGATCAGTTTAGAATGATCATTTTAACTTGCCGATCAATTTGACATGTCCGCACTAAATCGTCCGTAACTTTTGATTTAGAGCTCAGAATGACACGAATCCAACGCCAACGTTAAGCTAGCTCAATTTTCTATATTGTGACAAACGTTGAGACAGAAATAGATAAGACAAAGGGTCCAAGGAAACCAATCTATCAAAAACTGAATAATGTCATGCATTATGCTTCATTTATAGCCTTTACACAATGAGGACCAATGAGTTTAAAATGATCATTTTAACTGGCTGATTAACTTTACGTGTCCCTTACATGTCCACACTAAATCATCCGTAACTTTTGATTTAGAGCTCAGAATGACACAAATCAAAAACCCACTTTAAGATAGAACAATTTTCTACATTGTGACAAAATTTGATACAAAAATATATATGACAAAGCGTCCAAGTTATCCAATCTATCCAAAATAACGTGGATGCCATGTATTATGATTCATTTATAAGCCTTGAATCAATGAGCACCAATGCTCAGTTTATAATGATCATTTAAACTTGCCAATCAACTTGATATGTCCACACTAAATCGTCGGTAACTTTTGATTTAGAGCTCGGATTGACAACAATCTAAAGCCCACGTTAAGCTAGCTCAATATTCAATATCGTGAAATTTTTTGAGACAGAAATAGATACGACTAAGCGTCCATGTAATCCATTCTATCCCAAACGACGTGATGCCTTGCATTATGCTTCATTAATAAGTCTTTTCTCAATGAGCACCAATAATCAGTTTAGAATCATCATTTTAACTTGCTGATTAACTTGACATCTCAGCACTAAATTGTCTGTAACTATTGATTTAGAGCTCAAAATGACACGAATCCAATGCCCCCGTTAAGCTAGCTCAATTCTCTATATTGTTTTAAAATTTGAGACAGAAATAGATACGACAAAGCATCCAAGTAATCCAATCTAACAAAAACTACATGATGCCATGCATTATCCTTCATATATGGCCTTTACACAATGAGAACTAATTATTAGTTTAGAATGATCATTTTAACTGGCTGATCAACTTGACATATCCACACTAAATCGTCCGTAACTTTTGATTTAGAGCTCCGAATGACAAAAATCCAAAGCGTCCAAACAATCCATTCTATCCAAAACTGCGTCATCCCTTGCATTGTGCTTCATTTATAAGCCTTTAATCAATGATCAGTTTAGAATGATCATTTTGATTTGCCGATCAACTTGACATGTCCGCACTAAATCGTCTGTGACTTTTGATTTAGAACTCAAAATGATACGAATCAAAATACCCACGTCAACCTAGATCAATTTTCTATATGGTGACAAAATTTAAGAAAGAAATAGTTATGACAAAACGTCAAAGTTATCCAATCTATCCAAAACTATGTGATTCTATTTATTATGCTTCATTTATAAGCCTTTCCTCAATGAGCATCAATGATCAGTTTAGAATGATCATTTTAACTTGCTCATCAACTTGACATGTCCAAACTAAAATGGTCTATAACTTTTTATTTAGAGCACAAAATGATACGAATCCAATGCCCATGTTAAACTTGATCAATTTTCTATATTGTGACAAAATTTAAAAAAGAAATAGATAGCACAAAGCGTCCAAGTTATCCAATTTATCAAAAACTACGTGATGCCATGTATTATGATTCATTTATAAGCATTTAATCAATGAGCACCAACGCTCAGTTTAGAATGATCATTTTATCTTGCCGATCAACTTCACATGTCCTAACTAAATCATCCGTAACTTCTGATTTAGAGCTCGGAATGACACCAATATAAAGCCAACGTTAAGCCAGCTCAATTTTCTATATCATGACAAAGTTTGCGACAGAAATAGATACGACCAAGTGTCCAAGTAATCCAATCTATCCCAATCTACGTGATGCCTTGCATTATGCTTCATTTACATGCCTTTACTCAAAGAGCACCAATTATCAGTTTAGAATTATCATTTTAACTTGCTGATCAACTTGAGATGTCCACACTAAATCGTGTGTAACTTTTGATTTAGAACTCAAAATGATACAAATCCAATACCCACGTTAACCTAGATCAATTTTCTATATGGTGACAAAATTTAAGAAAGAAATAGATACGAAAAAANCAGAAATAGATACGACCAAGCATCCAAGTAATCCATACTATCCCAATCTACGTGATGCCTTGTATTATGCTTCATTTGCAAGCCTTTACTCAATGAGTACGAATGATCAGTTTAGAATGATCATTTTAATTTGCGATCAACTTGACATGTCTTCACTAAATCGTCTGTGACTTTTGATTTAGAACTCAAAATTATACGAATCCAATACCCACGTTAACCTTGATCAATTTTCTGTATGGTGACACAATTTAAGAAAGAAATAGTTAGGACAAAACGTCAAAGTTATCCAATCTATCCAAAACTATGTGATTCTATTTATTGTGCTTCATTTATAAGCCTTTACTCAATGAGCATCAGTGATCAGTTTAGAATGATCATTTTAACTTGCTGATCAACTTGACATGTCCAGACTAAAATGGTCTATAACTTTTTATTTAGAGCTCAAAATGATACGAATCCAATGCCCATGTTAAACTTGATCAATTTTCTCTATTGTGACAAAATTTAAAAAATAGCACAAAGCGTCCAAGTTATCCAATCTATCCAAAACTATGTGATTCTATTTATTATGCTTCATTTATAAGCCTTTACTCAATGAGCATCAATGATCAGTTTAGAATGATCATTTTGACTTCCCGATCAACTTGACATGTCCAAACTAAAATGGTCTATAACTTTTAATTTAGAGCTCAAAATGATACGAATCCAATGCCCATGTTAAAATTGATCAATTTTCTATATTGTGGAAACATTTAAAAAAGAAATAGATAGCACAAAGCGTTTAAGTTATCCAATCTATCCAAAACTATGTGATTCTATTTATTATGCTTCATTTATAAGCCTTTACGCAATGAGCATCAATGATCCGTTTAGAATGATCATTTTAACTTGCTGATCAACTTGACATGTCCAAACTGAAATGGTCTATTACTTTTTATTTAGAGCTCAAAATTATACAAATCCAACGCCCATGTTAAACTTGATCAATTTTCTATATTGTGACAAAATTTAAAAAATAAATAGATAGCACAAAGCGTCCAAGTTATCCAATCTATCCAAAACTATGTGATTCTATATATTATGCTTCATTTATAAGCCTTTACTCAATGAGCATCAGTGATCAGTTTAGAATGATCACTTTAACATGCTGATCAACTTGACATGTCCAAACTAAAATGGTCTATAACTTTTTATGTAGAGCTCAAAATGATACGAATCCAATGCCCATGTTAAACTTGATCAATTTTCTATATTGTGACAAAATTTAAAAAAGAAATAGATGGCACAAAGCGTTGAAGTTATCCAATCTATCCAAAACTATATGATTCTATTTATTATGCTTCATTTATAAGCCTTTACTCAATGAGCATCAATGATCAGTTTAGAATGATCACTTTAACTTGCTGATCAACTTGACATGTCTAAACTAAAATGGTCTATAACTTTTTATTTAGAGCTCAAAATGATACGAATCCAATGCCCATGTTAAACTTGATCAATTTTCTATATTGTGACAAAATTTAAAAAATAAATAGATAGCACAAAGCGTCCAAGTTATCCAATCTATTCAAAACTATGTGATTCTATTTATTATGCTTCATTTATAAGCCTTTACTCAATGAGCATCAATGATCCGTTTAGAATGATCATTTTAACTTGCTGATCAACTTGACATGTCCAAACTAAAATGGTCTATAACTTTTTTATATAGAGCTCAAAATGATACGAATCCAATGCCCATGTTAAACTTGATCAATTTTCTATATTGTGACAAAATTTAAAAAAGAAATAGATAGCACAAAGCGTCCGTGTTATCCAATCTATCCAACAATACGTGATGCCATGTATTATGATTCATTTATAAGCATTTAATCAATGAGCACCAACGCTCAGTTTAGAATGATCATTTTACCTTTCCGATCAACTTCACATGTCTGCACTAAATCATCCGTAACTTCTGATTTTGGGCTCGGAATGACACCAATCTAAAGCCAACGTTAAGCCAACTCAACTTTTTATATCGTGACAAAGTTTGCTACAGAAATAGATACGACCAAGCGTCCAAGTAATCCATCCTATCCCAATCTACGTGATGCCTTGCATTATGCTTCATTTACATGCCTTTACTCAATGAGCACCAATTATCAGTTTAGAATGATCATTTTAACTTGCTGATCAACTTGACATGTCCACACTAAATCGTGTGTAACATTTGATTTCGAGCTCAGAATGACAAAAATCCAAAGCCCACGTTAATCTAGCTCAATTTTCTATATTGTGACAAGATTTAAGAAAAAACAGATACGACAAAGCGTCCAAGTTATCCAATATATCCAAACCAACGTCCACATAAAACTGAATGATGTCATGCAGTATGCTTCATTTATAGCCTTTACACAATGAGCACCAATGATCAGTTTAGAGTGATCATTTTAACTAGTTGATCAACTTTATATGTCCACACTGAATCGTCCGTAACTTTGATAGAGAGCTCAGAATGACACAAATCAAATCCCACTTTAAGCTAGATCAGTTTTCTACATTGAGATAGAAATAGATATGACAACGCGTCCAAGTTATCCAATCCATCCAAAACAACGATATGCCACGTATTATGATTCAATTATAAGCCTTTAAACAATGAGCACCAATGCTCAGTTTAGAATGATCATTTTAACTCGTCGATCCACTTGATGTCCACACTAAATCGTCCGTAACTTTTGATTTAGAGCTCGGAACAACACCAATCTAATGCGCACGTTAAACCAGCTCAATTTTCTATATCGTGACAAAGTTTGATACCAAAATAGATATGACCAATCGTCCAAGTAATCCATTCTATCCCAAACTAAGTGATGCCTTGGATTATGTTTCATTCAGAAGCCTTTACTCAATGAGCACCAATGATCTGCTTAGAATGATCATTTTAACTTTCTGATCAACTTGACATGTCAACACTAAATCGTGTGTAACTTTTGATTTAGAGCTCAAAATGACACAAATCAAAAACCCACTTTAAGCTAGATCAATTTTCTACATTGTGACAAAATTTGAGCAAGAAATAGATATCACAAAGCGTCCAAGTTATCTAATCTTTCCAAAACAACGTGATGCCATGTATTATGATTCATTTATAAGCCTTTAATCAATGAGAGCTTAGAATGATCATTTTAACTTGCCGATAACCTTGATATGTCCGCACTAAATCGTCCGTAACTTTTGATTTAGAGCTCGGATTGACACCAATCTAAAGCCCACGTTAAGCCAGCTCAATTTTCTATATCGTGACAAAGTGTGAGACAGAAATAGATACGACCAAGCGCCAAAGTAATATATCTATCCCAATATACGTGATGCCTTGCATTATGCTTCATTAACAAGCCTTTACTCAATGAGCACCAATGATCAGTTTAGAATGATCATTTTAACTTGCTGATCAACTTGACTAAATGGTCTGTAACTTTTTGTTTATAGCTGAAAATGACATGAATCCAATGCCGACATTAACCTAGATCAATTTTCTATATTGTGACAAAATTCAAGAAAGAAATAGATACGAGAAAGCATCCAAGTTATCCAATCTATCCAAAACTACATGATGCCATGTATTATGATTCATTTATAAGCCTTTAATCAATGAGCACCAATGCTCAGTTTAGAATGATGATTTTATCTTGCCGATCAACTTGACATGTCCGCACTAAATCACCCGTAACTTTTAATTTTGAGATTCGAATGACACCAATCTAAAGCCCACATTAATCCAGCTAAATTTTCTATATCGTGACAAAGTTTGAGACAGAAATAGATTTGACCAAGCGTCCAAGTAATCCATTATATCCCAATCTACGTGATCCTTGCATTATGCTTCATTTACAAGCCTTTACTCAATGAGCATCAATGATCAGTTAAGAATGATCATTTTAACTTGCTCATCAACTTGACATGTCCAAACTAAAACGGTCTATAACTTTTTATTTAGAGCTCAAAATGATACGAATCCAATGCCCATGTTAAACTTGATCAATTTTCTATATTGTGACAAAATTTAAAAAAGAAATAGATAGCACAAAGAGTCCAAGTTATCCAATCTATCCAAAACTACGTGATGCCATGTATTATGATTCATTTATAAGCATTTAATCAACGAGCACCAACGCTCAGTTTAGAATGATCATTTTACCTTGCCGATCAACTTCACATGTGCACTAAATCATCTGTAACTTCTGATTTGGAGCTCGGAATGACACCAATCTAAAGCCAACATTAAGCCAGCTCAATTTTCTATAACGTGACAAAGTTTGCGACAGAAATAGATACGACAAAGCGTCCAAGTAATCCATTCTATCCCAATCTACCTGATGCCTTGCATTATGCTTTATTTACATGCCTTTACTCAATGAGCACCAATTATCAGTTTAGAATGATCATTTTAACATGCTGACCAACTTGACATGTCCACACTAAATCGTGTGTAACTTTTGATTTAGAGCTCAGAATGACAAAAATCTAAAGCCCACGTTAATCTAGCTCAATTTTCTATATTGTGACAAGATTTATGAAAAAAACAGATACGACAAAGCGTCCAAGTTATCCAATCTATCCAAACCTACGTGATGCCATGTATTATGATTTATTTATAAGCCTTCAATCAATGAGCACCAATGCTCATTTTAGAATGATCATTTTTTCTTGCCGATCAGCTTGACATGTCCGCACTAAATTGTCCGTAACATTTGATTTAGAGCTAGGATTGACACCAATCAAAAGCCCACGTTAAGGCAGCTCAATTTTCTATATCGTGACAAAGTTTGAGACAGAAATAGATATGACCAAGCATCCAAGTAATCCATTCTATCCCAATCTATGTGATGACTTGCATTATACTTCATCTACAAGCCTTTACTCAATGAGCACCAATGATCAGTTTAGAATAATCATTGTAATTTGCTGATCAACTTGACATGTCCGCATTAAATCGTCTCTGACTTTTGATTTAAAACTCAAAATGACACGAATCCAATACCCATGTTAACCTCGCTTAATTTTCTATATTGTGACAAAATTTATGAATCAAATAGATACGACAAAACTTCCATGTAATCCAACCTATCCAACACTACGTGATGCCATGTATTATGATTCATTTATAATCCTTTACTCAATGAGCACCAATGGTCAGTTTAGAATGATCATTTTAACTTGCTGATCAACTTGACATTTCTACACTAAATCGTCCGTAACTTTCGATTTAGAGCTCAGAATGACACGAATCCAACGTCCACGTTAAGCTAGCTCAATTTTCTATATTGTGAAAATATTTAACACAGAAATAGATATGACAAAGCGTCCAAGTTATCCAATCTATCCAAAACAACGTGATGCCATGTATTATGATTCATTTATGAGCCTTTAATCAATGAGCACCAATGCTCATTTTAGAATGATCATTTTATCTTGCCGATCAGCTTGACATGTCCGCACTAAATCGTCCGTAACATTTGATTTAGAGCTAGGATTGACACCAATCAAAAGCCCATGTTAAGCCAGCTCAGTTTTCTATATCGTGACAAAGTTTGAGACAGAAATAGATATGACCAAGCATCCAAGTAATCCATTCTATCCCAATCTACGTGATGACTTGCATTACACTTCATCTACAAGCCTTTACTCAATGAGCACCAATGATCAGTTTAGAATAATCATTGTAATTTGCTGATCAACTTGACATGTCCGCATTAAATCGTCTGTGACTTTTGATTTAGAACTCAAAATGACACGAATCCAATACCCATGTTAACCTAGCTTAATTTTCTATATTGTGACAAAATTTATGAATCAAATAGATACGACAAAACTTCCAAGTAATCCAACCTATCCAACACTACGTGATGCCATGTATTATGAATCATTTATAATCATTTACTCAATGAGCACCAATGGTCAGTTTAGAATGATCATTTTAACTTGCTGATCAACTTGAAATTTCTACACTAAATCGTCCGTAACTTTCGATTTAGAGCTCAGAATGACACGAATCCAACGTCCACGCTAAGCTAGCTCAATTTTCTATATTGTGAAAATATTTAAGACAGAAATAGATATGACAAAGCGTCCACATAATCCAATCTATCCAAAACTGAATGATGCCATGCATTATGCTTCATTTATAGCCTTTACACAATGAGCACCAATGATCAGTTTAGAATGATCATTTTAACTGGTTGATCAACTTTATATGTCCACACTGAATCGACCGTAACTTTGATATAGAGCTCAGAATGACACAAATCAAAAACCCACTTTAAGCTAGATCAATTTGCTACATTGAGACAGAAATAGATATGACAACGCCTCCAAGTTATCCTATCGATCCAAAACAACGATATGCCACGTATTATGACTCATTTATAAGCCTTTAATCAATGAGCACCAATGCTCAGTTTAGAATGATCATTTTAACTTGTCGATCCACTTGATGTTCGCACTAAATCGTCCGTAACTTTTGATTTAGAGCTCAGAATGTTAAGCCAGCTCAATTTTCTATATCGTGACAAAGTTTGATACCGAAATAGATACGACCAATCGTCCAAGTAATCCATTCTATCCCAAACTAAGTGATGCCTTGGATTATGCTTCATTTAGAAGCCTTTACTCAATGAGCACCAATGATCTGCTTAGAATGACCATTTTAACTTGCTGATCAACTTGACATGTCCACACTAAATCGTGTGTAACTTTTGATTTAGAGCTCACAATGACACAAATCAAAAACCCAGTTTAAGCTAGATCAATTTTCTACATTGTGAAAAAATTTGAGACAGAAATAGATATGACAAAGCGTCCAAGTTATCCAATCTATCCAAAACAACGTGATGCCATGTATTATGATTCATTTATAAGCCTTTAATCAATGAGCACCAATGCGCATTTTGGAATGATCATTTTATCTTGCCTATCAGCTTGACATGTCCGCACTAAATCGTCCGTAACATTTGATTTAGAGCTAGGATTGACACCAATCAAAAGCCCACGTTAAGCCAGCTCAATTTTCTATATCGTGACAAAGTTTGAGACAGAAATAGATATGACCAAGCATCCAAGTAATCCATTCTATCCCAATCTACGTGATGACTTGCATTATACTTCATCTACAAGGCTTTACTCAATGAGCACCAATGATCAGTTTAGAATAATCATTGTAATTTGCTGAGCAACTTGACATGTCCGCATTAAATCGTCTGTGACTTTTGATTTAGAACTCAAAATGACACGAATCCAATACCCATGTTAACCTAGCTTAATTTTCTATATTGTGACAAAATTTATGAATCAAATAGATCCGACAAAACTTCCATGTAATCCAACCTATCCAACACTACGTGATGCCATGTATTATGATTCATTTATAATCCTTTACTCAATGAGCACCAATGGTCAGTTTAGAATGATCATTTTAACTTGCTGATCAACTTGACATTTCTACACTAAATCGTCCGTAACTTTCTATTTAGAGCTCAGAATGACACGAATCCAACGTCCACGTTAAGCTAGCTCAATTTTCTATATTGTGAAAATATTTAAGACAGAAATAGATATGACAAAGCGTCCAAATAATCCAATCTATCCAAAACTGAATGATGCCATGCATTATGCTTCATTTATAGCCTTACACAATGAGCACCAATGATCAGTTTAGAATGATCATTTTAACTGGTTGATCAACCTTATATGTCCACACTGAATCATCCGTAACTTTGATATAGAGCGCAGAATGACACAAATCAAAAACCCACTTTAAGCTAGATCAATTTTGTACATTGAGACAGAAATAGATATGACAAAGCCTCCAAGTTATCCAATCGATCCAAAACAACGATATGCCACGTATTATGACTCATTTATAAGCCGTTAATCAATAAGCACCAATGCTCAGTTTAGAATGATCATTTTAACTTGTCGATCCACTTGATGTTCGCACTAAATCGTCCGTAACTTTTGATTTAGAGCTCAGAACGACACCAATCTAATACCCATGTTAAACCAGCTCAATTTTCTATATCGTGACAAAGTTTGATACCGAAATAGATACGACCAATCGTCCAAGTAATCCATTCTATCCCAAACTAAGTGATGCCTTGGATTATGCTTCATTTAGAAGCCTTTACTCAATGAGCACCAATGATCNATCACCCGTAACTTTTAATTTTGAGATTCGAATGAAACCAATCTAAAGCCCACATTAATCAAGCTAAATTTTCTATATCGTGACAAAGTTTGAGACAGAAATAGATTCGACCAAGCGTCCAAGTAATCCATTATATCCCAATCTACGTGATCCTTGCATTATGCTTCAATTACAAGCCTTTACTCAATGAGCACCAATGATCAGTTTAGAATGATCATTTTGATTTGCCGATCAACTTGACATGTCCGCACTAAATCGTCTGTGACTTTTGATTTAGAACTCAAAATGATACGAATCAAAATACCCACGTCAACCTAGATCAATTTTCTATATGGTGACAAAATTTAAGAAAGAAATAGTTATGACAAAACGTCAAAGTTATCCAATCTATCCAAAACTATGTGATTCTATTTATTATGCTTCATTTATAAGCCTTTCCTCAATGAGCATCAATGATCAGTTTAGAATGATCATTTTAACTTGCTCATCAACTTGACATGTCCAAACTAAAACGGTCTATAACTTTTTATTTAGAGCTCAAAATGATACGAATCCAATGCCCATGTTAAACTTGATCAATTTTCTATATTGTGACAAATTTTAAAAAAGAAATAGATAGCACAAAGAGTCCAAGTTATCCAATCTATCCAAAACTATGTGATGCCATGTATTATGATTCATTTATAGGCATTTAATCAACGAGCAACAACGCTCAGTTTAGAATGATCATTTTACCTTGCCGATAAACTTCACATGTCCGCACTAAATCATCTGTAACTTCTGATTTGGAGCTCGGAATGACACCAATCTAAAGCCAACATTAAGCCAGCTCAATTTTCTATATCGTGACAAGATTTATGAAAAAAACAGATACGACAAAGCGTCCAAGTTATCCAATCTATCCAAACCTACGTGATGCCATGTATTATGATTTATTTATAAGCCTTCAATCAATGAGCACCAATGCTCATTTTAGAATGATCATTTTATCTTGCCGATCAGCTTGACATGTCCGCACTAAATCGTCCGTAACATTTGATTTAGAGCTAGGATTGACACCAATCAAAAGCCCACGTTAAGCCAGCTCAATTTTCTATATCGTGACAAAGTTTGAGACAGAAATAGATATGACCAAGCATCCAAGTAATCCATTCTATCCCAATCTATGTGATGACTTGCATTATACTTCATCTACAAGCCTTTACTCAATGAGCACCAATGATCAGTTTAGAATAATCATTGTAATTTGCTGATCAACCTGACATGTCCGCATTAAATCGTCTGTTACTTTTGATTTAGAACTCAAAATGACACGAATCCAATACCCATGTTAACCTAGCTTAATTTTCTATATTGTGACAAAATTTATGAATCAAATAGATACGACAAAACTTCCATGTAATCCAACCTATCCAACACTACGTGATGCCATGTATTATGATTCATTTATAATCCTTTACTCAATGAGCACCAATGGTCAGTTTAGAATGATCATTTTAACTTGCTGATCAACTTGACATTTCTACACTAAATCGTCCGTAACTTTCGATTTAGAGCTCAGAATGACACGAATCCAACGTCCACGTTAAGCTAGCCCAATTTTCTATATTGTGAAAAAATTTAAGACAGAAATAGATATGACAAAGCGTCCAAATAATCCAGTCTATCCAAAACTGAATGATGCCATGCATTATGCTTCATTTATAGCCTTTACACAATGAGCACCAATGATCAGTTTAGAATGATCATTTTAACTGGTTGATCAACTTTATATGTCCACACTGAATCGTCCGTAACTTTGATATAGAGCTCAGAATGACACAAATCAAAAACCCACTTTAAGCTAGATCAATTTTCTACATTGAGGCAGAAATAGATATGACAACGCCTCCAAGATATCCATTCGATCCAAAACAACGATATGCCACGTATTATGACTCATTTATAAGCCTTTAATCAATGAGCACCAATGCTCAGTTTAGAATGATCATTTTAACTTGTCGATCCACTTGATGTTCGCACTAAATCGTCCATAACTTTTGATTTAGAGCTCAGAACGACACCAATCTAATGCCCATGTTAAGCCAGCTCAATTTTCTATATCGTGACAAAGTTTGATACCGAAATAGATATGACCAATCGTCCAAGTAATCCATTCTATCCCAAACTAAGTGATGCCTTGGATTATGCTTCATTTAGAAGCCTTTACTCAATGAGCACCAATGATCTGCTTAGAATGACCATTTTAACTTGCTGATCAACTTGACATGTCCACACTAAAGCGTGTGTAACTTTTGATTTAAAGCTCAAAATGACACAAATCAAAAACCCAGTTTAAGCTAGATCAATTTTCTACATTGTGACAAAATTTGAGACAGAAATAGATATGAGAAAGCGTCTAAGTTATCCAATCTATCCAAAACATCGTGATACCATGTATTATGATTCATTTATAAGCCTTTAATCAATGAGCACCAATACTCATATTAGAATGATCATTTTATCTTGCTGATCAGCTTGACATGTCTGCACTAAATCGTCTGTAACATTTGATTTAGAGCTAGGATTGACACCAATCAAAAGCCCACGTTAAGCCAGCTCAATTTTCTATATCGTGACAAAGTTTGAGACAGAAATAGATATGACCAGGCATCCAAGTAATCCATTTTATCCCAATCTACGTGATGACTTGCATTATACTTCATCTACAAGCCTTTACTCAATGAGCACCAATGATCAGTTTAGAATAATCATTGTAATTTGCTGATCAACTTGACATGTCCGCATTAAATCGTCTGTGACTTTTGATTTAGAACTCAAAATGACACGAATCCAATCCCCATGTTTAAGCCTAACTTAATTTTCTATATTGTGACAAAATTATGAATCAAATAGATACGACAAAACTTCAAGTAATCAGCTATCCAACACTGAGTAATCCATGTATTATGATTCATTTATAATCATATAACTCAATGGAAGCACGCAAATGGTCAGTTAGAATGATGCATTTTAAACTTGCTGATCAACTATGACATTTCTACACTAATCGTCCGTATGTTTCGATTTAGGAGCTCAGAATGACACGAATTCAACGTCCACTGTTAAGCTAGCTCAATTTTCTATATTGTTGAAAATATTTAAGACAGAAATAGATATGACAAAGCGTCAAATAGATCCAATCTATCAAAACTGAATATGCCATGGCATTAGGCTTCATTTATAGCTTTACACAATGAGCACCAATGATCAGTTTAGAATGATCATTTTAACTGGTTGATCAACTTTATATATCCACACTGAATCGTCCGTAACTTTGATATAGAGCTCAGAATGACACAAATCAAAAACCCACTTTAAGCTAGATCAATTTTCTACATTGAGGCAGAAATAGATATGACAACGCCTCCAAGTTATCCAATGGATCCAAAACAACGATATGCCACGTATTATGACTCATTTATAAGCCTTTAATCAATGAGCACCAATGCTCAGTTTAGAATGATCATTTTAACTTGTCGATCCACTTGATGTTCGCACTAAATCGTCCATAACTTTTGATTTAGAGCTCAGAACGACACCAATCTAATGCCCATGTTAAGCCAGCTCAATTTTCTATATCGTGACAAAGTTTGATACCGAAATAGATACGACCAATCGTCCAAGTAATCCATTCTATCCCAAACTAAGTGATGCCTTGGATTATGCTTCATTTAGAAGCATTTACTCAATGAGCACCAATGATCTGCTTAGAATGACCATTTTAACTTGCTGATCAACTTGACATGTCCACACTAAATCGTGTGTAACTTTTGATTTATAGCTCAAAATGACACAAATCAAAAACCCAGTTTAAGCTAGATCAATTTTCTACATTGTGACAAAATTTGAGACAGAAATAGATATGACAAAGCGTCCAAGTTATCCAATCTATCAAAAACAACGTGATACGTTGTATTATGATTCATTTATAAGCCTTTAATCAATGAGCACCAATGCTCATTTTAGAATGATCATTTTATCTTACCGATCAGCTTGACATGTCCGCACTAAATCGTCCGTAACATTTGATTTAGAGCTAGGATTGACACCAATCAAAAGCCCACGTTAAGCCAGCTCAATTTTCTATATCGTGACAAAGTTTGAGACAGAAATAGATATGACCAGGCATCCAAGGAATCCATTCTATCCCAATCTACGTGATGACTTGCATTATACTTCATCTACAAGCCTTTACTCAATGAGCACCAATGATCAGTTTAGAATAATCATTATAATTTGCTGATCAACTTGACATGTCCGCATTAAATCGTCCGTGACTTTTGATTTAGAACTCAAAATGACACGAATCGAATAACCATGTTAACCTAGCTTAATTTTTCATATTGTGACAAAATTTATGAATCAAATAGATACGACAAAACTTCCATGTAATCCAACCTATCCAACACTACGTGATGCCATGTATTATTATTCATTTATAATCCTTTACTCAATGAGCACCAATGGTCAGTTTAGAATGATCATTTTAACTTGCTGATCAACTTGACATTTCTACACTAAATCGTCCGTAACTGTCGATTTAGAGCTCAGAATGACACGAATCCAACATCCACGTTAAGCTAGCTCAATTTTCTATATTGTGAAAAAATTTAAGACAGAAAGAGATATGACAAAGCGTCCAAATAATCCAATCTATCCAAAACTGAATGATGCCATGCATTATGCTTCATTTATATCCTTTACACAATGAGCACCAATGATCAGTTTAGAATGATCATTTTAACTGGTTGATCAACTTTATATGTCCACACTTAATCGTCCGTAACTTTGATATAGAGCTCAGAATGACACAAATCAAAAACCCACTTTAAGCTAGATCAATTTTCTACATTGAGGCAGAAATAGATATGACAACGCCTCCAAGTTATCCAATCGATCCAAAACAACGATATGCCACGTATTATGGACTCATTTATAAGCCTTTAATCAATGAGCACCAATGCTCAGTTTAGAATGATCATTTAACTTGTCGATCCACTTGATGTTCGCACTAAATCGTCCGTAACTTTTGATTTAGAGCTCACAACGACACCAATCTAATGCCCATGTTAAGCCAGCTCAATTTTCTATATCGTGACAAAGTTTGATACCGAAATAGATACGAACCAATCGTCCAAGTAATCCATTCTATCCCAAACTAAGTGATGCCTTGGATTTATGCTTCATTTAGAAGCCTTTACTCAATGAGCACCAATGATCTGCTTAGAATGACCATTTTAACTAGCTGATCAACTTGACATGTCCACACTAAATCATGTGTAACTTTTGATTTAGAGCTCAAAATGACACAAATCAAAAACCCAGTTTAAGCTAGATCAATTTTCTACATTGTGACAAAATTTGAGACAGAAATAGATATGACAAAGCGTCCAAGTTATCCAATCTATCCAAAACAAAGTGATGCCATGTATTATGATTCATTTATAAGCCTTTAATCAATGAGCACCAATGCTCATTTTAGAATGATCATTTTATCTTGCCGATCAGCTTGACATGTCCGCACTAAATCGTCCGTAACATTTGATTTAGAGCTAGGATTGACACCAATCAAAAGCCCACGTTAAGCCAGCTCAATTTTCTATATCGTGACAAAGTTTGAGACAGAAATAGATATGACCAAGCATCCAAGTAATCCATTCTATCCCAATCTATGTGATGACTTGCATTATACTTCATCTACAAGCCTTTACTCAATGAGCACCAATGATCAGTTTAGAATAATCATTGTAATTTGCTGATCAACTTGACATGTCCGCATTAAATCGTCTGTGACTTTGGATTTAGAACTCAAAATGACACGAATCCAATACCCATGTTAACCTAGCTTAATTTTCTATATTGTCACAAAATTTATGAATCAAATAGATATGACAAAACTTCCAAGTAATCCAACCTATCCAACACTACGTGATGCCATGTATTATGATTCATTTATAATCCTTTACTCAATGAGCACCAATGGTCAGTTTAGAATGATCATTTTAACTTGCTGATCAACTTGACATTTCTACACTAAATCATCCGTAACTTACGATTTAGAGCTCAGAATGACACGAATCCAACGTCCACGTTAAGCTAGCTCAATTTTCTATATTGTGAAAAAATTAAGACAGAAATAGATATGACAACGCGTCCAAATAATCCAATCTATCCAAAACTGAATGATGCCATGCATTATGCTTCATTTATAGCCTTTACACAATGAGCACCAATGATCAGTTTAGAATGATCATTTTAACTGCTTGATCAACTTATATGTCCACACTGAATCGTCCGTAACTTTGATATAGAGCTAAGAATGACACAAATCAAAAACCCACTTTAAGCTAGATCAATTTTCTACATTGAGACAGAAATAGATATGACAACGCCTCCAAGTTATCCAATCGATCCAAAACAACGATATGCCACGTATTATGACTCATTTATAAGCCTTTAATCAATGAGCACCAATGCTCAGTTTTGAATGATCATTTTAACTTGTCGATCCACTTGATGTTCGCACTCAATCGTCCGTAACTTTTGATTTAGAGCTCAGAACGACACCAATCTAATGCCCATGTTAAGCCAGCTCAATTTTCTATATCGTGACAAAGTTTGATACCGAAATAGATACGACCAATCTTCCAAGTAATCCATTCTAACCCAAACTAAGAGATGCCTTGGATTATGCTTCATTTAGAAGCCTTTACTCAATGAGCACCAATGATCTGCTCAGAATCACCATTTTAACTTGCTGATCAACTTGACATGTCCACACTAAATCGTGTGTAACTTTTGATTTATAGCTCAAAATGACACAAATCAAAAACCCAGTTTAAGCTAGATCAATTTTCTACATTGTGACAAAATTTGAGACAGAAATAGATATGACAAAGCGTCCAAGTTATCCAATCTATCCAAAACAACGTGATACCATGTATTATGATTCATTTATAAGCCTTTAATCAATGAACACCAATGCTCATTTTAGAATGATCATTTTATCTTGCCGATCAGCTTGACATGTCCGCACTAAATCGTCCGTAACATTTGATTTAGAGCTAGGATTGACACCAATCAAAAGCCCACGTTAAGCCAGCTCAATTTTCTATATCGTGACAAAGTTTGAGACAGAAATAGATATGACCAGGCATCCAAGTAATCCATTCTATCCCAATCTACGTGATGACTTGCATTATACTTCATCTACAAGCCTTTACTCAATGATCACCAATGATCAGTTTAGAATAATCATTGTAATTTGCTGATCAACTTGACATGTCCCCATTAAATCATCTGTGACTTTTGATTTAGAACTCAAAATGACACGAATCCAATAACCATGTTAACCTAGCTTAATTTTCTATATTGTGACAAAATTTATGAATCAAATAGATACGACAAAACTTCCATGTAATCCAACCTATCCAACACTACGTGATGCCATGTATTATGATTCATTTATAATCCTTTACTCAATGAGCACCAATGGTCAGTTTAGAATGATCATTTTAACTTGCTGATCAACTTGACATTTCTACACTAAATCGTCCGTAACTTTCGATTTAGAGCTCAGAATGACACGAATTCAACGTCCACGTTAAGCTAGCTCAATTTTCTATATTGTGAAAAAATTTAAGACAGAAATAGATATGACAAAGCGTCCAAATAATCCAATCTATCCAAAACTGAATGATGCCATGCATTATGCTTCATTTATAGCCTTTACACAATGAGCACCAATGATCAGTTTAGAATGATCATTTTAACTGGTTGATCAACTTTATATGTCCACACTGAATCATCCGTAACTTTGATATAGAGCGCAGAATGACACAAATCAAAAACCCACTTTAAGCTAGATCAATTTTCTACATTGAGACAGAAATAGATATGACAACGCGTCCAAGTTATCCAACCGATCCAAAACAACGATATGCCACATATTATGATTCATTTATAAGCCATTAATCAATGAGCACCAATGCTCAGTTGAGAATGATCATTTAAACTTGTCGATCCACTTGATGTCCGCANGATTTAGAGCTCAGAATGACACGAATCCAACGTCCACGTTAAGCTAGCTCAATTTTCTATATTGTGAAAAAATTAAGACAGAAATAGATATGACAACGCGTCCAAATAATCCAATCTATCCAAAACTGAATGATGCCATGCATTATGCTTCATTTATAGCCTTTACACAATGAGCACCAATGATCAGTTTAGAATGATCATTTTAACTGCTTGATCAACTTATATGTCCACACTGAATCGTCCGTAACTTTGATATAGAGCTAAGAATGACACAAATCAAAAACCCACTTTAAGCTAGATCAATTTTCTACATTGAGACAGAAATAGATATGAAAACGCGTCCAAGTTATCCAACCGATCCAAAACAACGATATGCCACATATTATGATTCATTTATAAGCCTTTAATAAATGAGCACCAATGCTCAGTTGAGAATGATCATTTAAACTTCTCGATCCACTTGATGTCCGCACTAAATCGTACATAAATTTTGATTTAGAGCTCGGAAGACACCAATCTAATGCACACGTTAAGCCAGCTCAATTTTCTATATCGTGAAAAAGTTTGATACCGAAATAGATACGACCAATCGTCCAAGTAATCCATTCTATCCCAAACTAAGTGATGCCTTGGATTATGCTTCATTTAGAAGCATTTACTCAATGAGCACCAATGATCTGCTTAGAATGACCATTTTAACTTGCTGATCAACTTGACATGTCCACACTAAATCGTGTGTAACTTTTGATTTATAGCTCAAAATGACACAAATCAAAAACCCAGTTTAAGCTAGATCAATTTTCTACATTGTGACAAAATTTGAGACAGAAATAGATATGACAAAGCGTCCAAGTTATCCAATCTATCCAAAACAACGTGATACCATGTATTATGATTCATTTATAAGCCTTTAATCAATGAGCACCAATGCTCATTTTAGAATGATCATTTTATCTTGCCGATCAGCTTGACATGTCCGCACTAAATCGTCCGTAACATTTGATTTAGAGCTAGGATTGACACCAATCAATAGCCCACGTTAAGCCAGCTCAATTTTCTATATCATGACAAAGTTTGAGACAGATATAGATATGACCAGGCATCCAAGTAATCCATTCTATCCCTATCTACGTGATGACTTGCATTATACTTCATCTACAAGCCTTTACTCAATGAGCACCAATGATCAGTTTAGAATAATCATTGTAATTTGCTGATCAACTTGACATGTCCGCATTAAATCGTCTGTGACTTTTGATTTAGAACTCAAAATGACACGAATCCAATAACCATGTTAACCTAGCTTAATTTTCTATATTGTGACAAAATTTATGAATCAAATAGATACGACAAAACTTCCATGTAATCCAACCTATCCAACACTACGTGATGCCATGTATTATGATTCATTTATAATCCTTTACTCAATGAGCACCAATGGTCAGTTTAGAATGATCATTTTAACTTGCTGATCAACTTGACATTTCTACACTAAATCGTCCGTAACTTTCGATTTAGAGCTCAGAATGACACGAATTCAACGTCCACGTTAAGCTAGCTCAATTTTCTATATTGTGAAAAAATTTAAGACAGAAATAGATATGACAAAGCGTCCAAATAATCCAATCTATCCAAAACTGAATGATGCCATGCATTATGCTTCATTTATAGCCTTTACACAATGAGCACCAATGATCAGTTTAGAATGATCATTTTAACTAGTTGATCAACTTTATATGTCCACACTGAATCGTCCGTAACTTTGATATAGAGCTCAGAATGACACAAATCAAAAACCCACTTTAAGCTAGATCAATTTTCTACATTGAGACAGAAATAGATATGACAACGCCTCCAAGTTATCCAATCGATCCAAAACAACGATATGCCACGTATTATGACTCATTTATAAGGCTTTAATCAATGAGCACCAATGCTCAGTTTAGAATGATCATTTTAACTTGTCGATCCACTTGATGTTCGCACTAAATCGTCCGTAACTTTTGATTTAGAGCTCAGAACGACACCAATCTAATGCCCATGTTAAGCCAGCTCAATTTTCTATATCGTGACAAAGTTTGATACCAAAATAGATACGACCAATCGTCCAAGTAATCCATTCTATCCCAAACTAAGTGATGCCTTGGATTATGCTTCATTTAGAAGCCTTTTCTCAATGAGCACCAATGATCTGCTTAGAATGACCATTTTAACTTGCTGATCAACTTGACATGTCCACACTAAATCGTGTGTAACTTTTGATTTAGAGCTCAAAATGACAAAAATCAAAAACCCAGTTTAAGCTAGATCAATTTTCTACATTGTGACAAAATTTGAGACAGAAATAGATATGACAAAGCGTCCAAGTTATCCAATCTATACAAAACAACGTGATGCCATGTATTATGATTCATTTATAAGCCTTTAATCAGTGAACACCAATGCTCAGTTTAGAATGATCATTTTAACTTGCCGATAACCTTGATATGTCCGCACTAAATCGTCCGTAACTTTTGATTTAGAGCTCGAAATGACACCAATCTGAAGCCCACGTTAAGCCAGCTCAATTTTCTATATCGTGACAAAGTTTGAGACAGAAATAGATACGACCAAGCGTCAAAGTAATATATCTATCCCAATATACGTGATGCCTTGCATTATGCTTCATTAACAAGGCTTTACTCAGTGAGCACGAATGATCAGTTTAGAATGATCATTTTAACTGGTCAATCAACTTGACATGTCTGCACTAAATTGTCTGTAACTTTTGATTTAAAGCTCAGAATGACACAAATGCAAAGCCCACGTTAAACTAGATTATTTTTCTCTATTTTGATAAAATTTAAGAAAGAAATAGATACGATAAAGAATCCAAGTTTTCCAATCTATCCAAAACTACATGATGCCATGTATTATGATTCATTTATAAGCCTTTAATCAATGAGCACCAATGCTGAGTTTAGAACGATCATTTTATCTTGCCGATCAACTTGACATATCCGCACTAAATCGCCCGTAACTTTTGATTTTGAGATTCGAATGACACGAATCTAAAGCCAACATTAATCCAGCTCAATTTTCTATATCGTGACAAAGTTTGAGAAAGAAATAGATTCGACCAAGCGTCCAAGTAATCCATTCTATCCCAATCTACGTGATGCCTTGCATTATGCTTCATTTACAAGCCTTTACTCAATGAGCACCAAAGATCAGTTTAGAATGATCATTTTAATTTGCCTATCAACTTGACATGTCCGCACTAAATCGTCTGTGACTTTTGATTTAGAACTCAAAATGATACGAATCCAATACCCACGTTAACCTAGATCAATTTTCTATATGGTGACAAAATTTTAGAAAGAAATAGCTAGGACAAAACGTCAAAGTTATCCAATCTATCCAAAACTATGTGATTCCATTTATTATGCTTCATTTATAAGACTTTACTCCAAGAGCATCAATTCTCAGTTTAGAATGATCATTTTAACTTGCCGATCCACTTGACATGTCTGCACTAAATCGTTCGTAACTTTTTATTTAGTGCTCAGAATTACACGAATCCAATACCCAAGTTAACCTCGCTCAATTTTCTATATTGTGACAAAATTTGTGACCGAAATAGATACGACAAAGTTTCCAAGTAATCCAATCTAACAAAAACTACATGATGCCATGCATTATCCTTCATATATACCCTTTACACAATGAGAACCAATGATCAGTTTAGAATGATCATTTTATATGGGTGATCAACATGACATATCCACACTAAATCATCAGTAACTTTTGATTTAGAGCTCAGAATTACCCAAATCAGAAGCCCATGTTAAACTAGTTCAATTTTCGATATTGTGACAAAATTTAATAAAGAAATATATACGACAAAGCGTCCAAGTAATCCAATCTATCCAAAACTACGTGATTCCATGTATTATGCTTCATTTATAAGTCGTTACACAATGAGCACCAATGCTCAGTTTAGCATGATCATTTTAACTTGTCGATCAACTTGACATGTCTGCACTAAATCGTTTGTAACTTTTGATTTAGAGCTTGGAATGACACCTGTCTAAAGCCCACGTTAAGCTAGCTCAATTTTTTATATCATGACAAAATTTGAGACAGAAGTAGATACGACCAAGCGTCCAAATAATCGATTCTATCCCAATCTACATGATGCCTTGCATTATGCTTCATTTACAAGCTTTTACTCAATGAGCACCAATGATCAGTTTAGAATGATCATTTTAACTTGCCGATCAATTTGACATGTCCGCACTAAATCGTCCGTAACTTTTGATTTAGAGCTCAGAATGACACGAATCCAACGCCAACATTAAGCTAGCTCACTTTTCTATATTGTGATAAACGTTGAGACAGAAATAGATAAGAAAAAGGGTCCAAGGAAACCAATCTATCAAAAACTGAATGATGTCATGCATTATGCTTCAATTATAGCCTTTACACAATGAGGACCAATGATCAGTTTAAAATCATCATTTTAACTGGCTGATTAACTTTACGTGTCCCTTACATGTCCACACTAAATCATCCGTAACTTTTGATTTAGAGCTCAGAATGACACAAATCAAAAACCCACTTTAAGATAGAACAATTTTCTACATTGTGATAAAATTTGATACAAAAATATATATGACAAAGCGTCCAAGTTATCCAATCTATCCAAAATAACGTGGATGCCATGTATTATGATTCATTTATAAGCCTTGAATCAATGAGCACCAATGCTCAGTTTATAATGATCATTTAAACTTGCCAATCAACTTGATATGTCCACACTAAATCGTCTGTAACTTTTTATTTAGAGCTCGGATTGACAACAATCTAAAGCCCACGTCAAGCTAGCTCAATTTTCAATATTGTGAAAATTTTTGAGACAGAAATAGATACGACTAAGCGTCCAAGTAATCCATTCTATCCCAAACTACGTGATGCCTTGCATTATGCTTCATTAATAAGTCTTTTCTCAATGAGCACCAATAATCAGTTTAGAATCATCATTTTAACTTGCTGATTAACTTGACATGTCAGCACTAAATTGTCTGTAACTATTGATTTAGAGCTCAAAATGACACGAATCCAATGCCCCTGTTAAGCTAGCTCAATTTTCTATATTGTTTTAAAATTTGAGATAGAAATAGATACGACAAAGCATCCAAGTAATCCAATCTAACAAAAACTACATGATGCCATGCATTATCCTTCATATATGGCCTTTACACGATGAGAACTAATTATTAGTTTAGAATATATTTTAACTCGCTGATCAACTTGACATATCCACACTAAATCGTCCGTAACTTTTGATTTAGAGCTCCGAATGACAAAAATCCAAAGCGTCCAAATAATCCATTCTATCCAAAACTGCGTCATCCCCTGCATTGTGCTTCATTTATAAGCCTTTAATCAATGAGCATCAATGATCAGTTTAGAATAATCATTTTAAATGGCCGGTCAACTTGACATGTCCGTACTAAACCATCCATAACTTTTGATTTAGTGCCCAAAATGAGACAAATCAAAAGCCACATTAAACTAACTCAATTTTCTATATTGTGACAAAATTTGAGACAGAAATAGATACGACAAAGACTCCAACTTATCCAATCTATCCAAAACTTTGTCATGCCATGCATTGTGCTTCATTTATAAGCCTATACTCAATGAGCACCAATGATTAGTTAGTAATGATAATTTTAACTGGCCGATCAACTTGACATGTCCGCACTAAATCGTCCATAACTTTTGATTCAGAGCTCAGAATCACAGAACTCCAAAGCTCACGTTAAGCCAGCTAAATTTCTTATATAGTGACAAATTTGAGACAGAAATAGATTCGACAAAGCGTCCAAGTTATCCAATATATCCAAAACTTCTTCATGCCATGCATTGTGCTTCATTTATAAGCCTCTACCCAATGAGCACCAATGATCAGTTGGTGCTCATTTTAACTGGCCGATCAACTTGACATGTCCGCATTAAATTGTCCCTAACTTTTGATTTAGAGCTCAGAACGACACAAATCCAAATCCCACTTTATGCTAGCTAAATTTTCTAGTTATCCACTCTATCCCGTACCTTGTGATGACATGCATTATGCTTCATTTATAAGCCTCTCATCAATGAGCACCAATGATTAGTTAAGAACGATCATTTTAACTAGCCTATCAACATTACATGTCCGCACTAAATCGTCTGTAATTTTTGAATTATAGCTCGGAATGACACAAATCCAAAACCCACGTTAATCTAACTCAATGTTCTATATTGTGATAAAATTTTAGACTAAAATTGCTTCCAAAAATCCTACAAGTAAGGAACTTTATCAAAAACTGCGTCATGCCATGCATTGTGCTTCTTTTATAAGACTTTACTGAGTGATCATCAATGGTCAGTTCAGAATAATCATTTTAACTGGCCGATCGACTTGACATGTCTGCACATAATCATCCGTAACTTTTGATTTGGAGCTTGGAATGACACAAATGCCCATGTTAATCTAGCTAAAGTTTCTATATTGTGACAAAATTATAGAGAGGAATTGATACGACAAAGCGTCCAAGTAATCCAATCGATCCAAAACTACATGATGCCATGCATTGTGCTTTATTTATAAGCATTTACTCAATGAGCATCGCTGATCAGTTTAGAATGTATCATTTTAACTAGCCGATCAACTTGACATGTCTGCACTAAATCGTCTGAAACATTTGATTTATAGCTGAGAATGACACGAATCCATTGCCCACATTATTGTTTTATTGTGACAAAATTTGAGAGAGAAATAGATACGACAAAGCGTCCAAGTGATCCAATCTATCCAAAACTTCATCATGCCATGCATTGTGCTTCATTTATAAGCCGCTACCCAATGAGCACCAATGATCAGTTAATAATGATCATTTTAACTAGCCGGTTAACTTGACATGTCTACACTAAATCGTCTGTAACTTTTGATTTAGAGCTCATAATGGGGGAAATCCAAAGCCCAAGTTAAGCTAGCTCAATTTTCTATTGTGAAAAATTTGAGATAGAAATAGATTCGCCAAAGCGTCCAAGTTATCCAATCTATCCAAAACTTGCATTGTGCTTCATTTATAAGCCTCTACTCAATGAGCAACAATGATCAATTAAAAATGATCATTTTAACTGGCCGATCAAATTTACATGTCCGCACTAAATCGTCCGTAACTTTTGATTTAGAGCTTAGAATGACACAAATCCAAAGCCCACGTTAAGCTAGCTCAATTTTCTATATTGTGACAAAATATAAGACCGAAATAGATACGACAAAGCGTCCTAGTTATCGAATCTATCTCGAATGGCGTGATTACATTCATTTTGCTTAATTTATAAGTCTCTAATCAATAAGCACCAATGATCAGTTAATAATGATCATTTTAACTAGCCGATCAACTTTTCATGTACGCACTAAATCGTCCGTAACATTTGATTTAGAGCACGGAATGAGACAAATCCAAATCCCACGTTAAACTAGCTCACTTTTCTATATTGTGACCAAATTTAAAACTAAAATTGCTTCGAGAAATCCTCCAAGTAAATAAATCTATCAAAAACTACGTCATTCCATGCATTGTGTTTCATTTATAAGCCTGTACTCAATGAGAATCAATGATCAGTTTTCAATGATCATTTTAACTGGCCGATTAACTTGACATGTCTGCACTATAGCGTCTGTAACTTTTGATTTATAGCTTAGAATGACACGAATCCAATGCCCACGTTAAGCTAGCTCAATTTTATATATTCTTACAAAATTTGAGACAGAAATAGATTCGAAAAAGCATCTAAGTAATCCAATCTATCCAAAATTGCATGTTGCCATGCGTTGTGCTTCATTTATAGGCCTTTGCTCAAAGAGCATCAATGATCAGTTTAGAATGATCATTTTACCTGGCCGATCGACCTCACATGTCTACACTAAATTCTACATAACTTTTGATTCATAGCTCGAAATGACACAAATCCAAAGCCCACGTTAAGCTAGCTTAAGTTTATATATTTTGATAAAATTATAGACAAGAAAAGTAGAAACGACTAAGTGTCCAAATAATCCAATCGATCCAAAACTGCATGATGCCATGCATTGTGCTCCATTTATGAGCGTTTCCTCAAAGAGCATTAATGATCAGTTTAGAATGGATCATTTTAACTCGGCGATCAACTTGACATTTCTGCACTAAATCGTCCAAAACATTTGATTTATAGCTCATAATGACTCGAATCTAATGCACGGGTTAGGCTAGCTCAAGTTTCTATATTGTACCCAAATTATAGACAAAAATAGATACGACAAAGCGTCGAAGTAATCCAATCGATCCATAACTGCATGATGCCTTGCATTGTGCTCTATTTATAAGCGTTTACTCAATTAGCATCAATGATCTATTTAGAATGGATCATTTTAACTTGCCGATCAACTTGATATGTCTGCACCAAATCGTCTGTAACATTAGATTTATAGCTCCGAATTACACAAATCAATTACCCATGTTAAGCTAGCTCAATTTTCTATATTTTGAAAAACATTTTTAGACAGAAATAGATTCGAAAAAGCGTTCAAGTAATCCAATCTATACAAAACTACGTCATGCCATGCATTGCGCTTCATTTATAAGCTTTTACTCAATAAGCATCACATTCAGTTAAGAAGGATCATTTCAACTACTCGATAACCTTTACATGGCCGCACTAAATCGTCCATAACTTTTGATTTATATCTCGGAATGACACAAATCACAAGCCCACGTTAAGCTAGCTCAATTTTCTATATTGTAATAAATATAAGACTAAAAGTGCTTCGCGAAATCCAATGAGCCTCAACTCAGTGAGCACCAATGATAAGTTAAGAATGATCATTTTAACTGGCCAATCAACTTGACATGTCTGCACTAAATCGTTTGTAACTTTTGATTAAGATCTCATAATGACAGAAATTCAAAGCCCATGTTAAGCTAGCTCAATTTTTTATATTGTGACAATATTTGAGACAAAATAGATATGGCAAAGCGTCCAAGTAATCCAATCTATCCAAAACTGCGTAATGTCATGCATTGTGCTTCATTTATAAGCCCGTACTCAATGAGCATCAATGATCAGTTTAGAACGATCTTTTTAACTGGTCGATCAACTTGACATGTCTGCACTAAATTGCCCGTAACTTTTGATTTAGAGCTCATCAATACACGAGTCCGTTGCCCACACTAAGCTAGCTTAATTTTTTATGTTGTGACAATATTTGAGACAAAAATAGATACAATACAACGTACAAGTAATCAGATCTATCCAAATTTGCGTGATGGCTTGCATTATGCTTCATTTATTAGCCTTTACTCAGTTGGCACCAATCATCAGTTTAGAATGATCAAATTAATTTAACGATAACCTTGACATGTTTCCTGTAAACCGTCCCTAAGTTTTGATTTGGAGCTCAGAATGACACAAAACCAATACCCATGTTAAGCTAGCTCACGTTTCTATATTCAGAAACTTTTTGACACAGAAATAGATACAACAAAGCATCCAAGTTATCCACTCTATCCCGAACTGCGTGATGCCATGCATTATGCTTCATTTATAAGCCTCAACTCGATAAGCACCAATGATTAGTTAAGAATGATCGTTTTAACTAGCCGATCAACTTGACATATCCGCGCTAAATCATCCGTAACTTTTAATTTATAATTCAGAATGACACGAATCTAATGCCCAAGTTAAGCTAGATAATTTTCTATATTGTCACAAATTTTGACATAGAAACAGATACGACAAAGCATCGAAGTAATAAAATCTATCCCAAAATGCGTGATGCCAAGCATTATGCTTCATTTATAACCCTTTACTCAATGAGCACCAATGATCAGTTTAGAATGATCAAATTAACTGGCCGATAAACTTGACATGTTTGCACTAAATCGTCCGTAACTTTTGATTTAGAGCTCAGAATGACACGAACCCAATGCCAACGTGAAACTAGCTCAAATTTCTATATTGTAACAAATTTTGAGACAGAAATAGACACGAAAAAAGAACCAAATTATTAAATCTATGCCAAACAACGTGATGCCTTGCATTTTGCTTCATTTATAAGCCTCAACTCATTAAGCACCAATGATCAGTTAAGAATGATAATTTTAACTGGCCGGTGAACTTGACATGTCCACACTAAATCACCCATAAATTTTGATTTATAGTTCAGAATGAAACAAATCCAGGGCCCACGTTAAATTAGCTCAATTTTCTATATTTTTTCAAAATTTGAAACCAAAATAGATACGATAAAGCGTACAAGTAATCCAATCTACCCAAAACTGCGTGATGTCATGCATTGTGCTTCATTTATAAGACTTTACTCAGTGAGCATCATTGAGCAGTGTAGAATGACCATTTTAACTGGCCGATCAACTTGACATGTTTGCACTAAATCGCCCGTAACTTTTGATTTATAGCTCAGAATGACACGAATCTAATGCCCACGTTAAGCTTGCTCAATTTTCTATATTATGACAAATTTTGAAACAGAAATAGATACGAAAAGCCTCCAATTAATCCAATCTATCCCAAAATGTGTGATGTCATGCATTATGTTTCATTTATAATCCTTTACTCAATGAGCTCCAGTGATCAGTTTAGAATGATCAAATTAACTGGCCGATAACTTTGACATGTCTGTACTAAATTGTCCATAACTTTTTATTTAGAGCTCGGAATGACACGAATCCAATGCCCATATTAAGCTTGCTTAAGTTTTAATATTGTGACAAAATTTTAAAAAAAGAAATAGATATCACAATGCGTCCAAGTAATCCAGTCTATCCAAAACTATGTGATGTCATGCATTGTGTTTCATTAATAAGCCTTTACTCAATGAGCATCAATGATCGGTTTAGAATGATCATTTGAACTGGCCAATCAACTTGACATGTATGCACTAGATTATCCATAACTTTTGATTGAATGACACGAATCCGTTGTCCACGTTAAGCTAGCTCAATTTTGTATGTTGTGAAAAACTTTAAGACTAAATTTGCTACGACAAATCCTCCAAGTAATCAAATCTATCAAAAACTGCATAATGTGGTGCATGATGCTTCATTTATAAGCCTTTACTCAATAAGCACCAGTGATCAGTTTAGAATTATCAAATAAGCTGGGCGATAACCTTGACATGTTTGCACTAAATCATCCGTATGTTTTGATTTAAAGCTCAGAATGCTACGAATCTGGTGCCCACGTTAAGCTAGCTCAAGTTTCTATATTGTTACAAATTTTCAGATAGAAATAGATATGACAAATATCCAAGTTATCCAATCTACCCCAAACTGCGAGATACCATGCATTCTGGTTCATTTATAAGCCTCAACTCAATAAGCACCAATGATCAGTTAGGAATGATCATTTTAACTGTCCGATAAGCTTAAGGAAAGCTAGAGATTAGAATGAAACAAATCTGAATCCCAGGTTAAGCTAGCTCAATTTTCTATATTTTGACAAACTTTGAGATAAAAATAGATATGAAAAAGCATCCAATTATCCAATCTATCCCGAACTACGTGATGCCATGCATTGTGCTTCATTTATAAGCCTTTACTCAATGAGCATCAGTGATCAGTTTAGAATGATCAATTCAACTGGCCAATCAAGTTGACATGTCTGCACTAAATCGTTCTTAACTTTTGATTTATAGGTCAGAATGACACAAATCCACTGCCCACGTTAAGCTTGCTCAATTTACTATATTCTGACAAATTTTGAGACCGAAATAGGTACGACAGATCCTCCAAGTAATAGAATCAACCCCAAAATGCGCTATGTCATGCATTATGCTTCATTTATAAGCGTTTACTTAATGAGCAGCAATGATCTGTTTAGAATGATTGAATTAATTAACCGATAACCTTGACATATCTGCACAAAACCATCCATAACTTTTTATTTAGAGCTCAGAATTACACGAATCGAATGCCCAAGTTAAGCTTGCTCAACTTTTTATATTGTGACAAGATGTGAGACAAAATTAGATACGACAAAGCATCCAAGTAATCCAATCTATCCAAAACTACGTGATGCCATGCATTGTGCTTCATTTATAAGCCTTTTCTCAATGAGCATCAATGATCAGTTTATAATGATCAATTGATATGGCCAATCAACTTGAAATGTCTGCACTAAATCGTCCGTAAGTTTTGATTTATAGCTCCGAATGACACGAATCCACTACCCACGTTAAGCTTGCTCAATTTACTATATTGTGAAAAAATTTGAGACGGAAATAGGTATGAGAAAGCCTCCAAGTAACCCATCTATCTCAAAATGCGTGATGTCACGCATTATGCTTCATTTATAAGCCTTTACTCAATGAGCACCAATGATCAGTTTAGAATGATCAAATTAACTGGCCAATAAGCTTGACATATCTACACTAAATTGTCCGTAACTTTTTATTTTGTGCTCATAATGACACGAATCCAATGCCCACGTTAAGCTAGATCAATTTTCTATATTGTGACAAAATAGAAATAGATACGACAAAGCATACAAGTAATCAAATCTATTCAAATTTGCGTGATGCCATGCATTATGCTTCATGTATTAGTTACTCAGTTGGCACCAATCATCAGTTTAGAATGATCAAATTAATTTGACGATAACCTTGACATTTTGCAGTAAATTGCCCCTAACTTTTGATTTAGAGCTCTGAATGATACGAAACCAATGCCCATGTTAAGCTTGCTCAAGTTTATATATTCTGAAAATTTTTGAGGCTGAAATATATACAACAAAGGATCCAAGTTATCCAATCTATCTCGAACTGTGTGATACCATGCATTATGCTTCATTTATAAGCCTCAACTCAATAAGCACCAATGATTAGTTAATAATGATCGTTTTAACTAGCCGATCGACTTGACATGTCCGCACTAAATCGTCCGTAACTTTTAATTTATATCTCAAAATTACACGAATGCAATGTCCACGTTAAGCTTGCTCAATTTTCTATATTGTGACAAATTTTGAGATATAAATAGATAAGATAAAGCCTCCAAGCAATCCAATCTATCCAAAACTGTGTGATGTCATGCATTGTGCTTTATTTATAAGCACTTACTCATTGAGCATGAATAATGAGTTCAGAATGATCATTTTAACTGGTCGATTAACTTGACATGTCTGCACTAAATCGTTCGTAACTTTTGATATATAGCTCAGAATGACACGAATTCAATGCCGATGTTAAACTAGCTCAATTTTCTATATTGTAACAAAATTTGAGATAGAAATAGATTCGACAAAGCATCCAAGTAATCAAATCTATCTAAATTTGTGTGATGCCATGCATTATGCTTCATTTATTAGCCTTTACTCAGTTGGCACCAATCATTAGTTTAGAATGATCAAACTAATTTGATGATAACCTTGACATGTTTGCAGTAAATCGTCCCTAACTTTTCATTTAGAGCTCAGAATGACACGAAACCAATGTCCACGTTAAGCTAGCTCAAGTTTCTATATGCTGAAATTTTTTGAGGCAAAAATAGATACAATAAAGCATCCACGTTATCCAATCTATTCCGAACTGCGTGATGCCATGCATTATGCTTCGTTTATAAGCCTCAACTCAATATGAACCAATGATTAGTTAAAAATGATCGTTTTAACTAGCTGACCAACTTGACATGTTCACACTAAATCGTCTGTAACTTTTAATTTATATCTCAGAATGACATGAATCCAATGCCCACGTTAATCTTGCTCAATTTTCTATATTGTGACAAATTTTGAGATAGAAATAGATAAGAAAAAGCCTCCAAGCAATCCAATCTATCCAAAACTGCGTGTTGTCAGGCATTGTGCTTTATTTATAAGCACTTACTCATTGAGCATCAATAATGAGTTCAGAATGATTATTTTAACTGGTCGATTAACTTGACATCTCTGCACTAAGTCGTCCATAACTTTTGATATATAGCTCAGAATGACACGAATCCAATACCCACGTTAAGCTAGATCACTTTTATATATTGTGACAAATTTTGATATAGAAACATATACGACAAACCATCGAAGTAATCAAATCTATCCCTAAATGCGTGATGCCATGCATTTTGCTTCATTTATAAGCCTTTACTCAATGATCACCAATGATCAGTTTAGAATGATCAAATTAACTGGCCGATAACCTTGACATGTTTGCACTAAATAGTCCGTAACTTTTGATTTAGAGCTCAGAATGACACGAATCCAATGCCCACGTTAAGCTAGCTCAAATTTCTATATTGTAACGAATTTTGAGAAAGAAATAGAGACGAAAAAATAACCAAGTTGTCCAATCTATGCCGAACAACGTGGCCATGCATTTTGCTTCATTTATAAGCCTCAACTCATTAAGCACAAATGATCAGTTAAGAATGATCATTTTCACTGGCCGATGAACTTGACATGTCCGCACTAAATCGTCCGTAAATTTGGATTTATAGTTCAGAATGACACAAATCCAGAGCCCACGTTAAAGTTGCTCAATTTTCTATATTTTGTCAAAATTTGAGACAAAAATAGATACGAGAAAGCATCCAAGTAATCTAATCTACCCAAAACTTTGTGATGTCATCCATTGTGCTTCATTTATAAGACTTTACTCAATGAGCATCAATGAGCAGTTTAGAATGATCATTTTAACTGGCCGATCAACTCGACATGTCCATATTAAATCGCCCGTAACTTTTGATTTATAGCTCAGAATAACACGAATCCAATGCCCACGTAAAACTTGCTCAATTTTCTATATTGTGAAAAAATTTGAGACAGAAATAGATACGACAAAGCCTCAAATTAATCCAATCTATCCCAAAATGCGCGATGTCATGCATTATGTTTCATTTATAAGCCTTTACTCAATGAGCACCACTGATCAGTTTAGAATGAACAAATTAACTGGCCGATAACCTTGACATGTTTGCACTAAATCGTCCATAACTTTTTATTTAGAGCTCAGAATGACACGAATCCAATGCATACGTTAAGCTTGCTTAAGTTTCTATATTGTGACAAAATTTAAAACAGAAATAGATATCACAAAGTGTCCACATAATCCAGTCTATCCAAAACTACGTGATGCAATGCATTGTCTTTCATTTGTAAGCTTTTACTCAATAAGCATCAATGATCAGTTTAGAATGATCATTTGAACTGGCCAATAACTTGACATGTATGCACTAGATTGATTTAGAGCTCAGAATGACACGAATCCGGTGCCCACGTTAAGCTAGCTTCATTTTCTATATTGTAAAAAAATTTAAGACTAAAATTGCTTCGAAAAATCCTCCAAGTAATGAAATCTATAAAACACTGCGTAGTGTCGTGCATGATGCTTCATTTATAAGCCTTTACTCAATGAGCACTAGTGATCAGTTTAGAATGATCAAATTAGCTGCTTGATAACCATGACATATGTGCACTAAATCGTCCCTAACTTTTGATTGAGAGCTCAGAATGATACGAATCCAGTGCCCACGTTAAGCTAACTCAAGTTTCTATATTGTGACATTTTGAGTCAGAAATAGATACGAAAAATCATCCAAGGTATCCAATCTGTCCCGAACTACTTGATGCCATGCATTATGCTTCATTTATAAGCCTCAACTCAATAAGCACCAATGATCAGTTAAAAATGATCATTTTAATTGGCCGATCAACTTGACATGTCCGCATTAAATAGTCCGTAAATTTTGATTTATACTTTAGAATGACACAAATCCAATGCCCATGTTAGGCTAGCTTGTTTTCTTTATTGTGGTAGAATTTGAGACAGAAATAGATACGACAAAGCGTCAAAGTAATCCAATATATTCAAAACTACGTGATGCCATGCATTTTGTATCTTTTATAAGCCTTTACTCAATGAGCATAAATAATCAGTTTAGAATGATCATTGGAACTGGCCAATCAACTTGACATGTATGCACTAGTTTATCTGTAACTTTTGATTTAGAGCTGCGAATGACAGGAATCTAATGCCCACGTTAAGCTAGATCAATTTTCTATATTGTGATAAAATTTAAGACTAAAATTGCTTCGAAAAATCCTCCAAATAATCAAATCTATCAAACACTGCGTAATGTCGTACATGATGCTTCATTTAAAAGCCTTTACTCAATGATCACCAGTGATCAGTTTAGAATGATTAAATTAGCTGGTCGATAACCATGACATGTTTGAACTAAATCACCCGTAACTTTTGATTTAGACCTCAGAATGACACGAATACAGTGCCCACGTTAAGCTAGCTAAAGTTTCTATATTGTGACAAATTTTGAGACAGAAATAGATACGGCAAAGCGTCCAATCTATCCAATCTGTCCCGAACCGCGTGATGCCATTCATTATGCTTCATTTATAAACCTCAACTCAATAAGTACCAATGATCAATTAAGAATGATCATTTTAACTTGCCGATCAACTTGACATGTACGCACTAAATCCTCTGTAACTTTTGATTTATAGTTCAGAATGACACGAATCCAATGCCCACGTTAAGGTAGCTCAATTTTCTATATTGTGACAAAATGAGAGATAGAAATAGATACGAAAAAATCATCCAAGTAATCATATCTATCACAAATTGCGTGATGCCATGTATTATGCTTCACTTATAGGCCTTTACTCAGTGTTCACCAATGATCAGTTGAGCATGATCAAATTAACTGGCCGATAACGTTGACATGTTTGTACTAAATCATCTCTAACTTTCGATTTAAAGCTCAGCATGACACGAAACGAATGCCCACGTTAAGCTAGTTCAAGTTTCTATATTGTGACAAATATTGAGGCAGAAATAGATACGACAAAGCTCCAAGTTATCCAATATATCATGAACTACTTGATGCCATGCATTATACTTAATTTATAAGTCTCAACTCAATAAGCACCAGTGATCAGTTACGAATGATAATCTTAAGTGGCCGATCAACTCGACATGTTTGTACTTAATCATCCCGAACTTTTGATTTAGAGCTCATAGTGACACGAAACCAATGCCCACGTTAAGCTAGCTCAAGTTTCTATATTGTGACAAATCTTGAGGCAGAAATAGATACGACAAAGCATCCAAGTTATCCAATCTATCCTGAACAGTGTGATGCAATGCATTATGCTTCATTTATAAGCCTCAACTCAATAAGCAGCAATGATCAGTTAGTATGATCATTTTAACTGGCCAATCAATTTGACATGTTTGCACTAAATCGTCCATAACTTTTAATTTATATCTCAGAATGACACGAATTCAATGCCCACGTTAAGCTTGCTATATTTATTATATTGTGACAAATTTTGAGACAAAAATAGATATGACAAAGCATCCAAGAAATCCAATTTATCCAAAACTACGTGATGTCATGCATTGTGCTTCATTTATAAGCCTTAAGTCAATAAGAAGCAATGATCAGTTTAGAATGATCATTTAAACTAGTCGATCAACTTGACATGTCTACACTAAATCGTCTGTAACTTTTCATTTATAGCTCAGAATGACAGGAATCCAACTCCCACGTTAAGCTAGCTCACTTTTTTATATTGTGACAAAATTAGACTCATAAATAGATACGACAAAGCATCCAAGTTATCCAATCTATCCCGAACTGCGTGATACCATGCATTATGCTTCATTTATAAGCCTCAACTCAATAAGCACCAATGATCAGTTAAAAATGATCATTTTAACTAGATGATCAACTTGACATGTCTGCACTAAATTGTCCGTAACTTTTGATTAATAATTGAGAATGACACAAATCCAATGCCCATGTTAAGCTAGCTCAATTTTCTGTATTGTGTCAAAACGAGAGATAGAAACAGATACGAAAAATCTTCCAAGTAATCAAATCTATCCAAAACTGTGTGATGCCATGTATTACGCTTCATTTATATGGCCTTACTCAGTGTGCACCAATGATCAGTTGAGCATGATCAAATTAACTGGCTGATAACCTTGATATGTTTGCACTAAATCATCTCTAACTTTTGATTTAAAGCTTAGTAGGACACGAAACCAATGCCCACGTTAAGGTAGCTCAAGTTTCAATATTGTTACAAATTTTTAAGCAGAAATAGATTCGACAATGCTCCAAGTTATCCAATCTATCGCGAACTACTTGATCCCATGCATTATGCTTCATTTATAAGCCTCAACTCAATAAGCACCAGTGATCAGTTAAGAATGATAATCTTAACTGGCCGATCAACTTCACATGTTTGCACTTAATCGTCCGAACTTTTGATTTAGAGCTCATAGTGAAACGAAACTAATGCCCACGTTAAGTTAGCTCAAGTTTCTATATTGTGACAAATTTTGAGGCAGAAATAGATACGACATAGGATCCAAGTTATCCAATATATCCTGAACTGCGTGATGAAATGCATTATGCTTCATTTATAAGCCTCAACTCATTAAGAAGTAATGATCAGTTAGTATGATCAACTTAACTTGCCGATCAATTTGACATGTTTGCACTAAATCGTCCGTAACTTTTAATTTATATCTCAGAATGACACAAATTCAATGCCCACATTAAGTTTGCTCAATTAACTATATTGTGAAAAATTTTGAGACAGAAATAGGTACGACAAAGTGTCAAAAAAATCCAATTTATCCAAAACTACGTGATGTCATGCATTGTGCTTCATTTATAAGCTTTTACTAAATAAGAGTCACTGATCAGTTTAGAATGATCATTTGAACTGGTCGATCAACTTCACATGTCTACACTAAATCGTCTGTAAGTTTTCATTTATAGCTCAGAATGACACGAATCTAATGCCCACGTTAAGCTAGCTCAGTTTTCTATATTGTGACAAATTTTGGTACTGAAACAGATACAACAAAGCATTGAAGTAATCAAATCTATCACAAAATGCGTGATGCTATTTATTATGCTTCATTTATAAGCCTTTACTCAATGAGCACCAATGATAAGTTTAGAATGATCATTTTAATGGGTCGATCAACTTGACATGTCTGCAGTAAATCGTCCGAAAATTTTGATTTATAGTTCCGAATGACACGAATCCAATGCTCACGTTAAGCTAGCTTAATTTTTTATATTGTGACATCCATCGACAAACCGTTTGCAATGTGGGCAAACTATTTGGCGAACATGCACAGGTTTTAAGCAGTCCGTCGGAACGAATTTCTGACGGTCTTAAATTATACGCAGGAAACATAATTACCAATGCGGCTTTCACGAAAATATTTATTATGGTGACGACGGATTACAGACGAAAATTGCCGTCGGAAATATCTAATATAACCTACGAACATTTCTTCTTCTCTTTCTCTCTCGCCTTTCTCCTTCTCTGCCTCTTCACCACTGTCATCGCCTTTCTCCTTCTCTGCCTCCTCCGCTGTCGTCCCCATTAAATTCATGTAAGTTTTTCTGATTTTAAGATACTTCTCTTTGATAGTTAGGTAAAATTTCATAGATTAATGCACGAGAATCTTATCTCGACATAGTCATAGAGATAGTCATGAACCGGACCTTATCCTTATAGCGGGATCAGCGTTTGAATGCACACAAAGTTGGCTAGATAAACATATTTATATTCAGGAATTTGTAGTTATCTAATGAGGTTATTGAAATTCCCCTTAAACTATAACATATTCCAACGAAAAGGAACTAAATTTAGAGCTCAGAATGACACAAATCCAAAGCTCACGTTAAGCTAGCTAAATTTTCTATATTGTTACAAAATTTGTGACAGAAATAGATACAGCAAAGAATCCTAGTTATCCAATCCATCCCGTACTGCGTGATGACATGCATTATGCTTCATTTATAAGTCTCTAATCAATGAGCACCACTGATCAGTTAAAAATGATCATTTTAACTAGCCGATCAACTTTTCATGTCCGCACAAAATCGTCCCTAATTTTTATTTTGGAGCTCGGAATGACACAAATCCAAAGCCCACGTTAAACTAACTCAATTTCTATATTGTGATAAAATTTAAGACTAAATTTGTTTCCAGAAATCAAATCTATCAAAAACTGTGTCATACCATGCATTGTGCTTTATTTATAAGACTTTACTCAATGAGCATCAATGATAAGTTTGGAATGATCATTTTAATTGGCCGATCGACTTGAAATGTCTGCACTAAATCGTCCGTAACTTTTGATTTGGAGCTCAGAATTACACAAATTCAAAGCCCAGATTAAGCTAGCTCAAGTTTCTATATTGTGACAAAATTACAGACATAAATAGATACGAGAAAGCATCCCAGAAATCCAATTTATCCAAAACTACGTGATGCAATGCATTGTGCTTCATTAATAAGCCTTTACTCAATTAGAGTCAATGATCAGTTTAGAATGATCGTTTGAACTGGTCGATCAACCTGACATGTCTACACTAAATTGTCTGTACTTTTCATTTATAGCTCAGAATGACACGAATCTAATGCCCACGTTAAGCTAGCTTAGTTTCCTATATTGTGACAAATTTTGATACAAAAGCAGATACAACAATGCATCGAAGTAATCAAATCTATCCCAAAATGCGTGATGCTATTCATTATGCTTCATTTATAAGCCTTTACTCAATGAGCACCAATGATAAGTTTAGAATGATCAAATTAATTGGTCGATAACCTTGACATGTTTGCACTAAAACGTCCATAACTTTTAATTTAGACCTTAGAATGACACGAATCCAATGCCCACGTTAAGCTAGCTCAAGTTTCTATATTGTAAAAAATTTTGAGACAGAAATAGATACGACAAAGCAACCAATTTAGCCAATCTATCCCGGACTGCGTGATGCCATGCATTATGGTTCATTTATAAGCCTAAACTGAATAAGCACCAATGATCAGTTAAGAATGATCATTTTAACTAGCAGATAGACTAGACATGTCCGGACTAAATCGTCCATAACTTTTGATTTAGAGCTCATAATAATACAAATTCAAAGCCCACGTTAAGCTCGCTCAATTTTCTATATTATGACAAAATTTGAAACAAAAATAGATACGGAAAATGTCTAAGTAATCCAATCTATCTAAAACTGCAAGATGTCATGCATTGTGCTTCATTTATAACCCCTTACTCAATGAGCATCAATGATCAGTTTAGAATGATCATTATAACGGGTCGATCAACTTGATATGTCTACACTAAATCGTCCGGAAATTTTGATTTATAGTTTAATATGACACGAATCCAATGCTCACATTAAGCTATCTGAATTTTATATATTGTAACAAAACTAGACACATAAATAGATACGAGAAAGCATCCAAGTTATCCAATCTATCCTGAACTGCGTGATACCATGCACTATGCTTCATTTATAAGCCTCAACTCAATAGGCACCAATAATCAAATAAGAATGATCATTTTAACTTGCCGATCAACTTGACATATCCGTACTAAATCGTCTGTAACTATTGATTTATAGTTCAGAATAACAAAAATCCAATGCTCACGTTAACCTAGCTCAATTTTCTATATTGTGAAAAAGTTTGAGACAGAAATACATACTAAAAGCCTCCAATTAATCCAATCTATCCAAAAATGCGTGATAACATGCATTATGTTTCATTTATAAGCCTTTACTCAATGAGCACCAGTGATCAGTTTAGAATGATCAAATTAAGTGGCCGATAACCTTGACATGTTAGCACTAAATCATCTGTAACTTTTAATTTATATCTCAGAATGACACGAATCCAATACACACGTTAAGCTTGCTTAAGTTTCTATATTGTGACAAAATTTAAAACAGAAATAGATATCACAAAGTGTCCAAGTAATCCAGTCTATCCAAAACTATGTGATACCATGCATTATGTTTCATTTATAAGCCTTTAATAAGAATCAATGATCAGTTTAGAATGATCATTTGAACTGGTCGATCAGCTTGACATGTATACACTAAATCGCCTGTAACTTGTTATTTATAGCTCAGAATGACACGAATCCAATGCCCACGTTAAGCTAGCTCAGTTTCCTATATTGTGACAAATTTTGATATAGAAACAGATACAACAAAGCATCAAAGTAATCAAATCTATCCCAAAATACGTGATGCTATTCATTATACTTCATATATAAGCCTTTACTCAATGAGCACCAATGATAAGTTTAGAATGATCAAATTAACTGGTCGATAACCTTGACATGTTTGCACTAAATCGTCCATAACTTTTGATTTAGAGCTTAGAACGACACGAATCCAATGCCCACGTTAAACTAGCTCAAGTTTCTATATTGTAATAAATTTTGAGACACAAATAGATACAACAAAGCAACCAATTTATCAAATCTCTCTCGGACTGCGCGATGCCATGCATTATGCTTCTTTTATAAGCCTGAACTGAATAAGCACCAATGTTCAGTTAAGAATGATCATTTTAACTGGCAGATAGACTAGACATGTCCGCACTAAATCATTCTCTAACTTTTGATTTAATGCTCAGCATTACACGAAACCAATGCCCACATTAAGCTAGCTCAAGTTTTTATATTGTTACAAATTTTGAAGCAGAAATAGATACGACAAAGCTCCAAGTTATCCAATCTATCCTGAACTACTTGATGCCATGAATTATGCTGCATTTATAAGCCTCAACTTAATAAGCACCAGTTACCAGTTAAGAATGGTAATCTTAACTCGCCGATCAACTTGACATGTTTGCACTTAATCATCCCGAACTTTTGATTTATAGCTCATAGTGACACGAAACCAGTGTCCATGTTCAGCAAGCTCAAGTTTCTATATTGTGACAAATTTTGAGGCAGAAATAGATACGACAAAGCATCCAAGTTATCCAATCTATCCTGAACTGTGTGATGGAATGCATTATGCTTCATTTATAAGCCACAACTCAATAAGCAGCAATGATAAGTTAGTATGATCATCTTAACTGGCCGATCAATTTGACATGTTTGCACTAAATTGTCCGTAACTTTTAATTTATATCTCAGAATGACACGAATCCAATGCCCACGTTATGCTTGCTCAAACTTACTATATTGTGACAAAATTTGAGACAAAAATAGACACGACAAAGCATCCAAGAAATCCAATTTATCCAAAACTACGTGATGCAATGCATTGTGCTTCATTTATAAGCCTTTACTCAATGAAAACCAATGATCAATTTAGAATGATCATTTGAACTGGTCGATCAACTTTACATGTCTACACTAAATCGTCTGTAAGTTTTCATTTATAGCTCAGAATGACACGAATCAAATGTCCACATTAAGCTAGCTCAGTTTCCTATATTGTGACAAATTTTTATACAGAAACAGATACAACAAAGCATCAAAGTAATCAAATCTATCCCAAAATGCGTGATGCTATTCATTGTTCTTCATTTATAAGCCTCAACTCAATAAGCACCAATGATCAGTTTAGAATGATCATTTTAACTGGTCGATCAACTTGACATATCTGCACTAAATTGTCCGAAAATTTTGATTTATAGTTCAGAATTACAAAACTCCAATGGCCACGTTAACCTGGCTCAATTTTCTATATTGTGCCAAAATGAAAGATAGAAATAGATACGACAAAGCGTCCAAGTAATCAAATCTGTCCAGAACTGCGTGATGCCATGCATTATGCTTCATATATAAGCCTTTACTCAGTGTGCACCAATGATCAGTTTAGAATGATCAAATGAACTGGCTGATAACCTTGACATGTTTGCACTAAATCGTTCATAACTTTTTATTTAGAGCTCAGAATGACACGAAACCAATGCCCACGTTAAGTTTGCTTAAGTTTCTATAATGTGACAAATTTGGAGCCAGAAATAGATACAATAAAGCATCCAAGTTATCCAATCTATCCCGAACTACGTGATTCAATGCATTATGCTTCATTTTTAAGCCTCAACTCAATAAGCACAATTGATCAATTAAGAATGATCATCTTAACTGGCCGATCTACTTGACATGTCTGCACCAAATCGTCGCTAACTTTTTATTTAGAGCTCAGAATGACACGAAACCAATGCCTACGTTAAGCTAGCTCAATTTTCTTTATTGTGATAAAATTTGAGACAAAATAGATACGAGAAAGTGTTCAAGTAATCCAATCTATCCAAACTATGTTATGTCATGCATTGTGTTTCATTTATAAGCCTTTACTCAATGAGCATCAATGATCAGTTTAGAATGATCATTTCAACTGGCCAATCAACTTGACATGTATGCACTAGATTGTGAGTAACTTTTGATTTAAAGCTTAGAATAACACAAATCCGCTGCATACGTTAAGCTAGCTCAATTTTCTATATTTTGAAAAAATTTAAGACTAAAATTTCTTCGAAAAATCCTCCAAGTAATCAAATCGATCAAAAACAGCGTAATGTCGTCCATGATGCTTCATTTATAAGCCTTTACTTAGCACCAGTGATCAGTTTAGAATGATCAAATTAGCTAGTCATTAACCATGACATGTCTCCACTAAATCGTTCGTAACTTTTGATTTAGAGCTCCGAATGACACGAATCCAATGCCCACGTTAAGCTAGCTCAAGTTTCTAAATTGTGACAAATTTTGAGACAGAAATAGATAGACAAAGCGTCCTAGCTATCCAATCTGACGCAAACTAGTGATGCCATGCATTATGCTTCATTTATAAGCCTCAAGTCAATAAGCACCAATGATCAGTTAAGTATGATCATTTTAACTGGCCGATCAACTTGGCATGTCCACACTAAATCGTCCATAACTTCTGATTTATAGTTCCGAATGACACGAATTCAATGCCAACGTTAAGGTAGCTAGATTTTCTATATTGTGACAAAATTAGAGACAGAAATAGATACGACAAATAATCAGAGTTATCCAATCTATCCCGAACTGCGTGATGCCATGCATTATGCTTCATTTATAAGCCTCAACTCAACAAGCACCAATGATCAGTTAAGAATGATCATTTTAACTGGCTGATCAACTTGACATGTCCACACTAAATCGGCCGTACCTTTTGATTTATAGTTCAGATGACACAAATCCAATGCCCACATAAAGCTAGCTCAATTTTTTATATTGTGACAAAATGAGAGATAGAAATAGATACGACAAAGCGTCCAAGTAATCAAATCTATCCAGAACTACGTGATGCCATGATTTTTGCTTCATTTATAAGCCTTTAGTCAGTGTGCGCCAATGATCAGTTTATAATAATCAAATGTTTCGGATGATTTAGTGTAGACATGTCAAGTTGATTGGCTAGTTAAAATGAGCCATTCTAAACTGATAATTGATGTTCATTGAGTAAAGGCTTATAAATCAAGCACAATGCATGACATCATGCAGTTTTGGATTGATTGGAATACTTGGATGCTTTCTCGTATCTGTTTCTGTCTATAATTTTGTCACAATATAGAAACTTGAGCTAGCTTAATGTGGGCTTTGAATTTGTGTTATTCTGAGCTCTAAATCAAAAGTTACGGACGATTTAGTGCAAAAATGTCAAGTCGATCGGCCAATTAAAATGATCATTCCAAACTTATCATTGATGGTCATTGAGTAAAGTCTTATAAATAAAGCACAATGCATGGTATGACACAGTTTTTGATAGATTTGATTTCTGGAAACAAATTTAGTCTTAAATTTTATCACAATATAGAAAATTGAGTTAGTTTAACGTGGGCTTTGGATTTGTGTCATTCCGAGCTCCAAAATAAAAATTACGGACGATTTTGTGCGGACATGAAAAGTTGATCGGCTAGTTAAAATGATCATTTTTAACTGATCATTGGTGCTCATTGATTAGAGACTTATAAATGAAGCATAATGCATGTCATCACGCAGTACGTGATAGATTGGATAACTAGGATTCTTTGTTGTATCTATTTCTGTCTCAAATTTTGTAACAATATAGAAAATTTAGCTAGCTTAACGTGAGCTTTGGATTTGTGTCATTCTGAGCTCAAAATTTAGTGCTTTTTCGTTGGAATATGTTATAGTTTAAGGGGAATTTCAATAACCTCATTAGATAACTACCAATTCCTGAATATAAATATGTTTATCTAGCCAACTTTGTGTGCATTCAAACGCTGATCCCGCTATAAGGATAAGGTCCGGTTCATGACTATCTCTATGACTATGTCGAGATAAGATTCTCGTGCATTAATCTATGAAATTTTACCTAACTATCAAAGAGAAGTATCATAAAATAAGAAAAACTTACATGAATTTAATGGGGACGACAGCGCAGGAGGCAGAGAAGGAGAAAGGCGATGACAGCGGCGAAGAGGCAGAGAAGGAGAAAGGCGAGAGAGAAAGAGAAGAAGAAATGTTCGTAGGTTATATTAGATATTTCCGACTGCAATTTTCTTCTGTAATCCATCTTCACCATAATAAATATTTTTGTGAAAGCCGCATTGGTAATTACGTTTCCTGTGTATAATTTAAGACCGTCAGAAATCTGTTCTGAAGGACTGCTTAAAACCTGTGCATGTTCGCCAAATCGTTTTCCCACATTGCAAACGGTTTGCCGATGGATGTAACAATATAAAAAATTAAGCTAGCTTAACGTGAGCATTGGATTCGTGTCATTCTGAACTATAAATCAAAATTTTCGGATGATTTACTGCAGACATGTCAAGTTGATCGACCCATTAAAATGATCATTCTAAACTTGTCATTGGTTCTCATTGAGTAAAGGCTTATAAATGAAGCATAATAAATAGCATCACGCATTTTGTGATAGATTTGATTACTTCAATGCTTTGTTGTATCTGTTTCAGTATCAAAATTTGTCACAATATAGAAAACTGAGCTAGCTTAACGTGGGCATTGGATTCGTGTCATTTTGAGCTATAAATGAAAACTTACAGACGATTTAGTGTAGACATGTCAAGTTGATGGACCAGTTCAAATGATCATTCTAAACTGATCATTGAATCTCATTTAGTGAAGGCCTATAAATGAAGCACAATGCATGGCATCACGTAGGTTTGGATAAATTGGATTTTTTTGACGCTTTGTCGTACCTATTTCTGTCTCAAATTTGTCACAATATAGTTAATTGAGCAAACTTAATGTGGGCATTGAATTTGTGTCATTCTGAAGTTACGGATGACTTAGTGCAAACATGTCAAATTGATCGGCAAGTTAAGTTGATCATACGAACTGATCATTACTTCTTAATGAGTTCAGGCTTATAAATGAAGCCTAATGCATTTCATCACGCAGTTCAGGATAGATTGGATAACTTGGATGCTATGTCGTATCTATTTCTGCCTCAAAATTTGTCACAATATAGAAACTTGAGCTAGCTTAACGTGGGCATTAGTTTCGTTTCACTATGAGCTCTAAATCAAAAGTTCGGGACGATTAAGTGCAAACATGTGAAGTTGATCGGCCAGTTAAGATTATCATTCTTAACTGATCACTGGTGCTTATTGAGTTGAGGCTTATAAATGAAGCATAATGCATGGGATCAANGTTCAAATGATCATTCTAAACTGATCATTGAATCTCATTTAGTAAAGGCCTATAAATGAAGCACAATGCATGGCATCACGTAGGTTTGGATAAATTGGATTTTTTTGACGCTTTGTCGTACCTATTTCTGTCTCAAAATTTGTCACAATATAGTTAATTGAGCAAACTTAATGTGGGCATTGAATTTGTGTCATTCTGAGATATAAATTAAAAGTTACGGACGACTTAGTGCAAACATGTCAAATTGATCGGCAAGTTAAGTTGATCATACTAACTGATCATTACTTCTTAATGAGTTGAGGCTTATAAATGAAGCCTAATGCATTTCATCACGCAGTTCAGGATAGATTGGATAACTTGGATGCTATGTCGTATCTATTACTGCCTCAAAATTTGTCACAATATAGAAACTTGAGCTAGCTTAACGTGGGCATTAGTTTCGTGTCACTATGAGCTCTAAATCAAAAGCTCGGGACGATTAAGTGCAAACATGTGAAGTTGATCGGCTAGTTAAGATTATCATTCTTAACTGATCACTGGTGCTTATTGAGTTGAGGCTTATAAATGAAGCATAATGCATGGGGTCAAGTAGTTCAGGATAGATTGGATAACTTGGAGCTTTGTCGAATCTATTTCTGCTTCAAAATTTGTAACAATATAGAAACTTGAGCTACTTAACGTGGGCATTGGGTTCGTGTCCTACTAAGCTTTAAATCAAAAGTTAGAGATGATTTAGTGCAAACATAACAAGGTTATCAGCCAGTTAATTTGATCATGCTCAACTGATCATTGGTGCACACTGAGTAAGGCCTTATAAATGAAGCATAATACATGGCATCACGCAGTTTTGGATAGATTTGATTACTTGGAAGATTTTTCGTATCTATTTCTATCTCTCATTTTGACACAATACAGAAAATTGAGCTAGCTTAACATGGACATTGGATTTGTGTCATTCTCAACTATTAATCAAAAGTTACGGACAATTTAGTGCAGACATGTCAAGTTGATCGTCCAGTTAAAATGATCATTCTTAACTGATCATTGGTGCCTATTGAGTTGAGGCTTATAAATGAAGCATAATGCATGGTATCACACAGTTCGAGATAGATTGGATAACTTGGATGCTTTGTCGTATCTATTTATGTGTCTAATTTTGTCACAATGTAGAAAATTGAGCTACCTTAACGTGAGCATTGGATTCGTGTCATTCTGAACTATAAATCAAAAGTTTCGAACGATTTAGTGCAGACATGTCAAGTTGATCGACCCGTTAAAATTTAGCTAGCTTAACGTGAGCTTTGGATTTGTGTCATTTTGAGCTCTAAATTTAGTGCCTTTTTGTTGGAATATGTTATAGTTTAAGGTGAATTTCAATAACCTCATTAGATAACTACAAATTCCTGAATATAAATATGTTTTTCTAGCCAACTTTGTGTGCATTCAAACGCTGATCCCGCTATAAGGATAAGGTCCGGTTCATGACTATCTCTATGACTATGTCGAGATAAGATTCTCGTGCATTAATCTATGAAATTTTACCTAACTATCAAAGAGAAGTATCTTAAAATCAGAAAAACTTACATGAATTTAATGGGGACGACAGCGCAGGAGGCAGAGAAGGAGAAAGGCGATGACAGCGGCGAAGAGGCAGAGAAGGAGAAAGGCGAGAGAGAAAGAGAAGAAGAAATGTTCGTAGGTTATATTAGATATTTCCGACGGCAATTTTCGTCTGTAATCCGTCGTCACCATAATAAATATTTTCGTGAAAGCCGCATTGGTAATTACGTTTCCTGCGTATAATTTAAGACCATCAGAAATCCGTTCCGACGGACTTTAAAACCTCTGCATGTTCGCCAAATAGTTTGCCCACATTGCAAACGGTTTGCCGATGGATTTCCGACGGATTTCTGACGGAATTACCAAAGCTGTCGGAAATCCGCCGGGTTAGGAAATCAGTATTTTGAACAGATATATATTTCTGTAGATAAATTTAAAAATAAATTAGATGATATTTGAGATTAACAAATTTACTGTTCTACAGTAAAAAGTATTTGATATGTTACCATTATTCTCTAAAACTTAAAAAGCAAAAAACAATTGTCTTAATTTTCTATAATTAATTTAATATTTGTATATCTTTTAATAGCTTCAAAGTAATAGAAATGTCATCTCACCAATTTAGAAAGGTGTAGCAAAGAAAAAGTTTTGCGTTTATTTCCAATATTTGTCGGTTTAATATAATTTATTCTAATTATAATAAGCTCAAATGAAGTATTATCAGAAAAAGATCATTTATATATAATTAAAATATAGAAAAAAATAAAACATTATTACCACATACCATTCCTCTAGGATGTATTGAGGTCATTGTAATCCAAGGATCTTGTTTGTTCCTCACACGAGGATATCGAATGTAACAAACCTGGTCCGCATGTGATGCAAGTCTAAAAAGATCATATTTTCGATATCGCTTATGAGAGTGGACAGATGTAACAACGAATTCGTCTTAACGTTGACCCATGACAGGGTCATACTAGTCACAGTAGAACACAATACACCTCAAATCAATCATTCCTGGATAGTGAACTTCTAATATTTCATGAAAAACACCATTGTACACAGTAGAACACAATACACCTCAAATCAATCATTCTTGAATAGTGAACTTCTAATATTTCACGAAAACACCATTGTATACAGTTTCTCCCAATTGAGATGATACACCATAATTACAAGTTGTTTGTGAGTTTCCTTCGCGATGATTCTTAAAAGTATATCCACGAGTGCAGTACATTGGATAAGATTTTGTAGTAAATGTAGGACCGCTCACCAACTCAACCAACCACGTGGGAAACGTTATCCCCCTAGAAGGACCTTTAGTAACCTACAAAATAATTGAATGTAGTCAATTATATATATATATATAGAAAACTATTTTTGAAAATTACATAATTGTGGTAACACTAACATAAAAATGCAACCATCTTGCAAATTTGCTTATTTAAGTTCCACCAACTCATTCTCTATGTAACCTGAATAATGAATATGTATTTGTTCCATGTATATCCTGTTAATTATGAACAAAATAATTTTCAATAAATTATAATAATAATTAAAAACAAAATTTAATTGAATGTACTTTTCATATTCCAAAACGTCATCGCAATTTGTCAAAATATACAAATGCAAGTGATTCTGTTCCTCTTCGGATAGGCGTCGCATCTTCCCTTTTCCACTTAAACATCCAATCTGTGCAAATATTTTTGGCACATACACTGGATAGCTTGGTTTTTCTCCTCCATCATCATGTCATGCAGGTCGTCTATTTTTTGTTTGGACTTGCGATGGAAAATAGTAGCTGGCGAGGTTAGATGTTTCTTCATTAATACTTTGTGCAACGATTGAACTTTCAACCCTGGCAAGATTTTTAACTTTTTTCTTTAGGTGGAACATATATCTCTCAAAAGAATACATCCATCGGTACTGAACAGGTCCTCCAAGCGCTGCTTCTCTAGGGAGGCAAATAGGAAGATGCTCCATAACATCAAAAAACGCTGGTGGAAATATTTTCTCCAGGTTACAAATGAGAACCGGTATTTTTTACTTCAATTTTGGATATCATCTGCAGTAAGTGATCTTGTACATAAATCTCGGAAAAAGCACTAATCCCTACATAAAAAAGTTAATGTCATATAATACATGAAATTACGATTTTTTATATATAAAATAATGTAAATGTACCTGCAATTGCTCCGTGGACGTTTTTAGGCTGAAGATTGCTAAATGCAAATGGGAATAGTCTTTGCATGACAACATGACAATCATGACTTTTCATCCCTGAAAACTTGTCTTCAGTTGTATCGACACAATTACGAATATTAGATGCGTATCCATCTGGAAAATTGACACTATGCTTAATCCAGTCGAAGAATTCGTCTTTTGCATGCGCATCCAACCGGAATGCGGGAGAAAATGATTTTCCATTTGACATTACATACAGTTCCTTCCGAGAACAAACATCCAGCAAATCCAATCTAGCTTTCAAATTATCTTTTTGTTTTTCCTTGCATGGTCCTTCCAATATGGTAAATCCCAAAAAATGCTCTTCTTGTGCCAATTATGGTATTCGCCAGAACAATCAACAGGGTAATGTCCGTTACCTCCACATGAAGCCGTTCTCGCAACACCAAAATCTTTAAGTTCAACAATCATATAATTCCCATCAAGAATAGGAGGTCGACCATCAAAAAGTTTTTGTTTTTTCCTAAACAATGTCGTGCTCCGGCGATATGGATGATCTTGTGGTAGAAATCGACGATGACAATCGAACCAACTAGTATTTCGTCCGTATTTTAGTTGGAACGAATCAACATTATCTTGACCATATGGGCATGCTAATCTTCCATGCGCGACCATTCTGATAACATACCATATGCTGGAAAATCACTTATGGTCCACATAAGTACTGCTCGCATCAAGAAGTTCTGTTTGTTGGAAACATCGAATGCTTCGACACCATTTTCCCACAACATTTTTAACTCATGAATTAGTGTCTGCAAGAAAATATCAAACGATCGATTAGGATGCTCTGGACCGGGGACGAGAATTGTTAGAAACAAAAACTCTGGTTTCATGCACAACAAAGGAGGCAAATTATAAGGTGTCACGATAACTGGCCACAATGAGTATTGCATCCCATGCTTCCCTAAAGGGTTGAATCCATCTGTAGATAACCGAAGGTATACGTTCCTAGGCTCATATGCAAAACTAGGATAAACTTGTTGAAAATTTTTCCATGCTTCTGCATCCGAGGGATGCACAATTTCTCCATTCGAATTATGTTCTGCATGCCTTCTCATAGGTTTTGCCGTGTCTTCAGATTGATATAACCTCTTTAACCTCTCTGTTAATGGCAAATACCACATCCTTTTATGCGGAATAGGTACTCTGCCGCTTGTCTCTTGAAATCAAGGTTTGTGACAAAATCGGCACTTCATGCGGTTTTCATCATTTCTCCAATAGATCATGCAATTGTCAATAATACATCGATCATCTGATATGGCAATCCAAGACCAGCTACATGTTTTTGAACCTCATAATATTAAGCATGTGCAATATTATCTAAAGGTAATATATCTCTAAAAAAATCAGCTATCGCATTCACACAATCTTCATCCAAGTTGAAATCCGTCTTTATCGTCATCAACCTGCTTGCAGCAGATAAAGGCGATAATCCATCTCTACATCCTTTATACAAAGGCTGCTTGGATGCATCTAACATATCAAAAAATTTCCGGGGCATCCAAATTAGGTTCCTCTATTCTACTACTATCTTCAATGTACGATGCTCTTTGTTCACGAAATGCATCATTCACCATTTGAACAGTACCTCCGTTTATATCAACTTGTGATGCCGATTCCTCTACCCCAACATTAGTACTATCTAACCTTTTTGAAGTACTACCATAATATTGTATCGTTGCATCAGTTTCACCATGTGAATACCAAATCTTGTAACCCAACACAAATCCAGTCCTATACAAATGATTAAGTACTTCTCTAACAAAGATTAATCAATGATTTCGACATTTAATACACAAACAATACATTTTACCGTATTCCGATGTCATGTTATTGTTTGATGCAAATGTCATGAACTCTTCAAAACCTTGCGCAAATTCATCAGTCAATTCCCCCGTTGTTGAATCATACCGAGGTTTATCCATCCACGGTCGAAAATAATCATAAGAACCCGAGAAGACATTTTCTTAAGATTTTTTGTTCTGGTGAAATTGTGAAGGATCAAAGTGTATTTATATTGAAAATTAGAAGATTATCAAGAATTTTTAACATATAAATAAGAATTTTTAACAGATTACTACAAATTTTTAACAGATAATTACAAATTTTTAACAGATAATTACAAATTTTTAACAGATAATTACAAATTTTTAACATATAATCACAAAATTTTAATAGATTATTCTTAAGAATATTCCCGTTTTGGATGGATTTCCAATGGTTTCTGACCATGACCGCATATTTCCGACGACCAACCGATGGTACTCGACGTCAGCCCATCGTATGTTCCCGACAGATTCTAGACGGATAAAAAAAACAATATTCCATCGGGAAATAGTCGGAAAAAACCCGACTATTTCGTCGGTAATGTGATCATTAAAGTGATCATTACTAACTGATCATTGGCGCTCATTGAGTATAGGCTTATAAATGAAGCACAATGCATGGCATGACAAAGTTTTGGATAGATTTGATAACTTGGATGCTATGTCGTATCAATTATTTATCAATTTTTGTAACAATATAGAAAATTGAGCTAGTTTAACGTGGGCTTTTGATTTGTCTCTTTTTGAGCTCCAAATCAAATGTTGTGGACGATTTATTATGGACATGTCAAGTTGAAAGGCCAGTTAAAATGATTATTCTAAACTGATCATTGATGCTCATTGTGTAAAGCTTATAAATGAAGCACAAAACAAGGCATGACAAAGTTTTGGATAGATTGGAAAACTGAGCTAGCTTAACGTGGGCTTTCGATTTTGGTCATTCTGATCTCTAAATCGAAATTTACGAACGATTTAGTGCGTACCTGTCAAGTTGATCAGCTAGTTAAAATGATCATTTTTAACTTATCATTGGTGCTCATTGAGTAGAGGCTAATAAGTGAAGCACAATGCATGGCATGACAAACTTTTGGAAAGATTGGATAACTTGGACGCTTTATCGTATATATTTCTGTCTTCAATTTTGTCACAATATAGAAAATTGAGCTAATTTAACGTGGGCTTTAGATTTGTCTCATTTTGAGCTCCAAATCATAAGTTATGGACGATTTAGAGCGGAAATTTTAAGTTGATAGGCCAGTTAAAATGATCATTCTAAACCGATCATTGATGCTCATTGAATAAAGGCTTACAAATGAAGCACAATGCAAGGCATGACGCAGTTTAGGATAGATTGGAGTACTTGGACGTTTGTCGTATCTATTCCTGTCTCAAAAATTTTGTAACAATATAGAAAATTGAGCTAGACTAACGTGTGCTTTGGATTTTTGTCATTCTGAGCTCTAAATCCAAAGTTACAGATAATTTAGTGCGTACATGTCAAGTTGATCGACCAATTAAAATGATCATTCTTATCTGATCGTTGGTGCTCATTGAGTAAAGGCTTATAAATGAAGCACAATGTATGGTGTGACGAAGTTTTGTATAGATTCGATAACTTGGACGCTTTGTCGTATCTATTTCTTTCTCAAATTTTGTCACAATATAAAAAATTGAGCTAGCTTAATGTGGGCAATGGATTCGTGTCATTCGGCGCTATAAATAAAATGTTTCGGAAGATTTACTGCGCACATGTCAAGTTGATCTGCTAGTTAAAGTGATCCATTCTAAACTGATCATTGATGCTCATTGAGTAAAGGCTTATAAATGAAGCACAATGCATGACATCATACTATTTTGGATTGATTGGATTACTTGGACGCTTTGTTGTAGCTATTTCGATCTATTATTCTGTCACAATATAGAAACTTGAGCTAGCTTAATGTGGGCTTTGTATTTGTGTTATTCCGAGTTCTAAACCAAAAGTTACGGACGATTTAGTGCAGACATGTCAAGTCGATCGGCCAGCTAAAATGATCATTCTAAACTTAGCATTGATGCTCATTGAGTTAAGTCTTATAAATAAAGCACAATGCATGGCATTATGCAGTTTTTGATAGATTTGATTACTTGGAGGATTTCTGGAAGCAATTTTAGTCTAAAATTTTATCACAATATAGAAAATTGAGCTAACTTAACGGGGCTTTGGATTTGTGTCATTCCGAGCTCTAAATCAAATGTTACGGACAGTTTAGTGTAGATATGACAAGTTGATCGGCCAGTTAAAATGATCAATCTAAACTGATCATTGATGCGCATTGAGTAAAGGCTTATAAATGAATCATAATGCATGATAAGACGCAGTTTTTTATAGATTTGATTACTTGGAGGATTTTTGGAAGCAATTTTAGTCTTAAATTTTATCACAATATAGAAAATTGAGAAAGCTTAACGTGGGCTTTGAATTTGTGTCATTCCGAGCTCTAAATCAAAAGTTACAGACGATTTAGTGCAGACATGAAAAGTTGATTGGCTAGTTAGAGTGATCATTATTAAGTGATCATTGGTGCTGATTGATTAGAGACTTATAAATGAAGCATAATGCATGTCATCACGCAGTTTGGGATATATATTGGATAACTAGGATGCTTTATCGTATCTATTTCTGTCTCCAATGTTTATCACAATATAGAAAATTGAGCTAGCTTAACGTGGGCTTTGGATTTGTGTCATTTTGAGCTCCAAATTAAAAGTTACGGACAATTTAGTGCGTACATGTCAAGTTGATCAGACAGTTAAAATGATCCTTTTTAACTGTTCATTGGTGTTCATTGAGTAAAGGCTTATAAATAAAGCACAATACATCGCATGATGATGTTTTTGATAGATTGGATAACTTGGACGCTTTGTCGAATTTATTTCTGTCTCAAATTTGTCACACTATAGAATATTGAGCTAGTTTAACGTGGGCTTTGGATTTCTGTCATTCTGAGCTCTAAATAAAAAGTTACAAGAAATTTAGTGGGTGTATGTCAAGTTGATCGGCTTGTTAAAATAATCATTCTTAACTGATCATTGGACCTCATTGAGTAGGGCTAATAAATGAATTACAATGCATGGCGCATGACAAAATTTTGTGATAGATTGGATAACATGGATGCTTTATCGTATCAATTTTTGTCTCAAATTTTTTGACAATATAGAACATTGAGCTAGTTCAATGTCGGCTTTGTATTTGTCTTATTCTGAGCTCTAAATAAAAAGTTATGGACGATTTAGTGCGACATGTCAAGTTGATCGACAACTTAAAATGATCATTCTAAACTGATCATTGATGCTCATTGAGTAAAGGCTTATAAATGAAGCACAATGCAAGGCATGACATAGTTTTGGATATATTGGATTACTTGGACGTTTGTCATATCTATTTCTCTCTCAAATTTTGTAACAATATAGAAAATTGATCTAGCTTAACGTGGACTTTGGATTTGTGTCATTATGAACTCTAAATTCAAAGTTACGCACGATTTTGGTGTAGAAATGTCAAGTTGATCGTCTAGTTAAAATGATCATTCTTAACTGATCCTTAGTGCTCATTGAGTAGAGGCTTATAAAGAAAGCACAATGCATGGCATGGCGAGGTTTTGGATAGATTGGATAAATTGGACGCTTTGTTGTATCTATTTCTATCTCAAATTTTGTCACAATATAGAAAATTGAGCTAGTTTAACGTGTGCTTTGGATTTGTCTCATTCTAAGCTCTAAATAAAAAAGTTATGGATGATTTAGTCCGGAAATTTCATGTTGATCAATCAGTTAAAATGATCATGCTAAACTGGTCATTGATGATTATTGAGTAAAGGCTTTAAATAAAGCATAACGCATGTCATCACACAGTTCAGAATAGAATGGATTACTTTACACTTTGTCGTACCTATTTCTGTCTCACATTTTGTCACAATATAGAAAATTGAGCTAGCTTAACGTGAGCTTTGGAGTTGTGTCATTCTGAACTCTAAATCAAAAGTTACAGACAATTTAGTGCGGATATGTCAAGTTGATTGGCTAGTTAAAATGATGATTTTTAACTGATCATTGGTCCTGATTGAGTTGACGATAATAAATTAAGCACAATGCATGGCATGACAAAGTTTTCTATAGATTGTATAACTTAGACGCTTTGTTCAATCTATTTCTGTCTCAAATTTCTCACAGTATAAAAAATTGACCTAGCTTAATGTGGGCTTTTGGATTTTTGTCATTCTTAGCTCTAAATCAAAAGTTACGGACGCTTTAATGCGGACATGTCAAGTTGATCGGCTAGTTAAAATGATCATTCTTAACTGATCATTGGTGCTCATTGAGTAAAGGCTTATAAATGAAGCATAATGCATGGCATGATGAAGTTTTGGATCGATTGGAAAGCTTGGACGCTTCGTCGATTCTATTTCGGTCTCAAATTTGTCACAATATAGAAAATTGAGCTAGCTTAACGTGGGCTTTGGATTTGTGTCATTCTTTGCGCTAAATCAAAAGTTTCGGACGATTTATTGCGGATATGTCAAGTTGATCAGCCAGTTAAAATTATCATTCTTAACTGATCATGGGTGCTCATTGAGTAAATGCTTATTAATGAAGCACAATTCATGGCATGACAAAGTTTTAGATAGATTTGATAACTTGGATAATTTGTCGAATCTATTTCTATCTCAAATTTTGTCACAGTATAGAAAACTGAGTTAGCTTAACGTGGGCTTTGGATTTGTGTCATTCTATGCTCTAAATCGAAAGTTAGGAACGATTTATTGCGGACATGTCAAGTTGATCGGCCAGTTTAAATGATCATTCTAAACTGATCATTGATGCTCATTAAGTAAATGCTTATAAATGTAGCACAATGCATGGAATGAAGCACTTCTGGATAGATTGGATTACTTGGCTGCTTTGTCGAATCTATTTTTGTCTCAAATTTTGTCACAATAAAGAAAACTGAGCTGGCTTAACGTGGGCATTGAATTTGTGTCATTCTAAGCTCTAACTCAAAAGTCACAGACAATTTAGTATGGACATGTCAAGTTGATCAGCCAGTTCAAATGATTAGTCTTAATTGATCATTGGTGCTCATTTAGTGGAGGCTTATAAATGATGCACAATGCATGGCATGGCGAAGTTTTGGATAGATTGGACAACATCGATGCTTTATCATATCTATGCTATGTAGAAAATTGAAAATTGAGCTAGCTTAACGTGGGCTTTGGATTTGTTTCATTCTGAGCTCTAAATCAAAATTTATGAACGATTTAGTGCAGACATGTCAAGTTGATCGGCCAGTTAAAACCATAATTCTAAACTGATCATGGATGATTATTGAGTAACAGCTTATAAATGAAGCACAATGCATGCCTTGACGCTGTTTTGGATAGATTGGATTACTTGGATGCTTTGTCGAACATATTTCTGTTCCAAGTTTTGTTCAATATAGAAAATTAAGCTAGCTTAACGTGGGTTTTGGATTTGTGTCATTCTGAGATATAAATCAAAAGTTACAAATGATTTAGTGAAGACATGTCAAGTTAATCAGCCACTTAAAATGATCATTCTAAACTGATTATTGATGCTCATTGAGCAATGGCTTATAAATGAAACACAGTGCATGCATGAAGCAGTTCTGGATAGATTGGACAACTTGGATGCTTTGTCGAATCTATTTCTATCTCGAATTTTGTCAAAGTATAGAAAATTGAGCTAGCTTAACGTGGGCTTTGGATTTGAGTCATTATGGGTTCTAAATCAAAAGTTACGTACAATTTAGTGCAGACATGTCAAGTTGATCGGCCAGTTTAAATGATCATTCTTAACTGATCATTGATGCTCATTGAGTAAAGGCTTATTAAAGAAGCACAATACATGGGATGACAAAGTTTTGGATAGATTGGATTAGTTGGATGCTTTGTCGAATCTATTTATGTCTATAATTTGGTCACAGTATAGAAAATTGGGCTAGCTTAACGTGGGCATTGCATTTGTGTCAATATGAGCTATAAATCAAATGTTACAGACGATATAGTGTGGACATATCAAGTTGATTGGCCAGTTAAAATGATCGTTCTAAACTGATCATTGATGCTCATTGAATAATGGCTTATAAATGAAGCACAATGCAAGGCATGACAAAGTTTTGGATAGATTGGATTAATTGGATGATTTGTCGAATTAATTTTTGTCTCAAATTTTGTTACAATATAGAAAATTGAGCTAGCTTAACGTGGGCTTTGGATTTGTGTCATTCTAAGCTCTAAATCCAAAGTTACGGACAATTTAGTGCAGACATGTCAAGTTGATCTACCAGTTCAAATGATCATTGTAAAATGATCATTGATGTTCATTGAGTAAAGGCTTATTAATAATACACAATGTATGGCATGACGCAATTTTGGATAGATTCGATTACTTGGACGCTTTGTTGAATCTATTTCTATCTCAAATTTTGTCACAATATAGAAAATTGAGCTAGCTTAACGTGGGTTTTGGATTCGGGTCACTCTAAGCTATAAATCAAAAGTTACGCACGATATAGCGCAGACATATCAAGTTGATCGGCCAGTTAAAATAATCGTTCTAAATTGATCATTGATGCTCATTGAGTAAAGGCTTACAAATGAAGTACAATGCATAGCGTGAAGCAGTTTTGGATAGATTGGATTACTTGGTTGCTTTTTAAGTCACAATTTAGAAAATTGAGCTAGATTAACGTGGCCTTTGGATATGTGTCATTCCGAGCTCTAAATCAAAAGTTACGGACGATTTATTGTGGACATGTCAATTTGATTAGCCAGTTAAAATTATCATTCTTAACTGATAATTGATGATCATTCAGTAAATGCTTATAAATGAAGCACAATGCACGGCATGACAAAGTTTTAGATAAATTGGATAACTTTGATCATTTGTCGAATCTATTTCTTTCTCAAATTTTGTCACAATAGAGAAAATTGAGTTAGCTTCACGTGGGCTTTGGATTTGTGTCATTCTATGCTCTAAATCAAAAGTTATGGAGGATTTATTGCAGACATGTCAAGTTGATCGGCCAGTTTAAATGATCATTCTAAACTGATCATTGATGCTCATTCAGTAAATGCTTATAAATGAAGGACAATGCATGGCATGAGGCACTTCTGGATAGATTAGATTACTTGGATGATTTGTCGAATCTATTTGTTTCTCAAATTTTGTCACAATAAAGAAAACTGAGATAGCTTAACGTGGGCTTTGAATTTCTGTCATTCTAAGCTCTAACTTAAAAGTCACAGACAATTTAGTGTGGCCATGTCAAGTTGATCAGTCAGTTTAAATGATTAGTCTTAATTTATCATTGTTGCTCATTTAGTAGAGGCTTATAAATGATGCACAATGCATGGCATGGCGATGTTTTGGACAGATTGGACAACTTCGACGCTTTGTCGTATCTATTTCTGTCTCAAATTTGGAGCCAATATAGAAAATTGAGCTAGCTTAACGTAGGCTTTGGATTTGTGTCATTCTAAGCTCTAAATAAAAATTTATGGACAATTTAGTGCAGGCATATCAAGTTGATCGGCCAGTTAAAACCAAAATTCTAAACGGATCATGGATGATTATTGAGTAATGGCTTATAAATGAAGCACTATGCATGCGTTGACGCAGTTTGATATAGATTGGATTACTTGGATGCTTTGTCGAACTTAGTTCTGTTCCAAGTTTTGTTCAATATAGAAAATTAAGTTAGCTTAACGTGGGTTTTGGATTTGTGTCATTCGGACATATAAATCAAAAGTTACAAATGATTTAGTGAAGACATGTCAAGTTAATCGGCCAGTTAAAATGATGATTCTAAACTGATCATTGATGTTCATTGAGTAAAGGCTTATAAATGAAAGACAATGCATGCATGAAGCAGTTCTGAATAGATTGGACAACTTGGATGCTTTGTCGAATCTATTTTTGTCTCGGATTTTGTCAAAGTATAGAAAATTGAGCTAGCTTAACGTGGGCTTTGGATTTGAGTCATTCTGGGTTCTAAATCCAAAGTTACGTACAATTTAGTCTAGACATATCAAGTTAATCGGCCAGTTTAAATGATCATTCTAAACTGATCATCGATGCTCATTGAGTAAAGGCTTATTAAAAAAGCACAATACATGGCATGACAAAGTTTTGGATAGATTGCATTAGTTGGATGCTTTCACTACAAGAAAACATTAACATTTCCGACGATATTTCCGACGGAAATAAAACCATCGGAATATTCCGACGAATTTGCGACGGATTCGCGACGGACTACCGAGGGAGAAAAACCATCGGGTATCCGTCGGTAATATCCGACACCAGCATAGCCATCAGGGAAATAGATTGTAAAACCCGATGGTGTACCGACGACTTTCTGATGAAAGCGTAGTCGTTGGGATATCCTCTTGAAACCGTCGTAAATTACCGACGTATCTCCTCTCGTCGGTAATTTTCTTATGACTTCCCGATGGCACGTTTGTTTTCGCTACGGGAATCCATCGGCAACTTACATCGTAAAGCCGTCGGAAATATCCGACCATTGTCGGAGTCTGTTGGCAATCCGTCGGAATCATAAGAATAATCTATTAAAATTTTGTGTTTATCCGTCGGTGGTCGGAAACCGTCGGAAATCGGTCGGGAGGTGAAGAAAAAATCTCTCTAAATATGTGATTATCCGGTTGTTGTCAGAAACCGTCGGAAATCCATCGGAAATGAGAATATTTTTAAGAATAATCTCTTTAAAATTCGTAATTGTTTGTTAAAAATTTGTAATTATCTGTTAAAAATTTGTAATTATCTGTTAAAAATTTGTAATTATCTGTTAAAAATTTGTAATAATATGTTAAAAATTCGTGATAATATCTAATTTTCACTATAAATAAGCTATGATCTTTCACAATTTTAATAGAACAAAAAAATTTAAGAAAATGTGTTCTTCGGGTTCTTATGAGTATTTTCGGTCGTGGATGGATAAACCTCGATATGATTCAACAACGGGGGAATTGAGTGATGAATTTGCGCAAGGTGTTGAAGAGTTCATGGCATTTTCATCAAAGAATAATATGACATCGGAATACGGTAAAATGTATTGTCCGTGTATTAAATGTCAAAATCATAGATTAATATCTGTTAGAGAAGTACGTAATCATTTGTATAGGAATGGATTTATGCCGTGTTACAAAATTTGGTATTCACATGGAGAAACCGATGCAACGATGCAATATTATGGTATTACTTCAAAAAGGATAGATAGTACTAATGTTAGGGTAGAGGAACCGGCATCAGAAGTTGATATAAACGGAGCTACTGTTCAGATGGTGAACGATGCATTTCGTGAACAAAGAGCATCGTACATTGAAGATATTAGCAGAATAGAGGAACCTAATTTGGAAGCCCGAAATTTTTTTGATATGTTAGATGCATCCAAGCAGCCTTTGTATAAAGGATGTAGAGATGGATTATCACCTTTATCTGTTGCAAGCAGGTTGATGACGATAAAGACGGATTTCAACTTGGCTGAAGATTGTGTGAATGCGATAGCTGATTTTGTTAGAGATATATTACCTGAAAATAATATTGCACCTGCTTCATATTATGATGTTCAAAAACTTGTATCTGGTCTTGGATTGCCATATCATATGATCGATGTATGACAACTGCATGATCTACTGGAGAAATGATGAAAATCGCATGAAGTGCCGATTTTGTCACGAACCTCGATTTCAAGAGACAAGCGGTAGAGTACCTATTCCACATAAACGGATGTGGTATTTGCTCTTAACAGAGAGGTTAAAGAGGTTATATCAATCTGAACACATGACAAAACCTATGAGATGGCATGCATAACATAATTCGAATGGAGAAATTGTGCATCCCTCGGATGCAGAAGCATGGAAACATTTCCAACAAGTTTATCCTAGTTTTGCATATGAGCCTAGAAACGTATACATTGGGTTATCTACAGATGGATTCAACCCTTTTGGGAAGCATGGGAGGCAATACTCGTTCTGGCCAGTTATCGTTACACCTTATAATTTTCCTCCTTCTTTGTGCATGAAACGAGAGTTTTTTTTTCTAACAATTCTCGTCCCTCACCCAGAGCATCCTAAGCGATCGCTTGATATTTTCTTGCAGCCACTAATTCATGAGTTAAAAATATTGTGGGAAAATGGTGTCGAAGCATTCGATGTTTCCAACCAACATAAGTTTTTGATGCGAGCAGTACTTATGTGGACGATAAGTGATTTTCCAGCATATGTTATGTTATCAGGATGGTCGACGCATGGACAATTAGCATGCCCATATTGTCAAGCTAATACTGATGCGTTCCAATTGAAACACGGACGAAAGACTAGTTGGTTCGATTGTCATCGTCGATTTCTACCACAAGATCATCCATATCGCCGGAGCACGACATTGTTTAGGAAAAACAAAAAAAATTTTGATGCTCCACCTCCTATTCTTGACGGAATTATATGTTGACTCAACTTAGAGATTTTGGTGCTGAGAGAACGGCTTCTTGTGGAGGTAACGGACATTACCCTGTTGATGGTTGTGGCGAATACCATAATTGGCACAAGAAGAGCATTTTTTGGGATTTACCATATTGGAAGGACCATTTTTTGCGCCATAATCTAGATGTTATGCACATTGAGAAGAATTTTTTCGACAACATAATGAATACCGTTCTAAATGTGCAAGGAAAAACAAAAGATAATTTGAAAGCTAGATTGGATTTGCTGGATATTTGTTCCCGGAAAGAACTACATGTAATGTCAAATGGAAAATCATTGTCTCCCGCATTCTAGTTGGATGCGCATGCAAAAGATGAATTATTTGACTGGATTAAGCATAGTGTCAAACTTCCAGATGGATACGCATCTAATCTTCGTAATTGTGTCGATACTATTGAAGGTAAATTTTCAGGGATGAAAAGTCATGATTGTCATGTTGTCATGCAAAGACTATTCCCATTTGCCTTTAGCGATCTGCTACTAAAAACGTCTACGGAGCAATTGCAGGTACGACGTTTACATTATTTTATATATAACTAATCATAATTATGTATATTATATGATATTAAAATATTTTTGTTTAGGGATTGGTGCTTTTTTCTGAGATTTATGTACAAAATCACTTACTGCAGACGATATCAGAAATTTGGAGGAAAAAATACCGGTTCTCATTTGTAACCTTGAGAAAATATTTCCACTAGCATTTTTTGATGTTATGGAGCATCTTCCTATTCACCTCCCTAGAGAAGCAGCGCTTGGAGGACCTGTTCAGTACCGATGGATGTATCCTTTTGGGAGATATATGTTCCACCTAAAGAAAAAAGTTAAAAATCTTGCTAGGGTTGAAGTATTAATGAAGAAACATCTAACTTTGCGAGCTACTATTTTCCATCGCAAGTACAAACAAAAAATAGACGACCTGCACGACATGATGATGGAGGAGAAAAACCAAGCTATCAAGTGTATGTGCCAGAAATATTCGCACAAATTGGACGTTTAAGTGGAAAAGGGAAGATGCGAGACCTATCAGAGGAGGAACACAATCACTTGCATTTGTATATTTTAACAAATTGTGATGACGTTTTGGAATATGAAAGGTACATTCAATTTAATTTTGTTTTTAGTTATTATTATAATTTATTGTTAACCTTTTTTTCATAATTAACAGGATATACATGGAAAAAATACGTGTTCATTATTCAGATTACAGCGAGAATGAGCTGGTCGAACTTAAAAAAAGCGAATTTGCAAAATAGTTGCATTTTTATGTTAGTGTTACCACGATTATATAATTTTCAATAATATTTTACTATAATTTTCAATATTTATAATTTACTACATTTTATTATTTTGTAGGTTACTATCGGTCCTTCTAGGGGGATAACGTTTTCCACGTGGTTAGTTGAGTTGGTGAGTGGTCCTACATTTACTGCAAAATCTTATCCAATGTACTGCACTCGTGGATATGCTTTTAAGAGTCATCGCGAAGGAAACTCACAAACAACTTGTAATTATGGTGTATCATCTCAATCGGGAGAAATTGTATACAATGGTATTCTTCGTGAAATATTAGAAGTTCACTATCCAGGAATGATTGATTTGAGGTGTATTGTGTTCTATTATGACTGGTATGACCCTGTCATGGGTCAACGTGAAGACGAATTCGGTGTTACATTTGTCCACTCTCGTAAGCGACATCGAAAATATGATCCTTTTATACTTGCATCACAAGCGGACCAGGTTTGTTACATTCGATATCCTCGTATGAGAAACAAGCAAGATCCTTGGATTACAGTGACCTCAATACATCCTAGAGGAATGGTATGTGGTATTACCGAACAAGAGCCTATGCAGCAAAGCACAATTGGTAACTTAGGTTCAATAGACACTTCTCTTAAAGTTAACCTTGTTGATGACACCACGAACGAAGATTACAACGTGTTTCAAGATTCAGAAGAAGAGATTGGCGAGTTTGACGACCAAAATTCAGCTAATTTGGAATATTCATCAGATTCAGATTAAATTTGTGATAATAAGATTTTTTTCCATACTTAATTATATATAAATTATCTTTTTTTCTAAATTCAGATTTAATATTTTTCTTTCCATATGTTCATAAATGCTTACACGGAATATTGAAAAAAGTCATGTTATTTGTAATGCATTTTATTATATACAAAATAAACTAAAACTTTTTAAATAATATATAAATATTGTTTTCGAAATATTGATATATAATTTTTTTCTATACTTCATTTATGCTTCCACAAAAGTATACATAACCGACAGATTCACATTAAATTCTTATTTTAAATATTTTTAAGAAATATAGATATACCTAGCCGACGGATTTCCGATGGATTTGGTAAGTCCGTCGGAGAATCTTAATATTTTTTGAAATATTGATATACATAACCGATGGATTTTCGACGGATTTGGTAATTACATCGGAAATCCGTCGGAAATCCGACATTTGAAACGTGGTCAGGCTACATGTCGAACATGCACGGGCCTGCCGTCGGAATACCGTCGGAGTTCCGACGGATTAAAATTTATGCGGGATATACAATTCCCAACGTGGGATTCACGAAAAATATTTATAATGTTTCCGACGGATTTCCGATGGAATCCGCCGTCGAAAAATCTAATATAACTTACGGCCATTTCTTCTTCTTCCTCTCTCGCGTTTCTCTCCTTCTCAATATACGTTTCTCTTCTTCTCCGCCGTACGTTGCCGGAAATCGCCGAAATCATGTAAGTTTTTAACCAACTTCGCCGAATCCTTTATTTCACAAGTGTGTAATGATATAAACATGGTTTCTCTTCTGTAAGTTTAGTTTAAGACTGAATACAAAGACTTTGGTGGTGAATGTGTGTTAGTTTTGTAGTTTTAGTAGTTCGGATCTAAGTTTATAAGTTTAAAAACTGCAATTTTTAGGAATTTTATATGTTTGATGTAAACTGGAATTTTTAGGAATTTTTGATGCAAACTGGAATTTTTAGGAATATGAACAATGTAAACTCCAAATTATTGTTGGCAGAGAAGAACGATCACATCATTTGATTTTTAGGATGGGTTTGCTTCTCGGTGACTGTCAAGGAAATTTAATAATTTATAATAGTCAACGTCTTTTTTAGAGATCTAAAAAAGAATGAGATTGAAATGTCCATACAATGAAACTTTTTAGATTTTGATTTTTTTAGAGATCTAACTATGAATAATTTTCTTGATTTTCAAATGGCTCGAAGGGGAAATACAAAAAAGAAACTTATTTGTTAATTTTTTGGATAATTAATAAAAATAGTATTTTTTAATTTTTGTTTCAAATATAATATAATTAATTTAAATTTTCAAAAAATCACAACATTAATATTAAAATATCTTAAAATTTCTTCCTAATAAAAAAATAAACTCTAATTAGAAAAGAAGAATCTAAATATAGTATTTTAACTCTATTTATAATTTAATTAATTTTGAAGTATTCAAGTTTCTATAAAATCATTTATATATCAATGACTAATATTGTTAGATAATAAATCTATAATTTTTAAAAAAGTCATGTGTCATCACTAGTGGACTTCTCACTATATATTAACAAAAGTTTAAAGTGCTAGAATAATTATAAAAAATATGACGTTAAACTGTTATATGACGTAGCCGTAAAATTATTGGTTAAAAGCTTGAACAAATACTTAGCTATCCAAAAAAAGTTTTTCCTCCTCTTCCTCCTCTCCAGTTTATCTTCTCGAAATTGGGAGCCCTTTCTCTCTTATCTCCCTGTAAAAAATGGGAAATAGTAAATATAAATAGACTAATAAAATATTACAATAATAATGTTTTAAGGTCGTATCAAGATTATCAAAGACGTGCTGAGTCATCGACTCCGAGTTTTATACCAACTCAAATTCCTGAATCTGCAAATGATTCTTTCCGACCAATGACAATTGAAGAATTGGTTCAGCAACCTGGTCGTGAACTTCTTACATTTCTCAATCCGAGACGTCAAAGAAACTCGACAGGGTAAATTAAAATTTCTATAATTATAGTTAAAATAATTATTTTTATGTTATTCTATAATTATATTTAAAATAATTATTTAAATGCTATTGTAATAAAAATTCGTAGGTTTGGTATTTCAAACAATGGAATAAGCAAATCTTTATTAAAGATGCTTTATTCTCTTTTGAACAAACCATATACCAAATTTCGAGATATTCCGAACGATGAACGTCAGATTTGGTTCAGAATATTTGCGGTATGTTATTTAAATTTTAAATATATATTATTTTAAATAGTTTTTAATAATATTGTAAGTAATATATACTAAAATTTCGCAGCAAGAATTTACATGGGATCCAATGAACACAAAATTGGTGGAAGAAGCTTTCGAAAAAGAGGCTCCTGTAAAATTTTCCTTCCACATGAACGAGTAGAAACAAAAATGGAAAAAGGAAAAAGATAAACCAAGAGGGTTGAATGAGTCGGTTTGGAATGACTTTATTCGTTATTGGGAATCTTCTAGCGTTGAGGTCATCTCGAAAACTAAGTCGGGAAACCGGAAGAGCGACCGAGGAGGCAAATGCATTTATATTCACAATGCCGGATCGACTAGTTTTTTGAGACGAGCCGATCAATTGGTAAATTAATTATTATATTAATTATTTATTATTATTTAAAAATTTTAAAACTATTAATTTAAATTTTTTTTCTTTTTAGGCACAAGAAATTGAAGCGTCTCAAGATCACTTGCAACTTCTCGAGGGCGTCCACATGAACAAAAAGACTGGTCGTATCCAAGATGGTCTCGTTAGCGAGATCATCGAAAAAGTAAAAAAGAAAAAAGTGATATTCTATTACAGCAGTCTCAAGTTGGTTCTTCATCTTTGGTCGCTGAATTGCCTTGTTCTGAGATAAACCATCTCGTTCTTGATGTAAGTTTTTTTTAAATATATAATTAATATTATAATATTTTCATTAAATTTTCTAATAATATTTTTTTTATTTTTACAGGAAGTACCATTTGCAAAGGGTCATCATCCAGGACTCGGGAGATTTGCAGATACCGGTGGCGCAACATCTGCAGGTAGAAACGAGGAAAATGAGCAGCTAAAAGAAAAAATGGCGGCTATGAAAATAGAGATGAATAATCTCAAAAGCTTTGTAGAAATGATAAAAAATTAATTGTCTAATGATTTTTTTCCTCCTCCTTCTCCTCCTGCCCCTCCTTTGTAATTTGTATTTTAAAACAATTGTTTAATATTATTAATTTTAATATTATTTTTATTAATTGTATGATAATTTTTAAAAATATTTACAAATATTAATTTAATTCAATAAAATAAAAAAATTTATTAATTTATTTTTTAAATTTAATTTTTTTTATAATATTTATATTTTAAAAATATTTAATTCAATATTTTTAAAATATCCATATTAAAAAATAAATTTTTTATTGTTTCCATTAATTGGTTTTTTCCGACGGATTATATCGTCGGAAATTTCCAACGGACGCTGCCATCGGAAAAGTGTTGCGATATCCCGACGGTTATAAACCATCGGGAAATATCATCGGACCAAATTCCCGATGGCAGAAGTCATCGGAAAAAATCCCTCGATAATTCGTCGGTAATTCTCGATGGCTACAGACCATCGAATATCCATCGGTATTTTTCGATGGACCGTTTCCATCGAAAACCCATCGGAAGTTTCCGAAGGCATATTTAATCGCTAATCCGTCGGAAATTCCCGATAAATTCCCGACGGAATCTAATTTTCAACGAAATAGTCCCGACGGACAATTTTTGTCGGAAATCAGTCGAGAATCTGTTTTACCGACGTTTTTCCGATGAATATGGCCGTCGGAAATGTGCTGTTTTCTTGTAGTGTTTGTCGAATCTACTTCTTTCTATAATTTGGTCACAATATAGAAAATTGGGCTAGCTTAACGTGGGCATTGCATTCGTGTCATTATGAGCTATAAATCAAATGTTACAGAGGATATAGTGTGGACATATCAAGTTGATTGGCCAGTTAAAATGATTGTTCTAAACTGATCATTGATGCTCATTGAATAACGGCTTATAAATGAAGCACAATGCAAGGCATGACTAAGTTTTGGATAGATTGGATTAATTAGATGATTTTTCAAATCAATTTCTTTCTCAAATTTTGTTACAATATAGAAAATTAAGCTAGCTTAACGTGGGCTTTGGATTTGTGTCATTCGGAGCTCTAAATCCAAAGTTACGGACAATTTAGCGCATACATGTCAAGTAGATCTACCAGTTCAAATGATCATTGTAAACTGATCATTCATGCTCATTGAGTAAAGGCTTATTAATAATACACAATGTATGGCATGACACAGTTTTGGATAGATTCGATTACTTGGACGCATAGTTGAATCTATTTCTATCTCAAGTTTTGTCACAATATAGAAAATTGAGCTAGCTTAACGTGGCCTTTGGATTCGGGCCATTCTAAGCTATAAATCAAAATTTACGCATGATATAACGCAGACATAACAAATTGATCGGCCAGTTAAAATGATCATTCTAAATTGATCATTGATGCTCATTGAGTAAAGGCTTACAAATGAAGCACAATGCATGTCGTGAAGCAGTTTTGGATAGATTGGATTACTTGGTTGCTTTTAAGTCACAATTTAGAATATTGAGCTAGATTCACGTGGGCTTTGGATTTGTGTCATTCTGAGCTCTAAATCAAAAGTTACAGACGATTTATTGTGGACATGTCAATTTGATCAGCCAGTTAAAATTATCATTCTTAACTGATCATTGATGATCATTGAGTAAATGCTTATAAATGAAGCACAATGCGTGGCATGACAGAGTTTTAGATAAATAGGATAACCTTGATAATTTTTCGAATCTATTTCTTTCTCAAAATTTGTCACAATATAGAAAATTGAGTTAGCTTAACGTGGGCTTTGGATTTGTGTCATTCTATGCTCTAAATCAAAAGTTATGGATGATTTACTGCGGACATGTCAAGTTGATCGGCCAGTTTAAATGATCATTCTAAACTGATCATTGATGCTCATTGAGTAAATGCTTATCAATGAAGCACAATGCATGGCATGAAGCACTTCTGGATAGATTGGATTACTTGGATGCTTTGTCGAATCTATTTGTGTCTCAAATTTGGTCACAATAAAGAAAATTGAGCTAGATTAACGTGGGCTTTGAATTTGTGTCATTCTAACCTCTAACTCAAAAGTCACAGACAATTTAGTGTGGACATTGCAAGTTGATCAGCCAGTTCAAATGATTAGTCTTAATTGATCATTGGTGCTCATTTAGTAGAGGCTTGTAAATGATGCACAATGCATGTCATGGCGAAGTTTTGGATAGATTGGACAGCTTCGACGCTTTTTCGTATCTATTTCTGTCTCAAATTTTATGCTAATATAGAAAATTGAACTAGTTAAACGTGGGCTTTGGATTTGTGTCATTTTGAACTCTAAATCCAAAGTTATGGACGATTTAGTGCAGATATGTCAAGTTGATCTGCCAGTTGAAACCATAATTCTAAACTGATCATGGATGCTTATTGAGTAATGGCTTATAAATGAAGCATAATGCATGGCCTGACGCAGTTTGGGATAGATTGGATTACTTGGATTCTTTGTCAAACATATTTCTGTTCCAAGTTTTGCAAAATATAGAAAATTAGGCTAGCTTAATGTGGGTTTTGGATTTGTGTCATTCTTAATTATAAATCAAAAGTTACAAATGATTAAGTGAAGACATGTCAAGTTGATCGGCAAGTTAAAATAATCACTCTAAACAGATCATTGATGCTCATTGAGTAAAGGCTTATAAATGAAACACAGTGCATGCATGAAGCAGTTCTGGATAGATTGGACAACTTGGATGTCTTGTCAAATCTATTTCTGTCTCGAATTTTGTCAAAGTATAGAAAATTGAGCTAGTTTAATGTGGGCTTTGGATTTGAGTCATTTTGGGTTCTAAATCCAAAGTTACGTACGATTTAGTGCAGACATGTCAAGTTGATCGGCCAGTTTAAATGATCATGCTAAACTGATCATCGATGTTCATTGAGTAAAAGCTTATTAAAAAGGCACAATACATGGCATGACGAAGTTTTGGATAGATTGGATTACTTGGATGCTTTGTGGAATCTATTTCTGTTTATAATTTGGTCACAATATAGAAAATTGAGCTAGCTTAACGGGGGAATTGGATTCGTGTCATTTTGAGCTATAAATCAAATGTTAAGGACGATATAGTGTAGACATGTCAAGTTGATCGGCCAGTTAAAATGATCATTCTAAACTACCCATTGAGTAAAGGTTTATAAATGAAGCACAATGCAAGGCATGACGTAGTTTTGGATAGATTGGATTACATGGACGCCTTGTCGAATCTATTTCTATCTCAAATTTTGTCACATAATAGAAAATTGAGCTAGTTTAATGTGGGCTTCGGATTCAGGTCATTCTGAGCTATAAATCAAAAGTTATGAACGATATAATGCATACATATCAAGTTGATCGGCCATTTAAAATGAACATTCTAAACAGATCATTGATAATCATTGACTAAAGGCTTATAAATGAACCACAATGCATGGCATGACGCAGGTTTTGGTAGATTGGGTTACTTGGACACTTTGTCGAATCTATTTCTATCTTAAATATTGTCACAAAATGGAAAATTAAGCGAGGTTAATGTGGGCTTTGGAGATGTGTCATTTTGAGCTGTAAATCAAAAGTTACGGACGATTTATCGCAGACATGTCAAGTTGATTATCCAGTTAAAATGATCATTCTTACCTGATCATTGGTGCTCGTTGAGTAGAGGCTTATAAATGAAGCACAATGCATGGCATGACAAAGTTTTTGATAGATTGGATAACTTGGACGCTTTGTCGTATCTATTTTGTCTCAAATTTTGTCACATTATTTAAAATTGAGCTACTTTAACTCAGGGTTTGGGTTTGTCTCATTCTAACCTCTAAATCAAAAGTTACGGATGATATAGTGCAGACATGTCAAGCTGATCGGCCAGTTAAAATGATCATTCTAAACTGATCATTGATGCTCGTTGATTAAAGGCTTATAAATGAAACACAGTGCATGGCATGAAGGAGTTCTGGATAGATTGGACAACTTAGATGGTTTGTCGAATCTATTTCGGTCTAGAAGTTTGTCAAGTATAGAAAATTGAGCTAGCTTAACGTGGGCTTTGGATTTGAGTCATTCTGGGTTCTAAATCAAAAGTTACGTACAATTTAGTGCAGATATGTCAATTTGATCGGCCAGTTTAAATGATCATTCTAAACTCATCATTGATGCCTATTGAGTAAAGGCTTATTAAAGAAGCACAATGCATAGCATGACGAAGTTTTGGATAGATTGGATTACTCTAAAGCTTTGTCGAATCTATTTCTGTCTATAATTTGGTCACAATATAGAAAATTGAGCTAGCTTAACGTGGGAATTGGATTCGTGTCATTTTGAGCTATAAATCAAAAGTTAAGGACGATATAGTCCAGACATGTCAAGTTGATCGGCCATTTAAAATAATCATTCTAAACTGCTCATTGAGTAAAGGTTTATAAATGAAGCACAATGCATGGTATGACGCAGTTTTGAACTGATTGGATTAGTTGGACGCTTTGTCGAATCTATTTCTATCTCAAATTTTGTCACAATATAGAAATTTGAGCTAGCTTAACGTTGGCTCTGGATTCGGGTCATTCTGAGATATCAAATTGATCGGCTAGTTAAAATGATCATTTTAAATTGATCATTGATGCTCATTGACTAAAGGCTTATAAATGAACCGCAATGCATGGCATGACACATTTTGGGTAGATTGGATTACTTGGTCGCTTTGTCGTATCTATTTCTGTCTTAAATATTGTCACAATATAGAAAATTGAGCTAGCTTAATGCGGGCTTTGGATATGTGTCATTCTGAGATCTAAATCAAAAGTTACAGACGATTTAGTGCGGACATGTCAACTTGATTATCCAGTTAAAATGATCATTATTAACAGATCATTGGTGCTCATTGAGTATAGGCTTAAAAATGAAGCACAATGCATAGCATGACAAAGTTTTGGATAGATTGGGTAACTTGGATGCTTTGTCGAATCTATTTTGTCTCAAATTTTGTCACATTATTTAAAATTGAGCTAGCTTAATATGGGCTTTGGATTTGTCTCATTCTAACCTCTCAATCAAAAGTTACGGACGATATAGTGTAGACATGTCAAGTTGATCGGCCAGTTAAAATCATCATTCTAAACTGATCATTGATGCTCATTGAGTAAAGGTTTATAAATGAAACATAGTGCATGGCATGAAGCAGTTCTGGATAGATTGGACAACTTGGATGCTTTGTCGAATCTATTTTTGTCTAAAATTTTGTCAAAGTATAGAAAATTGAGCTAACTTAACGTTGGCTTTGGATTTGAGTCATTCTGGGTTCTAAATCCAAATTTACATACGATTTAGTGCCGACATGTCAAGTTGATTGGCTAGTTAAAATAATCATTCTAAAATGATCATTGATGCTCATTGAGTAAAGGCTTATTAAAGAAGCACAATTCATGGCATGACGAAGTTTTCGATAGATTGGATTAGTTGGACAATTTTTCGAATCTATTTATGTCTCAATTTTTGTCACAATATAGAAAATTGAGCTAGCTTAACGTGGGCATTGGATTCGTGTCATTTTGAGCTATAAATCAAAAGTTAAGGACCATATAGTGCAAACATGTCAAGTTGATCGGCCAGTTAAAATGATCATTCTTAGTTGCTCATTGAGTAAAGGCTTATAAATGAAGCACAATGCATGGCATGACACAGTTTTGGATAGATTGGATTACTTTGGCGCTTTGTCGAATCTATTTCTGTCTCATATTTTGTCACAATAGAGAAAATTGAGCTAGCTTAACATGGGATTTAATTGGATTTGTGTCATTCTAACCTCTATATCAAAAGTTATGAACGATTTAGCGCGGACATGTCAAGTTGATCGGCCAGTTAAAATGATCATTCTAAACTGATCATTGATACTCATTGAGTAACGACTTTGGATAGATTGGATTAGTTGGACGCTTTGTCGAATCGATTTTGCCTCAAATTTTGTCACTATAGAAAATTGAGCTAGTTTAACGTGGGCTTTGGATTTGAGTCATTCTGAGTTCTAAATCCAAGGTTACGGATGATTTAGTGCAAACATGTCAAGGTTATCGGTCAGTTAAAATGATCATTATAAACTGATCATTGGTGCTCACTTAGTAAAGGCTTGATAATGAAGCACAATGCATGGCAAGACGCTGTTATGGATAGATTGTATTCTGTGGACTCTTTGTCGAATTTCTGTGTCAAATTTTTTCACAATATAGAAAGTTTAGCTAGATTAACGTGGGCATTGCATTCGTGTCATTATTTATAAATCAAAAGTGATGGACGATACAGTGCAAACATGTCAAGTTGGTTTGCCAGTTAAAATGATCATTCTAAACTGATCATTGATGCTCATTAAGTAATGGCTTATAAATGAAGCACAATGCATGGCATGACACAGTTTTGGATAGATTGGATTACCTGGACGCTTTGTCGAACCTATTTCATTATCAAATTTTGTCTCAATAGAGAAAATTGAGCTAGCTTAACGTGGGCATTGGATTCGTGTCATTTTGAGCTATAAATCAAAAGTTACAGACGATATAGTGCAGACGTGTCACGTTAATTGGCCAGTTAAAATGATCATTCTAAACTCATCATCGACGCTCATTGAGTAAAAGCCTTATAAATGAAGCACAATGCATGGCATGACGCAATTTTGGATAGATTGGATTACTTGGACACTTTGTCGAATCTATTTATATCACAAATTTTGTCACAATATATAAAATTGTGCTAGCCTAATTCTGGCTTTAGATATGTGTCATTCTGAGCTCTAACTCAAAAGTTATAGATGACTTAGTGCGGACATGTCAAGTTGATCGGCAAGTTAAAATAATCATTCTTAACTTATCATTGGGGCTCATTGAGTAGAGCCTTATACATGACGCAAAATGCATGGCATGACGCAGTTTAGGATATATTGGATTAGTTGAACGCTTTGTCGAATCTATTTTCGTCTCAAAGTTTTTCACAATATGGAAAATTGAGCTAGCTTAACTTGGGCTTTGGATTTGAGTCATTCTGAGTTCTAAATCCAATGTTACGGACGATTTTAAGCAGACATGTCAAGTTGATCGGACTGTTAAAATAATCTTTATAAACTGATCATTGGTGCTCATTGAGTAAAGGCTTATTAATTAAGCACAATGCTTGGCAAGACGTAGTTTTGGATATATTGGATTACGTGGATGCTTTGTCGAATCTACTTCTATCTCAAATTTTGTCACAATATAGAAAACTAAGCTAGATTAACGTGGGCAATGGATTTGTGTCATTATGAGCAATATGTCAAGTTGATTGGCCATTTAAAATGATCATACTAAACTGATCATTGGTGCTGAATGAGTATAGGCTTATAAATGAAGAACAATGCATGGTATGACGATGTTTTGGATAGATTAGATAACATGACAGTTTTTCGTATCTATTTTTGTGTCAAATTTGGTCACAATATAGAAAATTGTGCTAGGTTAACGTGGGCTTTGAATTTGTGTCATTCTGAGCTCTAAATCCAAAGTTATGGACGATTTAGTGCAGACATGTCAAGTTGATGGGCCTGTTAAAATGATAATTCTAAACTGATCATTGATGTTCATTTAGTAAAGGCTTATTAGTGAAACACATTGCATGACATGACATAGTTTTGGATAGATTGGATTACTTGTACGGTTTGTCGAATCTATTTTTGTCTCAAATTTTGTCACAATATGAAAAATTGAGCTAGCTTAACGTGGGCATTGTATTCGTGTCATTTTGAGCTATAAATCAAAATTTACGCACGATGTAGTGCAGACATGTCAAGTTCATCAGCCAGTTAAAATGATCATTATAACAGATCATTGATGCGCATTGAGTAAAGGCTTATAAATGAAGCACAATGCATGCATGATGCAGTTTTGGATAGATTGGATTACTTGAACGCTTTGTCGAATCTATTTTTGCTTCAAATTTTGTCCAAATATAGAAAATGGAGCTAACTTAATTGTTGCTTTGGATATGTGTTATTCTGAGCTCTAAATCAAAAGTTATAGATGATTTAGTGCGAACATGTCAAGTTGATCGGCCAGTTAAAATGATCATTCTTACCTTATCATTGGTGCTCATTTAGTAGAGACTTAAAAATGAAGCACAAAGCACGGCATGACAAAGTTTTGGATAGATTGGATAACTTGGACACATTTTCCTATCTATTTCTATCTCAAATTTTGTCACAATATAGAAAATTGAGCTAGCTTAACAAGATATTTGGATTTGTGTCATTCTAACCTCTAAATCAAAAGTTATGCACGATTTAGTGCAGACATGTCAAGTTGATCGGCCAGTTAAAATGATCATTATAAACTGATCATTTGTGCTCATTGAGTAAAGGCTTTTTAATGAAGCACAAAGCATGGCAATACGCTATTATGGATAGATTAGATTACGTGGACGCTTTGTCGAATCTATTTCTGTCTCAAATTTTTTCAAAATATAGAAATTTGAGCTAGCTTAACGTGGGCATTAGATTCTTGTCATTATGAGTTATAAATAAAAAGTTACGGACGATATATTGCAGACATGTCAAGTTGATCGGCCAGTTAAAATAATCATTCTAAACTGATCATTGATGCTCATTCATTAAAGGCTTATTAATGAAGCACAGTGCATGGCATGAAGCCCTTTTGGATAGATTGGACAAGTTGGATGCTTTGTCGAATCTGTTTCTCTCTCAAATTTTGTCAAAGTATAGAAAATTGAGCTAGATTAACGTGGGCATTGGATTTTGGTCATTCTAAGCTCTATATCAAAAGTTATGGACGATATAGTGCAAACATCTCAAGTTTATCGGCCAGTTAAAATGAATATTCTAAACTGATAATGGATGCTCATTGAGTAAAGGCTTATAAATGAACCACAATGCATGGCATGACCCATTTTTGGGTAGATTGGATTACTTGGTCACTTTGTCGAATCTATTTCTGTCTTAAATATTGTCACAATATAGAAAATTGAGCTAGCTTAATGTGGGCTTTGGATATGTGTCATTCTGAGATCTAAATCAAAAGTTATAGACGATTTAGTGCAGATATGTCAAGTTGATTGGCCAGTTAAAATGATCATTCTAAACTGATCATTGATGCTCATTGAGTAAAGGCTTATTAATAAAGCACAACGCATGGCATGACACAGTTTTGGATAGATTGGATGACTTGTACGCTTTTTCGAATCTATTTATATCTCCAATTTTGTCACAATATAGAATATGTAGCTAGCTTAACGTGGGCATTGGATTCGTGTCATTCTGAGATACAATAGACATGTAGACAGAAGTTAAAATGATCATTATAAACTGATCATTGATGCTCATTGAGTCAAGACTTTAATTTAAGTGAAGCACAATGCATGGCATGACATAATTTTGGATAGATTGGATTAGATGGATGCTTTGTCGAATCTATGATTGTCTCAAATTATATCACAATATAAAAAATTGAGCTAGCTTAACGTGGGCATTCGATTCGTGTCATTATGAGCTATAAATCAAAAGTTACGGATGATATAGTGCAGACATGTAAAGTTGATCGGCCAGTTAAAATGATCATTCTAAACTGCTCATTAAGTAAAGGCTTATAAATGAAGCACAAAGCATGGCATGACACAATTTTGGATAGATTGGATTACTTGGACGCTTTGTCGAATCAATTTCTGTCTCAAATTTTGTCACAATTTGTGTCATTCTGAGCTCTAAATCCAAACTGACGGATAATTTAGTGCAGACATGTCAAGTTGATCGGCCAATTAAAATGATCATTCTAAACTTATTATTGATGCTCATTGAGTATAGTCTTATTAATGAAGCACAATGCATCGCGTGACGCAGTTTTATATAGATTGGATTACTTGGACGCTTTGTCGAATCTATTTATATTTCAAATTTTGTCACAATATAGAAAATTGAGCTAGCTTAACGTGGGCATTGGATTCGTGTCATTCAGAGCTATAAATAAAAAGTTGAACGATATTGTGCAGACATGTCAAGTTGATCAGCCAGTTAAAATGATAATTCTGAACTGATCATTGATGCTCATTAAGTAAAGGCTTATAAATGAAGCACAATGCATGGCATGATGTAGTTTTGGATAGATTGGATTACTTGGACACTTTGTCGAATCAATTTCTGTCCCAAATTTTGTGAAAATATTGAAAATTGAGCTAGCTTAACGTGGGCTTCTGATTTGTGTCATTCTGGGCTCTAAATCCAAAGTTACGGACGATTTAGTGCAGGCATGTCAAGTTGATCGACCAGTTAAAATGATCATTCTAAATTGATCATTGATGCTCACTCAATAATGGCTTAGAAATGAAGCACAATGCAAAGCATAACACAGTTTTGGATAGATTTGATTACTTGGATGCTTTGTGAAATCTATTTTTGTTTCAAATTTTGTCAAAATATAGAAAATTGTGCTACCTTAATGTGGGCATTGGATTCGTGTAATTCTGAGCTATAAATCAAAAGTTACGGACGATATAGTGCAGAAATGTCAAGTTGACCGGCCAGTTAAAATGATCATTCTAAACTGATCATTGATTCTCATTGAGTAAAGACTTATAAATGAAGCATAATGCATGGCATGACGCAGTTTTGGATAGATTGGATTACTTGGACGCTTTGTCGAATCTATTTCTATCTCAAATTTTATCACAATATAGAAAATTGAGGTTGGTTAACATGGGTATTCGATTCGTGTCATTCTGAAGTATAAATCAAAAGTTACGGACGATATAGTGCAGACATGTAAATTTGATTGGTCTGTTAATATGATCATTCTAAACAGATAATTGATGCTCATTGAGTAAAGGCTTATAAATGAAGCACAATGCATGGCATGACATAGTTTTGGATAGATTGGATTATTTGGCGCTTTGTCGAATCAGTTTCTCTCTCAGATTTTGTCAAAATATTGAAAATTGAGCTACCTTAACGTGGGCTTTGGATTTGTGTCATTCTGAGCTCTAAATCCAGAGTTACGAATGATTTAGTGCAGACATGTCGAGTTGATCGGCGTGTTAAAATGATCATTCAAAACTTATCATTGATGCTCATTGAGTAAAGGCTTATTAATGAAGCACAATGCATGGCATGACACAGTTTTAGATAGATATGATTATAACGTGGGCTTGGGATTTGTGTCATTCTGAGCTCCAAATAAAAAATTACGGACAATTCAGTGTGGACATGTCAAGTTGATCGGCTAGTTGAAATGATTATTCTAAACTGATCATTGGTGCTCATTGAGCATGGGCTTATAAATGAAGTATAATGCATGACATCACGCAGTTTTGGATAGATTGGGTTACTTGGACCCTTTGTCATATCTTTTCCTGTCTCAAATTTTGTGACAATACAGAAACTTGAACTAGCTTAATGTTGGCATTGGATTTGTGTCATTCTGAGATCTAAATCAAATGTCTCGGAGGATTTAGTATGGGAATGTCAAGTTTATCGGCCAGTTAATATGATCATTCTAAATTGATCATTCGTGCTCATTGAGTAAAACTTATAAATGAAGCATAATGCATGACATCATGTAATTTTGGAAAGATTGGATTACTTGGACACTTTCTCTTATCTATTTTTGTCTCAAATTTTGTCACAATATATAAAATTGAACTAGCTTAACGTGGGCATTGGATTTGTGTCATTTTGAGCTATCAATCAAAAGTTACTGATGATTTAGTGTAGACATGTCAAGTTGATTGGCCAGTTAAAATCATCGTTCTAAACTGATCTGTGTTAATGTTTTATTGAATGTTTTATTGAATGATCATTCTAAATTGATCGGCGCTCATTGAGCAAAGGCATATAAATGAAACATAATGCATGGAATCACAGAGTTTTGGATACCATGGATTACTTGGATGCTTTGTCGTATGTATTTGTGTCTCAAATTTTGTCAAGATATAGAAAATTTTGCTAGCTTAACGACGGCTTCGGATTGGTGTCATTCTGAGCTATAAATAAAAAGTTATGGACGATTCAGAGTGGATATGTCAAGTTGATCGGCCAGTTAATATGATCATTCTAAACTAATAATTGGTGCTCATTGAGTGAAGGGTTATAAATGAAACACAGTGCATGGCATCACGTAGTTTGGGATAACTTGGATTACTTGGGTGATTTAAATTTTGTCACAATATAAGAAATTCAGCTAGCTTGGGCATTGAGTTCATGTCATGCTGAGCTATAAATCAAAAGTTACGGATGATTTAGTGAAGACATGTAAATTTGACCAGCCAGTTAAAATGATCATTCTAAACTAATCATTGATGCTCATTGAGTAAAGGGTTATAAATGAATCCGAATGCATGGCACCACGCAGTTTTGAATAGATTGGATAACTTAGACGCTTTGTCATAAGTATTTCTGTTTCAAATTTTGTCAGAATATTGAAAATTGAGCTAGCTTAACATTGTCATTGGATTTGTGTTATTTTGAGCTTTAAATAAAAAGTTACAGACGATTTTTTGCGGACATGTCATGTTGATCGGCCAGTTAAAATGATCATTGGTGCTCATTGAGTAAATGCTTATAAATGAATCATAATGCATGGCATCACATAGCTTTGGATAGATTGGATTACTTGGACGATTTCTCGTCTATAATTCTTTCTCAAATTTTCTCACAATATAGAAAATTGAGCTAGCTTACCGTGGGCATTGGATTTGTGTCATTCTGAGCTCTAAATCAAAAGTTACGAACGATTTATTGTGGACATGTCAAGTTGATCGCAAAGTTAAAATGATCATTATAAACTGATCAATGATTCTAATTGAGTAAAGGCTGTAAATAAATCATAATGCATGGCATCACAGAGTTTTGGATAGCTTGGATTACTTGGACGCTTTGTCGTATCTATATGTGTCTCAAATTTTGTCAAGATTTAGAAAATTTTGCTCGTGCGCTTTGGATTGGTATCATTCCGAGCTCTAAATCAAAAGTTACGGACGATTTAGTGTGGATATGTAAAGTTGATCAGCCCGATAATATGATCATTCTAAACTGATAACTGGTCCTCATTAAGTAAAGGCTTATAAATGAACCATAATGCATGGCATCACGTAGTTTGGGATAACTGGGATTACGTGGATGCTTTGTCGTATCTATTTCTGCTTCAAATTTTGTCACAATATAGGAAATTCAGCTAGCTTAATGTGGGCATTGGATTCGTGTCATGCTGAGTTATAAATCAAAATTTCAAGATGATTTAGTGAAGACATGTCAATTTGATCGGCCATTTAAAATGATCATTCTAAACTGATCATTGATGCTCATTGAGTAAGGGCTTATAAATGAAGCATAATGCATGGCATCACGTAGACGCTTTGTCGTATCTATTTCTGTTTCAAATTTTGTCACAATATAGAAAATTGATCTAGCTTAACATGAGCTTTGGATTTGTGTTATTTTTAGCTTTAAATCAAAAGTTACGGACATTTTAGAGCGGATATGTCATGTTGATTGGCCAGTTAAAATGATGATTGGTGCTCATTGAGTAAAGGCTTATAAATGAATCATAATGCATGGCATCACGTAGCTTTGGATATTTTGGATTACTTTTGGACGATTTGTTGTCTATATTTCTTTCCCAACTTTTTCAAAACATAGAAAATTTAGCTAGCTTAACATAGGCATTGGATTTGTGTCATTCTGAGCTAAAAATCAAAAGTTACGAACGATTTAATGCGGACATGTCAAGTTGATCGGTCAGTTATAATTACCATTTTTAATTGGTCACTGGTGCTCATTGAGTAGAGGCTTATAAATTAACCATAAAGCATGGCATCACACAGTTTTGGATAGATTGGATTACTTCGAGAAACCCTAATAGGGGTTTGTAGAATAATATTTTTTCAGGTTTCGCGAAACTCGCCGTTAGGCCTTCGCGGAAACCGTTTGACAAAAATATTTAGATCGTTTTAGGTTTTGAAACTTTCCACTGAATCGTTATAAAACGTTCGTAGAACTGTTTCAGATCGATCACAAAAACGGATTGAAAACGTTTATTAAATCGATTCCGATCGATTGAAATAATGTGAAAACGTTTATAAAAAACGTTACAAATCAGATCAGAATCGTTTGAAACCGTTTTTTTTTTTTTAGATCAAAAATCGTTTTGAAACGTTTTTTGAAAATCGTTTTAAAAATCAATCGCAATTCTCAATCCGATTCAAGCAATAAGCAGGAAGCGGATTTATTGAATTAAGAATGTTAGAACGCGAAAAACCGGATATGAAAATCACGATATGAGAAAACGATCTACGGATCAAACGATTGAAAAACTGAATTAAAAAGAAGACGAATTCGTGGAGGCGAGATTTGATCTCTTTCCTTAATTCAATAAATCTCCCGCAGTGTGGCGGTTTGATGAGATTTTGAATCCCAGGATACAACCACAATGAGACTACAGTTGCAACACCCAACTGTAGAATCTACGAACAAGAATCTATGGTATACTCTCGATAAAAACTTACAGTGCGTGAAGAAGAGAGGAGGAAGATCGCTGGAACGATTTTGGGAGAGAATGCGGCCGAATTCGGTTAATGAGGATTAAGGCTTGTTATTATAGCCTTAAGGGAGCGGTTTTCGCAACCCTAAAATGTGGGAGGGAACCGAACTGACGAAAAAAAATCATGGACGGTTAGGAGAGAAAACCGTGGGTATGGTTTAGGGTTTTGACTTGGTTTTGAGTCAAAACCATAATCAAAATTTGGCCCAAAAAGAATCTTATTGGGCCTACGACCCGCCTACGGCCCTTTGCCAAGACCCAAGACCCAAGACCCAAGACCCAAGACCCAAGACCCAAGACCCAAGACCCAAGACCCAAGACCCAAGACCCAAGACCCAAGACCCGAGCCCAAGCCCGAGCCCGACCCGGCGGTGGCGGCGACGCACGCGTGGCTTGGTCCCTTTTCTCTCCAACTCTTTTAAGCTAGCTACTACATAAAGCTCTCCCATTTATATACTAGAGGATTTTTCCTCAAGTTTCCGATGTGGGACTTTTGTCCCTCCTCATTATTTTAGCCAACAAATTTATGGCTTTTTAAGGAGCCCAATGCCCATTTCTCATTCACATTCCAACAATTTTTGCAATCAATATTTGGGTTATATTACCCAATTGAACATGCAAATTTGTTCATAAAAATTGTTCCAACACGATATTGAAAATTAGAACGAATACTAACACGCATTAATTAGTATTCTTCAAGTAATTAGCAACATATCTCAAATATATTTTCATTTTCAACATACTTACATTATTAATATTTTAGATTTTTCCACGATATAGCAAAATTGAGCTAGTTTAACGTGGGCTTTGGATTGGTGTCATTCCGAGCTCTAAATCAAAAGTTACGGACGATTTAGTATGGACATGTCAAGTCGATTGGCCTGTTAATATGATCATTCTAAACTGATAATTGGTCCTCATTGAGTAAAGGCATAATGCATGGCATCACGTAGTTTGGGATAACTTGGATTACTTGGAATGTTGTCGTATCTATTTCTGTCACAATATAGGAAATTCAACTAGCTTAACGTGTGCATTCGATTCGTGTAATTCTGAGCTATAAATCAAAATTGATGAATGATTTAATGGAGACATGTCAAGTTGATCGGCCAGTTAAAATGATCATTCTAAGCTGATCATTTATGCTCATTGACTAAAAGATAATAAATGAAAATAATGCATGGCATCACGCAGTTTTGGATAGATTGGATTACTTGGACGCTTTGTCTTATCAATTTTTGTCTCAACTTTTGTCAAGATATAGACAATTTAGCAAGCTTAACGTGGACTTTGGAATGGTGCCATTCTGAGCTATAATTCAAAAGTGGACATGTCAAGTTGATCAGGCAGTTAATATGGTAATTCTAAACTGATAAGTGCTCATTGAGTAAAAGCTTATAAATGAAGCATAATGCATCGCATCACATAGCTTTGGATAGATTGTATTACTTGAACGCTTTGTCGTCTCTATTTCTTTCTCAAATTTTAGAAAATTTAGCTAGTTAAACAAAGGTGTTGGATTTGTTTCATTCTGAGCCTCAAATCAAAAGTTACGGACGGTTTAGTGCCGACATGTCAAGTTCATCGGTATGTGAAAATGATTATTCTAAAATGATCATTGATAATCATTGAGTAAAGGCTGATAAATGAAGCATAATGCATGGAATCACGCAGTTTTAGATAGCTTGGATTACTTGGACGCTTTGTCGTATCTATTTCGGTCTCTAATTTTGTTATAAATTAGAAAATTAAGCTAGTTTAACATGGGCTTTGGATTTGTGTTATTTTGAGCTTTAAATAAAAACTTACAGTCGATTTAGTGCGTACATGTCATGTTGATCGGCCAGTTAAAATGATCATTGGCGCTCATTGAGTAAAGGCTTGTAAATGAAGCATAATACAGGGCATCATGTAGTTTCGGATATATTGGATTACTTGTACTATTTTTCGTATCAATTTCTGTCTCAATTTTGTCATGATATAGAAAATTGAGCTAGCTTAACGTGGGATTCGTGTCATTATGAGCTCTAAATCAAAAGTTATAGACGATTTAGTGCAAACATGTCAAATTTATCGATATGTTAAAATGATCATTCTAAACTGATCATTGATGCTCATTGAGTAAAGGCTGATAAATGAAGCATAATGCATGGAATCATGCTGTTTTGGATAGCTTGGATTACTTGGACGCATTGTCGAATCTATTTTTGTCTCAAAATTTTCACAATATAGAAAATTGAGCTAGCTTAACATGGGCATTGGGTTTGTGTCATTCTGAGCTCTAAATCAAAAGTTACGGACGATTTAGTGCAGACATTTCAAATTGATCGGTAAGTTAAAATGATCATTCTAAACTGATCGTTGGTGGTCCTTGAGCAAAGACTTGTAAATGAAGCATAATACAGGGAATCACGTAGTTTCGGATAGATTGGATTACTTGTACAATTTGTCGTATCTATTTCTGTCTCAATTTTGTCACGAAATAGAAAATTGAGCTAGCTTAACGTGGGCATGGGATTCGTGTCATTCTGAGCTCTAGATCAAAAGTTACAGACGATTTAGTGCAGACATGTCACGTTGATCGGTATGTTAAAATGATCATTCCAAACTGATCATTGATGCTCATTGAGTAAAGGCTGATAAATGAAGCATAATGCATGGAATCATGCAGTTTTGGATAGCTTGGATTACTTGGATGCATTGTCGAATCTATTTTTGTCTCAAAAGTTGTCACAATATAGAAATTTGAGCTAGCTTAACGTGGGCATTGGGTTTGTGTCATTTTGAGCTCTAAATCAAAAGTTACGGACGACTTAGTGCAGACATGTCAAGTTGATCTGAAAGTTAAAATGATCATTCCGAATTGATCATTGATGCTCATTCCGTAAAGGATTATAAATGAAGCATAACGCATAGCATCACTCTGTTTTGGATAGATTGGAATACCTGGACGCCTTTTCGTATCTATTTCTGTTTCAAAATTTGTCACAATATAGAAAATTGAGCTAGATTAACGTGGGCATTGGGTGTCTGTCATTCTGAGCTCTAAATCAAAAGTTATGGACGATTTAGTGCATACATGTCAAATTGATCGGTAAGTTGAAATGATCATTCTAAACTGATGGTTGGTGGTCCATGAGTAAAGGCTTGTAAATGAAGCATAATACAAGGCATCATGTAGTTTCGGATATATTGGATTACTTGTACTATTTTTCGTATCAATTTCTTTCTCAATTTTGTCACGATATAGAAAATTGAGCTAGCTTAACGTGGGATTCGTGTCATTCTGAGCTCTAAATCATAAGTTATGGACAATTTAGTGCATACATGTCAAATTGATCGGTAAGTTAAAATGATCATTCTAAACTGATCGTTGGTGGTCCTTGAGTAAAGACTTGTAAATGAAGCATAATACAGGGAATAACGTAGTTTCGGATAGATTAGATTACTTGTACTATTTGTCGTATCTAATTCATTCTCAATTTTGTCACGATATAGCAAATTGAGCTAGCTTAACGTGGGCATGGGTTTCGTGTCATTCTGAGCTCTAAATCAAAAGTTACGGACGATTTAGTGCAGACATGTCAAGTTGATCGGTATGTTAAAATGATCATTCCAAACTGATCATTGATGCTCATTGTGTAAAGGCTGATAAATGAAGCATAATGCATGGAATCATGCAGTTTTGGATAGCTTGGATTACTGGGACGCATTGTCGAATCTATTTTTGTCTCAAAATTTGTCAAAATATAGAAAATTGAGCTAGCTTAACGTGGGCATTGGGTTTGTGTCATTCTGAACTCTAAATCAAAAGTTACGGACGATTTAATGCAGACATGTCGAATTGATCGGTAAGTTAAAATGATCATTCTAAACAGATCGTTGGTGGTCCTTGAGTAAAGACTTGTAAATGAAGCATAATACAGGGCATCACGTAGTTTAGGATAGATATGATTACTTGTACTATTTGTCGTATCTATTTCTGTCTCAATTTTGTCACGATATAGAAAATTGAGCTAGCTTAACGTGGGCATGGGATTCGTGTCATTCTGAGCTCTAAATCAAAAGTTACAGACGATTTAGTGCAGACATGTCAAGTTGATCGGTATGTTAAAATGATCATTCTAAACTGATCATTGATGCTGTAAAGAATTATAAATGAAGCATAATGCATGGAATCACGCAGTTTTGGATAGCTTGGATTACTTGAACGCTTTGTCGTATCTATTTCGGTCTCAAATTTTGTCACAATATAGGAAATTCAGCTAGCTTAACGTGGGCATTAGATTCGTGTCATTCGGAGCTCTAAATCAAAAGTTATGGATGACTTAGTGCAGACATGTCAAGTTGATCTGAAAGTTAAAATGATCATTCCGAATTGATCATTGATGCTCATTCCGTAAAGGATTATAAATGAAGCATAACGCATAGCATCACTCTTTTTTGGATAGATTGGAATACTTGGACGCTTTTTCGTATCTATTTCTGTTTCAAAATTTGTCACAATATAGAAAATTGAGCTAGCTTAACGTGAGCATTGGGTTTCTGTCATTCTGAGCTCTAAATCAAAAGTTATGGACAATTTAGTGCATACATGTCAAATTGATCGGTAAGTTAAAATGATCATTCTAAACTGATCGTTGGTGGTCCTTGAGTAAAGGCTTGTGAATGAAGCATGTTACAGGGCATCATGTAGTTTCGGATAGATTGGATTACTTGTACTATTTTCCTATCAATTTCTGTCTCAATTTTGTCACGATATAGACAATTGAGCTAGCTCAACGTGGGATTGGTTTCATTCTGAGCTCTAAATCAAAAGTTATGGACGATTTACTGCAAACATGTCAAATTGATCGATATGTTAAAATGATCATTCTAAACTGATCATTGATGCTCACTGAGTAAAGGCTGATAAATGAAGCATAATGCATGGAATCATGCTGTTTTGGATAGCTTGGATTACTTGGACGCATTGTCGAATCTATTTCTGTCTCAAAATTTGTCACAATATAGAAAATTGAGCTAGCTTAACATGGGCATTGGGTTTGTGTCATTCTGAGCTCTAAATCAAAAGTTATGGACGATTTAGTGCAGACATTTTAAATTGATCGGCAAGTTAAAATGATCATTCTAAACTGATCGTTGGTAGTCCTTGAGTAAAGACTTGTAAATGAAGCATAATACAGGGAATCACGTAGTTTCGGATAGATTGGATTACTTGTACTATTTGTCGTATCTATTTCCATCTCAATTTGTCACGATATAGAAAATTGAGCTAGCTTAACGTGGGCATGGGATTCGTGTCATTCTGAGCTCTAAATCAAAAGTTACGGACGATTTAGTGCAGACATGTCAAGTTGATGGGTATGTTAAAATGACCATTCCAAACTGATCATTGATGCTCATTGAGTAAAGGCTGATAAATGAAGCATAATGCATGGAATCATGCAGTTTTGGATACCTTGGATTACCTGGACGCATTGTCGAATCTATTTCTTTCTCAAAATTTGTCACAATATAGAAAATTGAGCTAGCTTAACGTGGGCATTGTGTTTGTGTCATTCTCAGCTCTAAATCAAAAGTTACAGATGATTTAATGCAGATATGTCGAATTGATCGGTAAGTTAAAATGACCATTCTAAACTGATCGTTGGTGGTCCTTCAGTAATGGCTTGTAAATGAAGCATAATACAGGGCATCACGTAGTTTAGGATAGATATGATTACTTGTACTATTTATCGTATCTATTTCTGTCTCACTTTTTTCACGATCTAGAAAATTGAGCAAGCTTAACGTGGGCATGGGATTCTTCTGAGTTCTAAATCAAAAGTTACAGACGATTTACTGCAGACATGTCAAGTTGATCGGTATGTTAAAATGATCATTCTAAACTGATCATTGATGCTCATTGAGTAAAGGCTTATAAATGAAGCATAATGCATGGAATCACGCAGTTTTGGATAGCTTGGATTACTTGGACGCTTTGTCGTATCTATTTCGGTCTCTAATTTTGTTACAATTTAGAAAATTAAGCTAGCTTAACATGGGGTTTGGATTTGTGTTATTTTGAGCTTTAAATCAAAAGTTACGGACGATTTAGTGCGGACATGTCATGTTGATCGGCCAGTTAAAATGATCATTGGCGCTCATTGAGTAAAGGCTTGTAAATGAAGCATAATACATGGCATCACATAGTTTGGGATAGATTGGATTACTTGGATGCTTTGTCATATCTATTTCTGTCTCAAATTTTTTCACGATGTAGAAAATTGAGCTAGCTTTACGTGGGCTTTGGAATGGTGCCATTCCGAGCTCTAAATAAAAAATTACAGATGATTTAGTGCGGACATGTCAGTTGATCGGCCAGTTAATATGATAATTCTAAACTGATAATTGGTGCTCATTGATTAAAGGCTTATAAATGAAGCATAATGCATGTCATCACGTAGCTTTCGATAGATTGGATTACTTGCACGCTTTGTCGTTTCTATTTAGTTCTAAAATTTTAGAAATATTGAAAATTTTGCTAGTTTAACTAGGGCGTTGGATGTGTGTCATTCTGAGCTTTATCAAAAGTTACGAATGATTTAGTGCAGGCATCTCAAGTTGATCGACTACTTATAAGGATCATTCTTAATTGATCATTGGGGCTCATTGAGTAGAGACTTATAAATTAAGCATAATGCATGACATCACGCAATTTTGGATAGAGTAGATTACTTGAATGCTTTGTTATATCTATTTTTTGTCTTAAATTTTGTCACAATATAGAAAATTGAGCTAGCTTAACATGGGCATTTGATTCGTGTCATTCTAAGCCCTAAATCAAAAGTTATGGACAATTTATTGCGGACATGTCAAGTTGATCAGTAATTAAAAATTATCATTCTAAACTGATCATTAATGCTCATTGATTAAAAGCTTGTAAATGAATCATAATGCATGGCATCACGCAGTTTTAGATAGATTGGATTATTTGAATGCTTTGTCATATCTACTTTTTGTCTTAAATTTTATCACAATATTGAAAATTGAGCTAGCTTAGGGTGGGCATTGGATTTGTTTCATTCTGAGCTATAAATCAAAAGTTATAGACGATTTAGTACAAACATGTCAAATTGATCGGTAAGTTAAAATGATTATTCTGAACTGATCATTAGTGCTCAATGAGTTAAGGCTTGGAAATGAAGAATAATGCATGGCATCACGTATTTTGGGATAGATTGGATTACTTGGACGCTTTGTCATTTCTATTTCTGTATCAAACTTTGTCACAATATAGAAAATTTAGCTAGCTTAAAGTGGGCTTTGGATTGGTGCCATTCCGAGCTCTAGACCAAAAGTTATGGACGAGTTAGTGAGGACATGTCAAGTTGATCGGCCAGTTAATATGATAATTCTAAATTGATAATTGGTGCTCATTGAGTTAAGGCATATAAATGAAACATAATGAATGGCATTACGCAGTTTTAGATAGCTTCGATTACTTAGATGCTTTGTCGTATCTATTTCAGTCTCAAATTTTGTCACAATATAGGAAATTCAGCAAGCTTAACGTGGGCATTGGATTCGTGTCATTCTGACCTATAAATCAAAAGTTACGAATTATTTAGTGGGGAAATACAAGTTGTTCGGCTAATTAAAACGATCAATCTAAACTGATCATTGATTCATTGATTAAAGGCTTATAAATGAAGCATAATGTATGGCATCACCAGTTTTGGGTAGATTAGATTACTTGGACGCTTTGTTATATCTATTTCTGTCTCATAATTTGTCACAATATAGAAAATTGAGCAAACTTAACATGGGCTTTCGATTTGTGTTATTTTGAGCTTTAAATCAAAAGTTACAAACGATTTAGTGCGCACATATCATGTTGATCGGCCAGTTAAAATGATCACTGGTGGTCATTGAGTAAACGCTTGTAAATGGTACATAATGCATGGCATCACGTAGCTTGAAATAGATTGGATTACTTGGACACTTTGTCGTCTCTATTTCTTTCTCAAATTTTTACAAAATATAGAAAATTTAGCTAGTTTATTGTGGGCATTGGATTTGTGTCATTCTGAGTTCTAAATCAAAGGTTACGGACGATTTAGTGCGGACATGTCAACTTGATTGGCCAGTTATAATGACCATTCTTAATTGATCATTGGTGCTCATTGAGTAGAGGTTTATAAATTAAGCATAATGCATGGTATCACGCAGTTTTGGATAGATTGGATTACTTGGTCTCTTGGTCGTACCTATTTTTTTGTCTTAAATTTTGTCACAATACAGAAAACTGACCTGGCTTAACGTGGGCATTGGATTTGTGCCATTCTATGATCTCTAAATCAAAAGTTACGGACGATTTACTTCGGAAATGTCAACTTGATAAGTAAGTTAAAATGATCATTCTAAACTGACCTTGGTGCTCATTGAGTCAAGGCTTATTAATGAAACATAATGCATGGCATCATGTTGTTTGAGGCAGATTGGATTACTTAGACGTTTTGTCGTATCTATTTTTGTCTCAAATTTTGTCATGATATAGAAAATTGAGCTAGCTTAACGTGGGATTTGGATTGGTGCCATTCCGAGCTCTAAATCAAAAGTTACGAACGAATTAGTGTGTAAATGTCAAGTTGATCGGCCAGTTAATATGATAATTCTAAGCTGATAATTGGTGCTCATGGAGTAAAGGCTTGTAAATGAAACATAATGCACGGCATCACGCAGTTTGGGATAACTTCGATTACTTGGATGCTTTGTCAAATCTGTTTATGTCTCAAATTTTGCAAAATATAGAAAATTTTGCTAGTTTAACAAGGGCGTTGGATTTGTGTCATTCTGAGCTTTAAATCAAAAGTTACGGACGATTTAGTGCGGACATGTCAAGTTGATCGGCCAGTTATAATGACCATTGATTAAAGGCTTATAAATTAAGCATAATGCATGGCATCACGCAGTGATTGGATTACTTGGACGCTTTGCCGTATCTATTTTTTGGCTTAAATTTTGTCACAATATAGAAAATTCTGCTAGCTTAACGTGGGCATTGGATTCGTGTCATTCGAAGCTCTAAATCAAAAGTTACGGACGACTTAGTGCGGACATGTCAAGTTGATCTGAAAGTTAAAATGATCATTCCGAAGTGATCATTGATGCTCATTCAGTAAAGGCTTATAAATGAAGCATAATGCATAGCATCACGCTGTTTAGGATAGATTGGAATACTTGGACGCTTTTTCGTATCTATTTTCATCTCAAAATTTGTCGCAATATAGAAAATTGAGCTAGCTTAACATGAGCTTTGGATTTGTGTTATTTTGAGCTTTAGATCAAAAGTTACGGACGATTTAGTGCGGAAATGTCGTGTTGGTCGGCCAGTTAAAATGATCATTTGTGCTCATTGAGTAAAGGCTTACAAATGAAATATAATGCATGGCATCACGTAGCTTTGGATAGATTCGATTACTTGGATGCTTTGTCGTATCTATTTTTTTACAAATGTTGAAATTTAGCTAGCTTAACGTGGGCATTGGATTTGTGTCATTCTAAGCTCTAAATCAAAGGTTATGGATTATTTAGTGCGGACATGTTAAGTAGATCGGCCAGTTATAATGACCATTCTTAATTGATCATTGGTGCTCATTGCGTAGAGGCTTATAAATTAAGCATAATGCATGACATCACGCAGTTTTGGATAGATTGGATTACTTGAACTCTTTGTCGTATCTATTTTTTAATCTTAAACTTTGTCACAATATTGAAAATTGAGCTAGCTTAACGTGGGCACTAGATTCGTGTCATTCTGAGCTCTAAATCAAAAGTTACAGACGATTTAGTGCAGACATGTCAAGTTGATCGGTAAGTAAAAATGATCATTCTAAACTGATCATTGGTGCCGATTGAGTAAAATCTTGTAAATGAAACATAATACATGGCATCACATAGTTTGGGATAGATTGGATTACCTGGACGCTTGGTCGTATATATTTCATTCTCAAACTTTTTCATCATATAGAAAATTGAGATAGCTTAACGTGGACTTTGGATTGGTGCCATTCCGAGCTCTAAATCAAAAGTTACGGACGATTTAGTGAGGACATGTCAAGTTGATCAGCCAGTTGATATGATAATTCCAAACTGATAATTGGTGCTCATTGTGTAAAGGGTTATAAATGAAGCATAATGCATGGCATCACATAGCTTTGGATAGATTGAATTACTTGGACGCTTTGTCGTCTCTATTTTTTTCTCAAATTTTAATAAACATAGAAAATTTTGATAGTTTATCGTGGGCGTTGGATTTGTGTCATTCCGAGCTTGAAATCAAAAGTTACAGAAGATTTAGTGCGGACATGTCAAGTTGATCGGCCAGTTGTAATGACCATTCTTAATTGATCATTCGTGCTCATTGAGTAGAGGCTTATAAATTAAGTATAATGCATGACATCACGCACTTTTAGATAGATTGGATTACTTGGACGCATTGTCGTATTTATTTTTTGTCTTAAATTTTGTCCCAATATAGAAAACTGAGCTAGCTTAAGGTGGGCATTGGATTCGTGTCATTCAGAGCTCTAAATCAAAAGTACAGACGATTTAGTGTAGACAAGTCAAGTTGATCGGTAAGTTAAAATGATCATTCTAAACTGATCATTTGTGTTCATTGAGTAAAGACTTGTAAATGAATCATAATGCATGGCATCACGTAGTTTGGGATAGATTGGATTACTTGGACGCTTTGTCGACTAAATGTTTTTCTCAAATTTTAATAAATATTGATAATTTAGGTAGTTTATTGTGGGCATTGGATTTGTTTCATTCTAAGATTTAAATCAAAAATTACGGACGATTTAGTACGAACATGTCAAGTTGATCAGCCAGTTATAATGAAAATTCTTAATTGATCATTGGTGGTCATTGAGTAGAGGCATATAAATTAAACATAATGCATGACATCACGCAGTTTTGGATAGATTGGATTACGTTGACGCTTTGTCGTATCTATTTTTTTGCCTTTAATTTGGTCACAATATAGAAAATGGAGCTAGCTTAACGTGGGCATTGGATTCGTGTTATTCGGAACTGTAAATCAAAAGTTACGGATGATTTAGTGCGGACATGTCAAGTTGATTGGAAAGTTAAAATTATCAATCTAATCTGATCATTGGTGCTTCTTGAGTAAAGGCTTGTAAATGAAGCATAATGCATGGCGTCACGTAGTTTGGGATAGATAGGATTACTTAGACTCTTCATCGTATCTAGTTTCTCTCTCAAATTTTGCCACGATATTAAAAATTGAGATAGCTTAACGTGGGCTATGGATTGGTGCCATTCCGAGCTCTAAATCAAAAAAGTTATGTGTCTCACATTTTGTCACTATATATAAAATTTATGTGTCTCACATTTTGTCCAACTTATTTGTGTCTCACATTTTCTCACAATATAGAAACTTTATCTACATTAACGTGGGCGTTGGATTTGTGTCATTCTGAGCTTTAAATCAAAAGTTATGGATGATTTAGTGCGGACATGTTAAATTGATCGGCCAGTTATAATGACCATTCTTAATTGATCATTGGTGCTCATTGAGTAGAGGCTTATAAAATAAGCATAATGCATGGCACCATGAAGTTTTGGATAGATTGGATAACTTGGATGCTTTGTCGTATCTATTTTTTGTCTTAAATTTTGTCACAATATAGCCAATTTAGATAGCTTAAAGTGGACATTGGATTCGTGTCATTCTGAGCTCTGATCGGCCATTTAAAATGACCATTCTTAATTGATCATCCGTGGTCATTTAGTAGAGGCTTATAAATTAAGCATATTGCATGACATAACANATTCTTAACTTATCATTGGGGCTCATTGAGTAGAGCCTTATACATGACGCAAAATGCATGGCATGACGCAGTTTAGGATATATTGGATTAGTTGAACGCTTTGTCGAATCTATTTTCGTCTCAAAGTTTTTCACAATATGGAAAATTGAGCTAGCTTAACTTGGGCTTTGGATTTGAGTCATTCTGAGTTCTAAATCCAATGTTACGGACGATTTTAAGCAGACATGTCAAGTTGATCGGACTGTTAAAATAATCATTATAAACTGATCATTGGTGCTCATTGAGTAAAGGCTTATTAATTAAGCACAATGCTTGGCAAGACGTAGTTTTGGATATATTGGATTACGTGGATGCTTTGTCGAATCTACTTCTATCTCAAATTTTGTCACAATATAGAAAACTAAGCTAGATTAACGTGGGCAATGGATTTGTGTCATTATGAGCAATATGTCAAGTTGATTGGCCATTTAAAATGATCATACTAAACTGATCATTGGTGCTGAATGAGTGTAGGCTTATAAATGAAGAACAATGCATGGTATGACGATGTTTTGGATAGATTGGATAACATGACACTTTTTCGTATCTATTTTTGTGTCAAATTTGGTCACAATATAGAAAATTGTGCTAGGTTAACGTGGGCTTTGAATTTGTGTCATTCTGAGCTCTAAATCCAAAGTTATGGACGATTTAGTGCAGACATGTCAAGTTGATCGGCCTGTTAAAATGATAATTCTAAACTGATCATTGATGTTCATTTAGTAAAGGCTTATTAGTGAAACACATTGCATGACATGACATAGTTTTGGATAGATTGGATTAATTGTACGGTTTGTCGAATCTATTTTTGTCTCAAATTTTGTCACAATATGAAAAATTGAGCTAGCTTAACGTGGGCATTGTATTCATGTCATTTTGAGCTATAAATCAAAATTTACGCACGATGTAGTGCAGACATGTCAAGTTCATCAGCCAGTTAAAATGATCATTATAACAGATCATTGATGCGCATTGAGTAAAGGCTTATAAATGAAGCACAATGCATGGCATGATGCAGTTTTGGATAGATTGGATTACTTGAACGCTTTGTCGAATCTATTTTTGCTTCAAATTTTGTCCAAATATAGAAAATGGAGCTAACTTAATTGTTGCTTTGGATATGTGTTATTCTGAGCTCTAAATCAAAAGTTATAGATGATTTAGTGCGAACATGTCAAGTTGATCGGCCAGTTAAAATGATCATTCTTACCTTATCATTGGTGCTCATTTAGTAGAGACTTAAAAATGAAGCACAAAGCACGGCATGACAAAGTTTTGGATAAATTGGATAACTTGGACACATTTTCCTATCTATTTCTATCTTAAATTTTGTCACAATATAGAAAATTGAGCTAGCTTAACAAGATATTTGGATTTGTGTCATTCTAACCTTTAAATCAAAAGTTATGCACGATTTAGTGCAGACATGTCAAGTTGATCGGCCAGTTAAAATGATCATTATAAACTGATCATTTGTGCTCATTGAGTAAAGGCTTTTTAATGAAGCACAAAGCATGGCAATACGCTATTATGGATAGATTAGATTACGTGGACGCTTTGTCGAATCTATTTCTGTCTCAAATTTTTTCAAAATATAGAAATTTGAGCTAGCTTAACGTGGGCATTAGATTCTTGTCATTATGAGTTATAAATAAAAAGTTACGGACGATATATTGCAGACATGTCAAGTTGATCGGCCAGTTAAAATAATCATTCTAAACTGATCATTGATGCTCATTCATTAAAGGCTTATTAATGAAGCACAGTGCATGGCATGAAGCCGTTTTTGATAGATTGGACAAGTTGGATGCTTTGTCGAATCTGTTTCTCTCTCAAATTTTGTCAAAGTATAGAAAATTGAGCTAGATTAACGTGGGCATTGGATTTTGGTCATTCTAAGCTCTATATCAAAAGTTATGGACGATATAGTGCAAACATCTCAAGTTTATCGGCCAGTTAAAATGAATATTCTAAACTGATAATGGATGCTCATTGAGTAAAGGCTTATAAATGAACCACAATGCATGGCATGACCCATTTTTGGGTAGATTGGATTACTTGGTCACTTTGTCGAATCTATTTCTGTCTTAAATATTGTCACAATATAGAAAATTGAGCTAGCTTAATGTGGGCTTTGGATATGTGTCATTCTGAGATCTAAATCAAAAGTTATAGACAATTTAGTGCAGACATGTCAAGTTGATTGGCTAGTTAAAATGATCATTCTAAACTGATCATTGATGCTCATTGAGTAAAGGCTTATTAATAAAGCACAACGCATGGCATGACACATTTTTGGATAGATTGGATGACTTGTACTCTTTTTCGAATCTATTTATATCTCCAATTTTGTCACAATATAGAATATGTAGCTAGCTTAACGTGGGCATTAGATTCGTGTCATTCTGAGATATAAATAAAAAGTTACAGACGATACAGTGCAGACATGTCAAGTCGATCGGACAGTTAAAATGATCATTATAAACTGATCATTGATGCTCATTGAGTCAAGACTTTAATTTAAGTGAAGCACAATGCATGGCATGATATAATTTTGGATAGATTGGATTAGATGGATGCTTTGTCGAATCTATGATTGTCTCAAATTATATCACAATATAAAAAATTGAGCTAGCTTAACGTGGGCATTCGATTCGTGTCATTATGAGCTATAAATCAAAAGTTACGGATGATATAGTGCAGACATGTAAAGTTGATCGGCCAGTTAAAATGATCATTCTAAACTGCTCATTAAGTAAAGGCTTATAAATGAAGCACAAAGCATGGCATGACACAATTTTGGATAGATTGGATTACTTGGACGCTTTGTCGAATCAATTTCTGTCTCAAATTTTGTCACAATTTGTGTCATTCTGAGCTCTAAATCCAAACTGACGGAAAATTTAGTGCAGACATGTCAAGTTGATCGGCCAATTAAAATGATCATTCTAAACTTATTATTGATGCTCATTGAGTATAGTCTTATTAATGAAGCACAATGCATCGCGTGATGCAGTTTTATATAGATTGGATTACTTGGACGCTTTGTCGAATCTATTTATATTTCAAATTTTGTCACAATATAGAAAATTGAGCTAGCTTAACGTGGGCATTGGATTCGTGTCATTCAGAGCTATCAGCCAGTTAAAATGATAATTCTGAACTGATCATTGATGCTCATTAAGTAAAGGCTTATAAATGAAGCACAATGCATGGCATGATGTAGTTTTGGATAGATTGGATTACTTGAAAACTTTGTCGAATCAATTTTTGTCCCAAATTTTGTGAAAATATTGAAAATTGAGCTAGCTTAACGTGGGCTTCTGATTTGTGTCATTCTGGGCTCTAAATCCAAAGTTACGGACGATTTAGTGCAGGCATGTCAAGTTGATCGACCAGTTAAAATGATCATTCTAAATTGATCATTGATGCTCACTCAATAATGGCTTAGAAATGAAGCACAATACAAGGCATAACACAGTTTTGGATAGATTTGATTACTTGGATGCTTTGTGAAATCTATTTTTGTTTCAAATTTTGTCAAAATATAGAAAATTGTGCTACCTTAATGTGGGCATTGGATTCGTGTAATTCTGAGCTATAAATCAAAAGTTACGGACGATATAGTGCAGAAATGTCAAGTTGACCGGCCAGTTAAAATGATCATTCTAAACTGATCATTGATTCTCATTGAGTAAAGACTTATAAATGAAGCATAATGCATGGCATGACGCAGTTTTGGATAGATTGGATTACTTGGACGCTTTGTCGAATCTATTTCTATCTCAAATTTTGTCACAATATAGAAAATTGAGGTTGGTTAACATGGGTATTCGATTCGTGTCATTCTGAAGTATAAATCAAAAGTTACGGACGATATAGTGCAGACATGTAAAGTTGATTGGTCTGTTAATATGATCATTCTAAACAGATAATTGATGCTCATTGAGTAAAGGCTTATAAATGAAGCACAATGCATGGCATGACATAGTTTTGGATAGATTGGATTATTTGGCGCTTTGTCGAATCAATTTCTCTCTCAGATTTTGTCAAAATATTGAAAATTGAGCTACCTTAACGTGGGCTTTGGATTTGTGTCATTCTGAGCTCTAAATCTAGAGTTATGGATGATTTAGTGAAGACATGTCGAGTTGATCGGCGTGTTAAAATGATCATTCAAAACTTATCATTGATGCTCATTGAGTAAAGGCTTATTAATGAAGCACAATGCATTGGCATGACGCAGTTTTAGATAGATATGATTATAACGTGGGCTTGGGATTTGTGTCATTCTGAGCTCCAAATCAAAAATTACGGACAATTCAGTGTGGACATGTCAAGTTGATCGGCTAGTTGAAATGATTATTCTAAACTGATCATTGGTGCTCATTGAGCATGGGCTTATAAATGAAGTATAATGCATGACATCACGCAGTTTTGGATAGATTGGGTTACTTGGACCCTTTGTCATATCTTTTCCTGTCTCAAATTTTGTGACAATACAGAAACTTGAACTAGCTTAATGTTGGCATTGGATTTGTGTCATTCTGAGATCTAAATCAAATGTTTCGGAGGATTTAGTATGGGAATGCCAAGTTTATCGGCCAGTTAATATGATCATTCTAAATTGATCATTCGTGCTCATTGAGTAAAGCTTATAAATGAAGCATAATGCATGACATCATGTAATTTTGGAAAGATTGGATTACTTGGACACTTTCTCTTACCTATTTTTGTCTCAAATTTTGTCACAATATATAAAATTGAACTAGCTTAACGTGGGCATTGGATTTGTGTCATTTTGAGCTATCAATCAAAAGTTACTGATGATTTAGTGTAGACATGTCAAGTTGATTGGCCAGTTAAAATCATCGTTCTAAACTGATCTGTGTTAATGTTTTATTGAATGTTTTATTGAATGATCATTCTAAATTGATCGGCGGTCATTGAGTAAAGGCACATAAATGAAACATAATGCATGGAATCACAGAGTTTTGGATACCATGGATTACTTGGATGCTTTGTCGTATGTATTTGTGTCTCAAATTTTGTCAAGATATAGAAAATTTTGCTAGCTTAACGACGGCTTTGGATTGGTGTCATTCTGAGCTCTAAATAAAAAGTTATGGACGATTCAGAGTGGATATGTCAAGTTGATCGGCCAGTTAATATGATCATTCTAAACTGATAATTGGTGCTCATTGAGTAAAGGGTTATAAATGAAACACAGTGCATGGCATCACGTAGTTTGGGATAACTTGGATTACTTGGGTGATTTGTCGTATCTATTTTTGTCTCAAATTTTGTCACAATATAAGAAATTCAGCTAGCTTGGGCATTGAGTTCGTGTCATGCTGAGCTATAAATCAAAAGTTACGGATGATTTAGTGAAGACATGTAAATTTGACCAGCCAGTTAAAATGATCATTCTAAACTAATCATTGATGCTCATTGAGTAAAGGGTTATAAATGAATCCGAATGCATGGCTTTCACGCAGTTTTGAATAGATTGGATAACTTAGACGCTTTGTCATATATATTTCTGTTTCAAATTTTGTCAGAATATTGAAAATTGAGCTAGCTTAACATTGTCATTGGATTTGTGTTATTTTGAGCTTTAAATCAAAAGTTACAGACGATTTTGTGCGGACATGTCATGTTGATCGGCCAGTTAAAATGATCATTGGTGCTCATTGAGTAAATGCTTACAAATGAATCATAATGCATGGCATCACATAGCTTTGGATAGATTGGATTACTTGGACGATTTCTCGTCTATAATTCTTTCTCAAATTTTCTCACAATATAGAAAATTGAGCTAGCTTACCGTGGGCATTGGATTTGTGTCATTCTGAGCTCTAAATCAAAAGTTACGAACGATTTATTGTGGACATGTCAAGTTGATCGCAAAGTTAAAATGATCATTATAAACTGATCAATGATTCTAATTGAGTAAAGGCTGTAAATAAATCATAATGCATGGCATCACAGAGTTTTGGATAGCTTGGATTACTTGGATGCTTTGTCGTATCTATATGTGTCTCAAATTTTGTCAAGATTTAGAAAATTTTTCTAGCATCACGTGCGCTTTGGATTGGTGTCATTCCGAGCTCTAAATCAAAAGTTACGGACGATTTAGTATGGATATGTAAAGTTGATCAGCCCGATAATATGATCATTCTAAACTGATAACTGGTCCTCATTAAGTAAAGGCTTATAAATGAACCATAATGCATGGCATCACGTAGTTTGGGATAACTGGGATTATGTGGATGCTTTGTCGTATCTATTTCTGCTTCAAATTTTGTCACAATATAGGAAATTCAGCTAGCTTAATGTGGGCATTGGATTCGTGTCATGCTGAGTTATAAATCAAAAGTTCAAGATGATTTAGTGAAGACATGTCAATTTGATCGGCCATTTAAAATGATCATTCTAAACTGATCATTGATGCTCATTGAGTATGGGCTTATAAATGAAGCATAATGCATGGCATCACGTAGACGCTTTGTCGTATCTATTTCTGTTTCAAATTTTTTCACAATATAGAAAATTGATCTAGCTTAACATGAGCTTTGGATTTGTGTTATTTTTAGCTTTAAATCAAAAGTTACGGACATTTTAGAGCGGATATGTCATGTTGATTGGCCAGTTAAAATGATGATTGGTGCTCATTGAGTAAAGGCTTATAAATGAATCATAATGCATGGCATCACGTAGCTTTGGATATTTTGGATTACTTTTGGACGCTTTGTTGTCTATATTTCTTTCCCTACTTTTTCAAAACATAGAAAATTTAGCTACCTTAACATAGGCATTGGATTTGTGTCATTCTGAGCTAAAAATCAAAAGTTACGAACGATTTAATGTGGACATGTCAAGTTGATCGGTCAGTTATAATTACCATTTTTAATTGGTCACTGGTGCTCATTGAGTAGAGGCTTATAAATTAACCATAAAGCATGGCATCACACAGTTTTGTATAGATTGGATTACTTCGAGGCTCTGTCGTATCTATTTTATGTCTTAAATTTTGTCACGATATAGCAAAATTGAGCTAGTTTAACGTGGGCTTTGGATTGGTGTCATTCCGAGCTCTAAATCAAAAGTTACGGACGATTTAGTGTGGACATGTCAAGTCGATTGGCCTGTTAATATGATCATTCTAAACTGATAATTGGTCCTCGTTGAGTAAAGGCATAATGCATGGCATCACGTAGTTTGGGATAACTTGGATTACTTGGAATGTTTGTCGTATCTATTTCTGTCACAATATAGAAAATTCAACTAGCTTAACGTGTGCATTCGATTTGTGTAATTCTGAGCTATAAATCAAAATTGATGAATGATTTAATGGAGACATGTCAAGTTGATCGGCCAGTTAAAATGATCATTCTAAGCTGATCATTTATGCTCATTGACTACAGGATAATAAATGAAAATAATGCATGGCATCACGCAGTTTTGGATAGATTGGATTACTTGGACGCTTTGTCTTATCTATTTTTGTCTCAACTTTTGTCAAGATATAGACAATTTAGCAAGCTTAACGTGGACTTTGGAATGGTGCCATTCTGAGCTATAATTCAAAAGTTACATACGATTTAGTGCGGACATGTCAAGTTGATCAGCCAGTTAATATGGTAATTCTAAACTGATAAGTGCTCATTGAGTAAAAGCTTATAAATGAAGCATAATGCATCGCATCACGTAGCTTTGGATAGATTGTATTACTTGAACGCTTTGTCGTCTCTATTTCTTTCTCAAATTTTAGAAAATTTAGCTAGTTAAACAAAGGTGTTGGATTTGTTTCATTCTGAGCCTCAAATCAAAAGTTACGGACGGTTTAGTGCCGACATGTCAAGTTCATCGGTATGTGAAAATGATTATTCTAAAATGATCATTGATAATCATTGAGTAAAGGCTGATAAATGAAGCATAATGCATGGAATCACGCAGTTTTAGATAGCTTGGATTACTTGGACGCTTTGTCGTATCTATTTCGGTCTCTAATTTTGTTATAAATTAGAAAATTAAGCTAGTTTAACATGGGCTTTGGATTTGTGTTATTTTGAGCTTTAAATAAAAACTTACAGTCGATTTAGTGCGTACATGTCATGTTGATCGGCCAGTTAAAATGATCATTGGCGCTCATTGAGTAAAGGCTTGTAAATGAAGCATAATACAGGGCATCATGTAGTTTCGGATATATTGGATTACTTGTACTATTTTTCGTATCAATTTCTGTCTCAATTTTGTCATGATATAGAAAATTGAGCTAGCTTAACGTGGGATTCGTGTCATTATGAGCTCTAAATCAAAAGTTATAGACGATTTAGTGCAAACATGTCAAATTTATCGATATGTTAAAATGATCATTCTAAACTGATCATTGATGCTCATTGAGTAAAGGCTGATAAATGAAGCATAATGCATGGAATCATGCTGTTTTGGATAGCTTGGATTACTTGGACGCATTGTCGAATCTATTTTTGTCTCAAAATTTTCACAATATAGAAAATTGAGCTAGCTTAACATGGGCATTGGGTTTGTGTCATTCTGAGCTCTAAATCAAAAGTTACGGACGATTTAGTGCAGACATTTCAAATTGATCGGTAAGTTAAAATGATCATTCTAAACTGATCGTTGGTGGTCCTTGAGCAAAGACTTGTAAATGAAGCATAATACAGGACATCACGTAGGTTAGGATAGATATGATTACTTGTACTATTTGTCATATCTATTTCTATCTCAACTTTGTCACGATATAGAAAATTGAGCTAGCTTAATGTGGGCATGGGATTCGTGCCATTCTGAGCTCTAATTCAAAAGTTACAGACGATTTAGTGCAGACATGTCAAGTTGATCGGTATGTTAAAATGATCGTTCTAAACTGATCATTGATGCTCATTGAGTAAAGGCTGATAAATGAAGCATAATGCATGGAATCAAGCAATTTTGGATAGCTTTGATTACTTGGACGCATTGTCGAATCTATTTCTGTCTCAAAATTTATCACAATATAGAAAATTGAGCTAGCTTAACGTGGGCATGGGATTCGTGTCATTCTGAGCTCTACATCAAAAGTAACAGGCGATTAAGTGCAGACATGTCAAGTTGATCGGTATGTTAAAATGATCATTCTAAACTGATCACTGATGCTGTAAAGAATTATAAATGAAGCATAATGCATGGAATCACGCAGTTTTGGATAGCTTGGATTACTTGAACGCTTTGTCCTCTCTATTTCTGTCTCAAATTTTGTCACAATATAGGAAATTCAGCTAGCTTAACGGGGGCATTGGATTCGTGTCATACGGAGCTCTAAATCAAAAGTTATGGATGACTTAGTGCAGACATGTCAAGTTGATCTGAAAGTTGAAATGATCATTCCGAATTGATCATTGATGCTCATTCCGTAAAGGATTATAAATGAAGCATAACGCATAGCATCACTCTGTTTTGGATAGATTGGAATACCTGGACTCTTTTTCGTATCTATTTCTGTTTCAAAATTTGTCAGAATATAGAAAATTGAGCTAGCTTAACGTGGGCATTGGGTGTCTGTCATTCTGAGCTCTAAATTAAAAGTTATGGACGATTTAGTGCATACATGTCAAATTGATCGGTAAGTTAAAATGATCATTCTAAACTGATGGTTGGTGGTCCTTGAGTAAAGGCTTGTGAATGAAGCATGATACAGGGCATCATGTAGTTTCGGATATATTGGATTACTTGTATTATTTTTCGTATCAATTTCTGTCTCAATTTTGTCACGATATAGAAAATTGAGCAAGCTTAACGTGGGATTCGTGTCATTCTGAGCTCTAAATCAAAAGTTATAGACGATTTAGTGCAAACATGTCAAATTGATGGATATGTTAAAATGATCATTCTAAACTGATCATTGATGCTCATTCCGTAAAGGATTATAAATGAAGCATAACGCATAGCATCACTCTGTTTTGGATAGATTGGAATACCTGGACTCTTTTTCGTATCTATTTCTGTTTCAAAATTTGTCAGAATATAGAAAATTGAGCTAGCTTAACGTGGGCATTGGGTGTCTGTCATTCTGAGCTCTAAATTAAAAGTTATGGACGATTTAGTGCATACATGTCAAATTGATCGGTAAGTTAAAATGATCATTCTAAACTGATCGTTGGTGGTCCATGAGTAAAGGCTTGTAAATGAAGCATAATATAGGGCATCATGTAGTTTCGGATAGATTGGATTACTTGTACTATTTGTCGTATCTATTTCTGTCTCAATTTTGTCACGATATAGAAAATTGAGCTAGCTTAACATGGGCATGGGATTCGTGTCATTCTGAGTTCTAGATCAAAAGTTACAGAAGATTTAGTGCAGACATGTCAAGTTGATCGGTATGTTAAAATGATCATTCCAAACTGATCATTGATGCTCATTGAGTAAAGGCTGATAAATGAAGCATAATGCATGGAATCATGCAGTTTTGGATACCTTGGATTACCTGGACGCATTGTCGAATCTATTTCTTTCTCAAAATTTGTCACAATATAGAAAATTGAGCTAGCTTAACGTGGGCATTGTGTTTGTGTCATTCTCAGCTCTAAATCAAAAGTTACAGATGATTTAATGCAGATATGTCGAATTGATCGGTAAGTTAAAATGACCATTCTAAACTGATCGTTGGTGGTCCTTTAGTAATGGCTTGTAAATGAAGCATAATACAGGGCATCACGTAGTTTAGGATAGATATGATTACTTGTACTATTTATCGTATCTATTTCTGTCTCACTTTTTTCACGATATAGAAAATTGAGCAAGCTTAACGTGGGCATGGGATTCGTGTCATTCTGAGTTCTAAATCAAAAGTTACAGACGATTTACTGCAGACATGTCAAGTTGATCGGTATGTTAAAATGATCATTCTAAACTGATCATTGATGCTCATTGAGTAAAGGCTTATAAATGAAGCATAATGCATGGAATCACGCAGTTTTGGATAGCTTGGATTACTTGGACGCTTTGTCGTATCTATTTCGGTCTCTAATTTTGTTACAATTTAGAAAATTAAGCTAGCTTAACAAGGGGTTTGGATTTGTGTTATTTTGAGCTTTAAATCAAAAGTTACGGACGATTTAGTGCGGACATGTCATGTTGATCGGCCAGTTAAAATGATCATTGGCGCTCATTGAGTAAAGGCTTGTAAATGAAGCATAATACATGGCATCACATAGTTTGGGATAGATTGGATTACTTGGATGCTTTGTCATATCTATTTCTGTCTCAAATTTTTTCACGATGTAGAAAATTGAGCTAGCTTTACGTGGGCTTTGGAATGGTGCCATTCCGAGCTCTAAATAAAAAATTACAGATGATTTAGTGCGGACATGTCAGTTGATCGGCCAGTTAATATGATAATTCTAAACTGATAATTGGTGCTCATTGATTAAAGGCTTATAAATGAAGCATAATGCATGTCATCACGTAGCTTTCGATAGATTGGATTACTTGCACGCTTTGTCGTTTCTATTTAGTTCTAAAATTTTAGAAATATTGAAAATTTTGCTAGTTTAACTAGGGCGTTGGATGTGTGTCATTCTGAGCTTTATCAAAAGTTACGAATGATTTAGTGCAGGCATCTCAAGTTGATCGACTACTTATAATGATCATTCTTAATTGATCATTGGGGCTCATTGAGTAGAGACTTATAAATTAAGCATAATGCATGACATCACGCAATTTTGGATAGAGTAGATTACTTGAATGCTTTGTTATATCTATTTTTTGTCTTAAATTTTGTCACAATATAGAAAATTGAGCTAGCTTAACATGGGCATTTGATTCGTGTCATTCTAAGCCCTAAATCAAAAGTTATGGACAATTTATTGCGGACATGTCAAGTTGATCAGTAATTAAAAATTATCATTCTAAACTGATCATTAATGCTCATTGATTAAAAGCTTGTAAATGAATCATAATGCATGGCATCACGCAGTTTTAGATAGATTGGATTATTTGAATGCTTTGTCATATCTACTTTTTGTCTTAAATTTTATCACAATATTGAAAATTGAGCTAGCTTAGGGTGGGCATTGGATTTGTTTCATTCTGAGCTATAAATCAAAAGTTATAGACGATTTAGTACAAACATGTCAAATTGATCGGTAAGTTAAAATGATTATTCTGAACTGATCATTAGTGCTCAATGAGTTAAGGCTTGAAAATGAAGAATAATGCATGGCATCACGTATTTTGGGATAGATTGGATTACTTGGACGCTTTTTCATTTCTATTTCTGTATCAAACTTTGTCACAATATAGAAAATTTAGCTAGCTTAAAGTGGGCTTTGGATTGGTGCCATTCCGAGCTCTAGACCAAAAGTTATGGACGAGTTAGTGAGGACATGTCAAGTTGATCGGCCAGTTAATATGATAATTCTAAATTGATAATTGGTGCTCATTGAGTTAAGGCATATAAATGAAACATAATGAATGGCATTACGCAGTTTTAGATAGCTTCGATTACTTAGATGCTTTGTCGTATCTATTTCAGTCTCAAATTTTGTCACAATATAGGAAATTCAGCAAGCTTAACGTGGGCATTGGATTCGTGTCATTCTGACCTATAAATCAAAAGTTACGAATTATTTAGTGGAGAAATACAAGTTGTTCGGCTAATTAAAACGATCAATCTAAACTGATCATTGATTAAAGGCTTATAAATGAAGCATAATGTATGGCATCACCAGTTTTGGGTAGATTAGATTACTTGGACGCTTTGTTATATCTATTTCTGTCTCATAATTTGTCACAATATAGAAAATTGAGCAAACTTAACATGGGCTTTCGATTTGTGTTATTTTGAGCTTTAAATCAAAAGTTACAAACGATTTAGTGCGCACATATCATGTTGATCGGCCAGTTAAAATGATCACTGGTGGTCATTGAGTAAACGCTTGTAAATGACACATAATGCATGGCATCACGTAGCTTGAAATAGATTGGATTACTTGGACACTTTGTCGTCTCTATTTCTTTCTCAAATTTTTACAAAATATAGAAAATTTAGCTAGTTTATTGTGGGCATTGGATTTGTGTCATTCTGAGTTCTAAATCAAAGGTTACGGACGATTTAGTGCGGACATGTCAACTTGATTGGCCAGTTATAATGACCATTCTTAATTGATCATTGGTGCTCATTGAGTAGAGGTTTATAAATTAAGCATAATGCATGGTATCACACAGTTTTGGATAGATTGGATTACTTGGTCTCTTGGTCGTACCTATTTTTTGTCTTAAATTTTGTGACAATACAGAAAACTGACCTGGCTTAACGTGGGCATTGGATTTGTGCCATTCTATGATCTCTAAATCAAAAGTTACGGACGATTTACTTCGGAAATGTCAACTTGATAAGTAAGTTAAAATGATCATTCTAAACTGACCTTGGTGCTCATTGAGTCAAGGCTTATTAATGAAACATAATGCATGGCATCATGTTGTTTGAGGCAGATTGGATTACTTAGACGTTTTGTCGTATCTATTTTTGTCTCAAATTTTGTCATGATATAGAAAATTGAGCTAGCTTAACGTGGGATTTGGATTGGTGCCATTCCGAGCTCTAAATCAAAAGTTACGAACGAATTAGTGTGTAAATGTCAAGTTGATCGGCCAGTTAATATGATAATTCTAAGCTGATAATTGGTGCTCATGGAGTAAAGGCTTATAAATGAAACATAATGCACGGCATCACGCAGTTTGGGATAACTTCGATTACTTGGATGCTTTGTCAAATCTGTTTATGTCTCAAATTTTGCAAAATATAGAAAATTTTGCTAGTTTAACAGGGCGTTGGATTTGTGTCATTCTGAGCTTTAAATCAAAAGTTACGGACGATTTAGTGCGGACATGTCAAGTTGATCGGCCAGTTATAATGACCATTGATTAAAGGCTTATAAATTAAGCATAATGCATGGCATCACGCAGTGATTGGATTACTTGGACGCTTTGCCGTATCTATTTTTTGGCTTAAATTTTGTCACAATATAGAAAATTCTGCTAGCTTAACGTGGGCATTGGATTCGTGTCATTCGAAGCTCTAAATCAAAAGTTACGGACGACTTAGTGCGGACATGTCAAGTTGATCTGAAAGTTAAAATGATCATTCCAAAGTGATCATTGATGCTCATTCAGTAAAGGCTTATAAATGAAGCATAATGCAAGCATCACGCTGTTTAGAATAGATTGGAATACTTGGATGCTTTTTCGTATCTATTTTCATCTCAAAATTTGTTGCAATATAGAAAATTGAGCTAGCTTAACATGAGCTTTGGATTTGTGTTATTTTGAGCTTTAGATCAAAAGTTACGGACGATTTAGTGCGGAAATGTCGTGTTGGTCGGCCAGTTAAAATGATCATTTGTGCTCATTGAGTAAAGGCTTACAAATGAAATATAATGCATGGCATCACGTAGCTTTGGATTGATTCGATTACTTGGATGCTTTGTCGTATCTATTTTTTTACAAATGTTGAAATTTAGCTAGCTTAACGTGGGCATTGGATTTGTGTCATTCTAAGCTCTAAATCAAAGGTTATGGATTATTTAGTGCGGACATGTTAAGTAGATCGGCCAGTTATAATGACCATTCTTAATTGATCATTGGTGCTCATTGCGTAGAGGCTTATAAATTAAGCATAATGCATGACATCACGCAGTTTTGGATAGATTGGATTACTTGAACTCTTTGTCGTAGCTATTTTTTAATCTTAAACTTTGTCACAATATTGAAAATTGAGCTAGCTTAACGTGGGCACTAGATTCGTGTCATTCTGAGCTCTAAATCAAAAGTTACAGACGATTTAGTGCAGACATGTCAAGTTGATCTGTAAGTAAAAATGATCATTCTAAACTGATCATTGGTGCCGATTGAGTAAAATCTTGTAAATGAAACATAATACATGGCATCACATAGTTTTGGATAGATTGGATTACCTCGACGCTTGGTCGTATATATTTCATTCTCAAACTTTTTCATCATATAGAAAATTGAGATAGCTTAACGTGGACTTTGGATTGGTGCCATTCCGAGCTCTAAATCAAAAGTTACGGACGATTTAGTGAGGACATGTCAAGTTGATCAGCCAGTTGATATGATAATTCCAAACTGATAATTGGTGCTCATTGTGTAAATGGTTATAAATGAAGCATAATGCATGGCATCACATAGCTTTGGATAGATTGAATTACTTGGACGCTTTGTCATCTCTATTTTTTTCTCAAATTTTAATAAACATAGAAAATTTTGATAGTTTATCGTGGGCGTTGGATTTGTGTCATTCCGAGCTTGAAATCAAAAGTTACAGAAGATTTAGTGCGGACATGTCAAGTTGATCGGCCAGTTGTAATGACCATTCTTAATTGATCATTCATGCTCATTGAGTAGAGGCTTATAAATTAAGTATAATGCATGACATCACACACTTTTAGATAGATTGGATTACTTGGACGCATTGTCGTATTTATTTTTTGTCTTAAATTTTGTCCCAATATAGAAAACTGAGCTAGCTTAAGGTGGGCATTGGATTCGTGTCATTCGGAGCTCTAAATCAAAAGTACAGACGATTTAGTGTAGACAAGTCAAGTTGATCGGTAAGTTAAAATGATTATTCTAAACTGATCATTTGTGTTCATTGAGTAAAGACTTGTAAATGAATCATAATGCATGGCATCACGTAGTTTGGGATAGATTGGATTACTTGGACGCTTTGTCGACTAAATGTTTTTCTCAAATTTTAATAAATATTGATAATTTAGGTAGTTTATTGTGGGCATTGGATTTGTTTCATTCTAAGATTTAAATCAAAAATTACGGACGATTTAGTACGAACATGTCAAGTTGATCAGCCAGTTATAATGAAAATTCTTAATTGATCATTGGTGGTCATTGAGTAGAGGCATATAAATTAAACATAATGCATGACATCACGCAGTTTTGGATAGATTGGATTACGTTGACGCTTTGTCGTATCTATTTTTTTGCCTTTAATTTGGTCACAATATAGAAAATGGAGCTAGCTTAACGTGGGCATTGGATTCGTGTTATTCGGAACTGTAAATCAAAAGTTACGGATGATTTAGTGCGGACATGTCAAGTTGATTGGAAAGTTAAAATTATCAATCTAATCTGATCATTGGTGCTTCTTGAGTAAAGGCTTGTAAATGAAGCATAATGCATGGCGTCACGTAGTTTGGGATAGATAGGATTACTTAGACTCTTCATCGTATCTATTTCTCTCTCAAATTTTGCCACGATATTGAAAATTGAGATAGCTTAACGTGGGCTATGGATTGGTGCCATTCCGAGCTCTAAATCAAAAAAGTTATGTGTCTCACATTTTGTCACTATATAGAAAATTTATGTGTCTCACATTTTGTCCAACTTATTTGTGTCTCACATTTTCTCACAATATAGAAACTTTAGCTACATTAACGTGGGCGTTGGATTTGTGTCATTCTGAGCTTTAAATTAAAAGTTATGGATGATTTAGTGCGGACATGTTAAATTGATCGGCCAGTTATAATGACCATTCTTAATTGATCATTGGTGCTCATTGAGTAGAGGCTTATAAAATAAGCATAATGCATGGCACCATGAAGTTTTGGATAGATTGGATAACTTGGATGCTTTGTCGTATCTATTTTTTGTCTTAAATTTTGTCACAATATAGCCAATTTAGATAGCTTAAAGTGGACATTGGATTCGTGTCATTCTGAGCTCTGATCGGCCATTTAAAATGACCATTCTTAATTTATCATCCGTGGTCATTTAGTAGAGGCTTATAAATTAAGCATATTGCATGACATAACACTATTTTTGATATATTGGATTACTTGTACGCTTTGTCGTATTTATTTTTTGTCTTAAATTTTGTCCCAATATAGAAAATTGAGCTAGCTTAAAGTGGGCATTGGATTCGTGTCATTCTGAGCTCAAAATCAAAAGTTGCGGACGATTTAGTGCAGACAAGTCAAGTTGATTGGTAAGTTGAAATGATCATTCTAAACTGATCATTAGTGCTCATTGAGTAAAGGCTTGTAAATGAAGCATAATGCATGGTGGTACGTAGTTTGGGATAGATTGAATTACTTTGTCACTTTGTCGTATCTATTTCTGTCTCAAAATTTGCCACGATAAAGAAAATTGAGATAGGTTAATGTGGGCTTTGGATTGCTGCCATTCCGAGCTCTAAATCAAAAGTTACAAACGATTTGCTGTGGACATGTCAAGTTTAACGGTAAGTTAAAAGGATCATTCTAAACTGATCATTGGTGCAGATTGAGTAAAGTCATGTAAATGAAGCATAATGCATGGCATCACGTAGTTTGGGATAGATTGGATTACTTGGACGCTTTGTCGTATCTATTTCATTCTCAAATTTTCTCATGATATAGAAACTTGAGATAGCTTAACGTGGACTTTGGATTGGTGTCATTCCGAGCTCTAAATCAAAAGTTTCGGATGATTTAGTGCGGACATGTCAAGTTGATCGATATGTTAAAATGATCATTCTAAACTGATCATTAGTGCTCATTGAGTAAAGGCTTGTAAATGAATCATAATGCATGGTATCACGTAGTTTCGGATAGATTGGATTATTTGGACGCTTTGTCGACTAAATTTTTTTCTCAAATTTTAATAAATATAGAAAATTTAGATAGTTTATCATGGGAGTTGGATTTGTGTCATTCTGAGATTGAAATCAAAAAGTTACGGAGGATTTAGTACGGACATGTCAAGTTGATCGGCCAGTTATAATGTCAATTCTTAATTGTTCATTGGTGCTCATTGAGTAGAGGCGTATAAATTAAACATAATGCATGGCATCACGCAGTTTTGGATAGATTGGATTACATTGATGCTTTGTCGTATCTATTTTTTGTCTTAAAGTTTGTCACAATATAGAAAATTGAGCGAGATTGACGTGGGCATTGGATTCATGTAATTCGGAGCTCTAAATGAAATGGTACGGATGATTTTGTGCGGACATGTCAACTTGATCGGAAAGTTAAAATTATCATTCTAAACTGATCATTGGTGCTTATTGAGTAAAGGCTTGTAAAATGAAGCATAATGCATGGCGTCACGTAGTTTGGGATAGATAGTATTACTTGGATGCTTTGTCGTATCGATTTCTGTCTCAAATTTTGCCATGATATAAAGATTGAGATAGCTTAACATGGGCTTTGGATTGGTGCCATTCAGAGCACTAAAAAAATTTACAGACGATTTAGTGTGGACATGTCAAGTTGATCGGTAAGTTAAAATGATCATTCTAAACTGATCATTGGTGCTGATTGAGTAAAGTCATGTAAACGAAGCATAATGCATGGCATCACGTAGTTTGGGATAGATTGGATTTCTTGGACGCTTTGTGATATCTATTTCATTCTAAAATTTTGTTATGATATAGAAAAGTTAGATAGGTTAACATGGACTTTGGATTGGTGGCATTCCGAGCTCTAAATCAAAAGTTACGGACGATTTCGTGCGGACATTTCAAGTTGACCAGCCGGTTAATATGATAATTCTAAACTGATAATTGGTGCTCATTGAGTAAATGCTTATAAATGAAGCATAATGCATGGCATCACACCGCTTTAGGTAGATTAAATTACTTGGACGCTTTGTCATCTCTATTTTTTTCTCAGCTTTTAATAAACATAGAAAATTTGGATAGTTTATTGTGGACGTTGGATTTTTGTCATTCTAAGCTTTAAATCAAAAGTTACGGACGATTTAGTGCAGACATGTTAAGTTGATTGGCCAGTTATAATGACCATTCTTAATTGATCATTGGGGCTTATTGAGTAGAGGCTTATAAACTAAACATAATGCATGTCATCACACAATTTTGATAGATTGGATTACGTTGAAGCTCTGTCGTATCTATTTTTGTCTTAAATTTGGTCACAATATAGAAAATGGAGCTAGCTTAACGTGGGCATTGGATTCGTGTCATTCGGAACTCTAAATCAAAAGTTACAGACGATTTAGTGCGGACATGTCAAGTTGATCGTAAAGTTAAAATTATCAATCTAAACTCATCATTGGTGCTTTTTGAGTAAAGGCATGTAAATGAAGCATAATGCATGGCGTCACGTAGTTTGGGATTGATAGGATTACTTGGACGCTTTGTCGTATCTATTTCTATCTCAAATTTTGCCACGATATAGAAAATTGAGATACCTTAACGTGGGCTCTGGATTGGTGGCATTCCGAGCTCTTAATCAAAAGTTACGGACGATTTAGTGCGGACTTGTCAAGTTGATCGGTAAGTTAAAATGATCATTCTAAACTGATAATTTGTGCTCATTGAGTAAAGGCTTATAAATGAAGCATAATGCATGGCATCACGTAGTTTTGGATGGCATCACGCAGTAAAGGCTTGTCAAGTTTGACGATTTGTCGTCTCTATTTTTTTTTTCAAATTTTAATAAACATACAAAATTTAGATAGTTTATCGTGGGCGTGGATTTGTGTCATTCTGAGCTTTAAATCAAAACTTACGAACGATTTAGTGCGGACATGTCAAGTTGATCGGCCAATTATAATGACCATTCTTAATTGATAATTGGTGCTCATTGAGTAGAGGCTTATGAAATAAGCATAATGCATGGCACCACGTAGTTTTAGATAGATTGGATTACTTGGATGCTTTGCTGTATCTATTTTTGTCTTAAATTTTCTGAAAATATAGAAAATTGAGCTAGCTTAACATGGGCATTGAATTCGTGTCATTCTGAGCTCTGAATCAAAATTTAGGGACCATTTAGTGTGGATATGTCAAATTGATCAGAAAGTTAAAATGATCATTCTAAACTGATCATTGGTGCTATTTGAGTAATGGCTTATAAATGAAGCATAATGCATGGAATCATGTAGCTTTGGATAGATTGGATTACTTTGACGATTTTCCGTCTCTATTTTTTTCTCAAATTTTAATAAACATAGAAAATTTAGATAGTTTATCGTTGGCGTTTGATTTGTGCCATTCTGAGCTTTAAATCAAAAGTTAGGGACGATTTATTGCAGACATGTCAAGGTGATCGGCCAGTTATAATGATCATTCTTAATTGATCATTGGTTCTCATTGAGTAGAGGCTTATAAATTAAGCATAATGCATGGCATAATGCAGTTTTGGATAGATTGTATTACTTGGACGCTTTGTCGTATCTATTTTTTCTCTTAAATTTTGTGAAAATATAGAAAATTGAGCTAGTTTAATGCGGGCATTGGATTCGTGTCATTCTAACCTCTAAATCAAAAGCTATGGATGATTTAGCGTGGACATGTCAAGTTAATCGGAAAGTTAAAATGATCATTCTAAACAGATCATTGGTGGTGATTGAGTAAGGGCTTGTAAGCGAAGCATAATGCATGGCATCACGTATTTCGGGATAGATTGGATTACTTGGACGCTTTGTCGTGTCTATTTATGTCTGAAATTTTGCTACGATATAGAAAATTGAGCTAGTTTAACGTGGCTTTGGATTGGTGTCATTCCAAGCTCTAAATAAAGTTACGGACGATTTAGTGTGGAAATGTCAAGTTGATCGGCCAGTTAATATGATAATTCTAAACTGATAATTGGTGCTCATTGAGTAAAGGCTTATAAATGAAGCATAACGCATGGCATTACGTAGCTTTGCATAGATTGGATTACTTAGACGCTTTGTCATATCTATTTCTTTCTCAAATTTTTAAAAATATAGAAAATTTAGCTAGTTTAACATGGGCAGTTGATTTGTGTCATTCTGAGCTTTAAATCAAAAGTTACGGACGATTTAGTGCGTACATGTCAAGTTGATTAATGACAACTCTTAATTGATCATTGGTGCTCATTGAGTAGAGGCTTATAAATTAAGCATAATTCTTGGCATCACGCAGTTTTGGATAGAGTGGATTACTTGGAAGCTTTGTCGTATATATTTTTTTGTCCTAAATTTTTTTACAAAAATATAAAATTGAGCTAGCTTATCGTGGGCATTGGATTCGTGTCTTTCGGAGCACTAAATCAAAATATACAGACGATTTAGTGTGGACATGTCAAGTTGATCGGCAAGTTAAAATGATCATTCTAAACTGAGCATTGGTGCTCATTGAATAAAGGATTATAAAGGAAGCATAATATATGGCATCACGTAGTTTTGGATTGATTGGATTACTTGGATGCTCTTTCGTATCTATTTTTGTTCTAAAATTTTTTCACAATATAGAAACTTGAGCTAGCTTAACGCGGACTTTGGATTGGTGTCATTCCGAGCTCTAAATCAAAAGTGATGGACGATTTTGTGTGGACATTTCAAGTTGATTGGCTAGTTAAAATGATCATTATAAACTGATCATTGGTGCTCATTGAGTAAAGGCTTATAAATGAAGCATAAGGCATGGCATAACGCATTTTGGGATAGATGGGATTACTTGGACGCTTTGTCATATCTATTACGTTCTCAAATTCTTTCACAATATAGACAATTGAGCTACCGTAACGTGGGATTTGGATTGGTCTCATTCCGAGCTCTCAATCAAACGTTGCGGAAGATTTAGTGCGGTCATGTCAAGTTGACCGGCAAATAAAATGATCATTATAAACTGAGCATTGGTGTTCACTGAGTAAAGGCTTATTAATGAAGTATAATGCATGGCATCACACAGTTTTGGATAGATTGGATTACTTGGACGTTTTGTCATATCTCTTTCGTTCTCAAATTTTTTCACAATATAGAAAATTGAGCTAGCTTAACCTGAGCTTTGGATTGGTGTCATTCCGAGCTCTAAATCAAAAGTTACAGGGAATTTACTGCGGACATATCAAGTTGATCGGCAAGTTAAAATGATCATTCTAAACTGCGCATTGGTGCTCATTGAGTAAAGGATTATAAATGANATTCTTAACTTATCATTGGGGCTCATTGAGTAGAGCCTTATACATGACGCAAAATGCATGGCATGACGCAGTTTAGGATATATTGGATTAGTTGAACGCTTTGTCGAATCTATTTTCGTCTCAAAGTTTTTCACAATATGGAAAATTGAGCTAGCTTAACTTGGGCTTTGGATTTGAGTCATTCTGAGTTCTAAATCCAATGTTACGGACGATTTTAAGCAGACATGTCAAGTTGATCGGACTGTTAAAATAATCATTATAAACTGATCATTGGTGCTCATTGAGTAAAGGCTTATTAATTAAGCACAATGCTTGGCAAGACGTAGTTTTGGATATATTGGATTACGTGGATGCTTTGTCGAATCTACTTCTATCTCAAATTTTGTCACAATATAGAAAACTAAGCTAGATTAACGTGGGCAATGGATTTGTGTCATTATGAGCAATATGTCAAGTTGATTGGCCATTTAAAATGATCATACTAAACTGATCATTGGTGCTGAATGAGTGTAGGCTTATAAATGAAGAACAATGCATGGTATGACGATGTTTTGGATAGATTGGATAACATGACACTTTTTCGTATCTATTTTTGTGTCAAATTTGGTCACAATATAGAAAATTGTGCTAGGTTAACGTGGGCTTTGAATTTGTGTCATTCTGAGCTCTAAATCCAAAGTTATGGACGATTTAGTGCAGACATGTCAAGTTGATCGGCCTGTTAAAATGATAATTCTAAACTGATCATTGATGTTCATTTAGTAAAGGCTTATTAGTGAAACACATTGCATGACATGACATAGTTTTGGATAGATTGGATTAATTGTACGGTTTGTCGAATCTATTTTTGTCTCAAATTTTGTCACAATATGAAAAATTGAGCTAGCTTAACGTGGGCATTGTATTCATGTCATTTTGAGCTATAAATCAAAATTTACGCACGATGTAGTGCAGACATGTCAAGTTCATCAGCCAGTTAAAATGATCATTATAACAGATCATTGATGCGCATTGAGTAAAGGCTTATAAATGAAGCACAATGCATGGCATGATGCAGTTTTGGATAGATTGGATTACTTGAACGCTTTGTCGAATCTATTTTTGCTTCAAATTTTGTCCAAATATAGAAAATGGAGCTAACTTAATTGTTGCTTTGGATATGTGTTATTCTGAGCTCTAAATCAAAAGTTATAGATGATTTAGTGCGAACATGTCAAGTTGATCGGCCAGTTAAAATGATCATTCTTACCTTATCATTGGTGCTCATTTAGTAGAGACTTAAAAATGAAGCACAAAGCACGGCATGACAAAGTTTTGGATAAATTGGATAACTTGGACACATTTTCCTATCTATTTCTATCTTAAATTTTGTCACAATATAGAAAATTGAGCTAGCTTAACAAGATATTTGGATTTGTGTCATTCTAACCTTTAAATCAAAAGTTATGCACGATTTAGTGCAGACATGTCAAGTTGATCGGCCAGTTAAAATGATCATTATAAACTGATCATTTGTGCTCATTGAGTAAAGGCTTTTTAATGAAGCACAAAGCATGGCAATACGCTATTATGGATAGATTAGATTACGTGGACGCTTTGTCGAATCTATTTCTGTCTCAAATTTTTTCAAAATATAGAAATTTGAGCTAGCTTAACGTGGGCATTAGATTCTTGTCATTATGAGTTATAAATAAAAAGTTACGGACGATATATTGCAGACATGTCAAGTTGATCGGCCAGTTAAAATAATCATTCTAAACTGATCATTGATGCTCATTCATTAAAGGCTTATTAATGAAGCACAGTGCATGGCATGAAGCCGTTTTTGATAGATTGGACAAGTTGGATGCTTTGTCGAATCTGTTTCTCTCTCAAATTTTGTCAAAGTATAGAAAATTGAGCTAGATTAACGTGGGCATTGGATTTTGGTCATTCTAAGCTCTATATCAAAAGTTATGGACGATATAGTGCAAACATCTCAAGTTTATCGGCCAGTTAAAATGAATATTCTAAACTGATAATGGATGCTCATTGAGTAAAGGCTTATAAATGAACCACAATGCATGGCATGACCCATTTTTGGGTAGATTGGATTACTTGGTCACTTTGTCGAATCTATTTCTGTCTTAAATATTGTCACAATATAGAAAATTGAGCTAGCTTAATGTGGGCTTTGGATATGTGTCATTCTGAGATCTAAATCAAAAGTTATAGACAATTTAGTGCAGACATGTCAAGTTGATTGGCTAGTTAAAATGATCATTCTAAACTGATCATTGATGCTCATTGAGTAAAGGCTTATTAATAAAGCACAACGCATGGCATGACACATTTTTGGATAGATTGGATGACTTGTACTCTTTTTCGAATCTATTTATATCTCCAATTTTGTCACAATATAGAATATGTAGCTAGCTTAACGTGGGCATTAGATTCGTGTCATTCTGAGATATAAATAAAAAGTTACAGACGATACAGTGCAGACATGTCAAGTCGATCGGACAGTTAAAATGATCATTATAAACTGATCATTGATGCTCATTGAGTCAAGACTTTAATTTAAGTGAAGCACAATGCATGGCATGATATAATTTTGGATAGATTGGATTAGATGGATGCTTTGTCGAATCTATGATTGTCTCAAATTATATCACAATATAAAAAATTGAGCTAGCTTAACGTGGGCATTCGATTCGTGTCATTATGAGCTATAAATCAAAAGTTACGGATGATATAGTGCAGACATGTAAAGTTGATCGGCCAGTTAAAATGATCATTCTAAACTGCTCATTAAGTAAAGGCTTATAAATGAAGCACAAAGCATGGCATGACACAATTTTGGATAGATTGGATTACTTGGACGCTTTGTCGAATCAATTTCTGTCTCAAATTTTGTCACAATTTGTGTCATTCTGAGCTCTAAATCCAAACTGACGGAAAATTTAGTGCAGACATGTCAAGTTGATCGGCCAATTAAAATGATCATTCTAAACTTATTATTGATGCTCATTGAGTATAGTCTTATTAATGAAGCACAATGCATCGCGTGATGCAGTTTTATATAGATTGGATTACTTGGACGCTTTGTCGAATCTATTTATATTTCAAATTTTGTCACAATATAGAAAATTGAGCTAGCTTAACGTGGGCATTGGATTCGTGTCATTCAGAGCTATCAGCCAGTTAAAATGATAATTCTGAACTGATCATTGATGCTCATTAAGTAAAGGCTTATAAATGAAGCACAATGCATGGCATGATGTAGTTTTGGATAGATTGGATTACTTGAAAACTTTGTCGAATCAATTTTTGTCCCAAATTTTGTGAAAATATTGAAAATTGAGCTAGCTTAACGTGGGCTTCTGATTTGTGTCATTCTGGGCTCTAAATCCAAAGTTACGGACGATTTAGTGCAGGCATGTCAAGTTGATCGACCAGTTAAAATGATCATTCTAAATTGATCATTGATGCTCACTCAATAATGGCTTAGAAATGAAGCACAATACAAGGCATAACACAGTTTTGGATAGATTTGATTACTTGGATGCTTTGTGAAATCTATTTTTGTTTCAAATTTTGTCAAAATATAGAAAATTGTGCTACCTTAATGTGGGCATTGGATTCGTGTAATTCTGAGCTATAAATCAAAAGTTACGGACGATATAGTGCAGAAATGTCAAGTTGACCGGCCAGTTAAAATGATCATTCTAAACTGATCATTGATTCTCATTGAGTAAAGACTTATAAATGAAGCATAATGCATGGCATGACGCAGTTTTGGATAGATTGGATTACTTGGACGCTTTGTCGAATCTATTTCTATCTCAAATTTTGTCACAATATAGAAAATTGAGGTTGGTTAACATGGGTATTCGATTCGTGTCATTCTGAAGTATAAATCAAAAGTTACGGACGATATAGTGCAGACATGTAAAGTTGATTGGTCTGTTAATATGATCATTCTAAACAGATAATTGATGCTCATTGAGTAAAGGCTTATAAATGAAGCACAATGCATGGCATGACATAGTTTTGGATAGATTGGATTATTTGGCGCTTTGTCGAATCAATTTCTCTCTCAGATTTTGTCAAAATATTGAAAATTGAGCTACCTTAACGTGGGCTTTGGATTTGTGTCATTCTGAGCTCTAAATCTAGAGTTATGGATGATTTAGTGAAGACATGTCGAGTTGATCGGCGTGTTAAAATGATCATTCAAAACTTATCATTGATGCTCATTGAGTAAAGGCTTATTAATGAAGCACAATGCATTGGCATGACGCAGTTTTAGATAGATATGATTATAACGTGGGCTTGGGATTTGTGTCATTCTGAGCTCCAAATCAAAAATTACGGACAATTCAGTGTGGACATGTCAAGTTGATCGGCTAGTTGAAATGATTATTCTAAACTGATCATTGGTGCTCATTGAGCATGGGCTTATAAATGAAGTATAATGCATGACATCACGCAGTTTTGGATAGATTGGGTTACTTGGACCCTTTGTCATATCTTTTCCTGTCTCAAATTTTGTGACAATACAGAAACTTGAACTAGCTTAATGTTGGCATTGGATTTGTGTCATTCTGAGATCTAAATCAAATGTTTCGGAGGATTTAGTATGGGAATGCCAAGTTTATCGGCCAGTTAATATGATCATTCTAAATTGATCATTCGTGCTCATTGAGTAAAGCTTATAAATGAAGCATAATGCATGACATCATGTAATTTTGGAAAGATTGGATTACTTGGACACTTTCTCTTACCTATTTTTGTCTCAAATTTTGTCACAATATATAAAATTGAACTAGCTTAACGTGGGCATTGGATTTGTGTCATTTTGAGCTATCAATCAAAAGTTACTGATGATTTAGTGTAGACATGTCAAGTTGATTGGCCAGTTAAAATCATCGTTCTAAACTGATCTGTGTTAATGTTTTATTGAATGTTTTATTGAATGATCATTCTAAATTGATCGGCGGTCATTGAGTAAAGGCACATAAATGAAACATAATGCATGGAATCACAGAGTTTTGGATACCATGGATTACTTGGATGCTTTGTCGTATGTATTTGTGTCTCAAATTTTGTCAAGATATAGAAAATTTTGCTAGCTTAACGACGGCTTTGGATTGGTGTCATTCTGAGCTCTAAATAAAAAGTTATGGACGATTCAGAGTGGATATGTCAAGTTGATCGGCCAGTTAATATGATCATTCTAAACTGATAATTGGTGCTCATTGAGTAAAGGGTTATAAATGAAACACAGTGCATGGCATCACGTAGTTTGGGATAACTTGGATTACTTGGGTGATTTGTCGTATCTATTTTTGTCTCAAATTTTGTCACAATATAAGAAATTCAGCTAGCTTGGGCATTGAGTTCGTGTCATGCTGAGCTATAAATCAAAAGTTACGGATGATTTAGTGAAGACATGTAAATTTGACCAGCCAGTTAAAATGATCATTCTAAACTAATCATTGATGCTCATTGAGTAAAGGGTTATAAATGAATCCGAATGCATGGCTTTCACGCAGTTTTGAATAGATTGGATAACTTAGACGCTTTGTCATATATATTTCTGTTTCAAATTTTGTCAGAATATTGAAAATTGAGCTAGCTTAACATTGTCATTGGATTTGTGTTATTTTGAGCTTTAAATCAAAAGTTACAGACGATTTTGTGCGGACATGTCATGTTGATCGGCCAGTTAAAATGATCATTGGTGCTCATTGAGTAAATGCTTACAAATGAATCATAATGCATGGCATCACATAGCTTTGGATAGATTGGATTACTTGGACGATTTCTCGTCTATAATTCTTTCTCAAATTTTCTCACAATATAGAAAATTGAGCTAGCTTACCGTGGGCATTGGATTTGTGTCATTCTGAGCTCTAAATCAAAAGTTACGAACGATTTATTGTGGACATGTCAAGTTGATCGCAAAGTTAAAATGATCATTATAAACTGATCAATGATTCTAATTGAGTAAAGGCTGTAAATAAATCATAATGCATGGCATCACAGAGTTTTGGATAGCTTGGATTACTTGGATGCTTTGTCGTATCTATATGTGTCTCAAATTTTGTCAAGATTTAGAAAATTTTTCTAGCATCACGTGCGCTTTGGATTGGTGTCATTCCGAGCTCTAAATCAAAAGTTACGGACGATTTAGTATGGATATGTAAAGTTGATCAGCCCGATAATATGATCATTCTAAACTGATAACTGGTCCTCATTAAGTAAAGGCTTATAAATGAACCATAATGCATGGCATCACGTAGTTTGGGATAACTGGGATTATGTGGATGCTTTGTCGTATCTATTTCTGCTTCAAATTTTGTCACAATATAGGAAATTCAGCTAGCTTAATGTGGGCATTGGATTCGTGTCATGCTGAGTTATAAATCAAAAGTTCAAGATGATTTAGTGAAGACATGTCAATTTGATCGGCCATTTAAAATGATCATTCTAAACTGATCATTGATGCTCATTGAGTATGGGCTTATAAATGAAGCATAATGCATGGCATCACGTAGACGCTTTGTCGTATCTATTTCTGTTTCAAATTTTTTCACAATATAGAAAATTGATCTAGCTTAACATGAGCTTTGGATTTGTGTTATTTTTAGCTTTAAATCAAAAGTTACGGACATTTTAGAGCGGATATGTCATGTTGATTGGCCAGTTAAAATGATGATTGGTGCTCATTGAGTAAAGGCTTATAAATGAATCATAATGCATGGCATCACGTAGCTTTGGATATTTTGGATTACTTTTGGACGCTTTGTTGTCTATATTTCTTTCCCTACTTTTTCAAAACATAGAAAATTTAGCTACCTTAACATAGGCATTGGATTTGTGTCATTCTGAGCTAAAAATCAAAAGTTACGAACGATTTAATGTGGACATGTCAAGTTGATCGGTCAGTTATAATTACCATTTTTAATTGGTCACTGGTGCTCATTGAGTAGAGGCTTATAAATTAACCATAAAGCATGGCATCACACAGTTTTGTATAGATTGGATTACTTCGAGGCTCTGTCGTATCTATTTTATGTCTTAAATTTTGTCACGATATAGCAAAATTGAGCTAGTTTAACGTGGGCTTTGGATTGGTGTCATTCCGAGCTCTAAATCAAAAGTTACGGACGATTTAGTGTGGACATGTCAAGTCGATTGGCCTGTTAATATGATCATTCTAAACTGATAATTGGTCCTCGTTGAGTAAAGGCATAATGCATGGCATCACGTAGTTTGGGATAACTTGGATTACTTGGAATGTTTGTCGTATCTATTTCTGTCACAATATAGAAAATTCAACTAGCTTAACGTGTGCATTCGATTTGTGTAATTCTGAGCTATAAATCAAAATTGATGAATGATTTAATGGAGACATGTCAAGTTGATCGGCCAGTTAAAATGATCATTCTAAGCTGATCATTTATGCTCATTGACTACAGGATAATAAATGAAAATAATGCATGGCATCACGCAGTTTTGGATAGATTGGATTACTTGGACGCTTTGTCTTATCTATTTTTGTCTCAACTTTTGTCAAGATATAGACAATTTAGCAAGCTTAACGTGGACTTTGGAATGGTGCCATTCTGAGCTATAATTCAAAAGTTACATACGATTTAGTGCGGACATGTCAAGTTGATCAGCCAGTTAATATGGTAATTCTAAACTGATAAGTGCTCATTGAGTAAAAGCTTATAAATGAAGCATAATGCATCGCATCACGTAGCTTTGGATAGATTGTATTACTTGAACGCTTTGTCGTCTCTATTTCTTTCTCAAATTTTAGAAAATTTAGCTAGTTAAACAAAGGTGTTGGATTTGTTTCATTCTGAGCCTCAAATCAAAAGTTACGGACGGTTTAGTGCCGACATGTCAAGTTCATCGGTATGTGAAAATGATTATTCTAAAATGATCATTGATAATCATTGAGTAAAGGCTGATAAATGAAGCATAATGCATGGAATCACGCAGTTTTAGATAGCTTGGATTACTTGGACGCTTTGTCGTATCTATTTCGGTCTCTAATTTTGTTATAAATTAGAAAATTAAGCTAGTTTAACATGGGCTTTGGATTTGTGTTATTTTGAGCTTTAAATAAAAACTTACAGTCGATTTAGTGCGTACATGTCATGTTGATCGGCCAGTTAAAATGATCATTGGCGCTCATTGAGTAAAGGCTTGTAAATGAAGCATAATACAGGGCATCATGTAGTTTCGGATATATTGGATTACTTGTACTATTTTTCGTATCAATTTCTGTCTCAATTTTGTCATGATATAGAAAATTGAGCTAGCTTAACGTGGGATTCGTGTCATTATGAGCTCTAAATCAAAAGTTATAGACGATTTAGTGCAAACATGTCAAATTTATCGATATGTTAAAATGATCATTCTAAACTGATCATTGATGCTCATTGAGTAAAGGCTGATAAATGAAGCATAATGCATGGAATCATGCTGTTTTGGATAGCTTGGATTACTTGGACGCATTGTCGAATCTATTTTTGTCTCAAAATTTTCACAATATAGAAAATTGAGCTAGCTTAACATGGGCATTGGGTTTGTGTCATTCTGAGCTCTAAATCAAAAGTTACGGACGATTTAGTGCAGACATTTCAAATTGATCGGTAAGTTAAAGTGATCAGTCCAAACTGATCATTGATGCTCATTGAGTAAAGGCTGATAAATGAAGCATAATGCATGGAATCATGGAGTTTTGGATACCTTGGATTACTTGGATGCATTGTCGAATCTATTTCTGTCTCAAAATTTGTCACAATATTGAAAATTGAGCTAGCTTAACGTGGGCATTGGGTTTGTGTCATTCTGAGCTCTAAATCATAAGTTACGGACGATTTAATGCACACATGTCGAATTGATCGGTAAGTTAAAATGATCATTCTAAACTGATCGTTGGTGGTCCTTCAGTAATGGCTTGTAAATGAAGCATAATACAGGGCATCACGTAGGTTAGGATAGATATAATTACTTGTACTATTTGTCATATCTATTTCTATCTCAATTTTGTCACGATATAGAAAATTGAGCTAGCTTAATGTGGGCATGGGATTCGTGTCATTCTGAGCTCTAAATCAAAAGTTATAGACGATTTAGTGCAGACATGTCAAGTTGATCGGTATGTTAAAATGATCATTCTAAACTGATCATTGATGCTCATTGAGTAAAGGCTTATAAATGAAGCATAATGCATGGAATCACGCAGTTTTGGATAGCTTGGATTACTTGGACGCTTTGTCGTATCTATTTCGCTCTCAAATTTTGTCACAATATAGGAAATTCAGCTCTTAACGTGGGCATTGGATTCGTGTCATTCGGAGCTGTAAATCAAAAGCTATGGACGACTTAGTGCAGACATGTCAAGTTGATCTGAAAGTTAAAATGATCATTCCGAATTGATCATTGATGCTCATTCCGTAAAGGATTATAAATGAAGCATAACGCATAGCATCACTCTGTTTTGGATAGATTGGAATACTTAGACGCTTTTTCGTATCTATTTCAGTTTCAAAATTTGTCAAAATATAGAAAATTGAGCTAGCTTAATGTGGGCTTTGGGTTTCTGTCATTCTGAGCTCTAAATCAAAAGTTATGGACGATTTAGTGCATACATGTCAAATTGATCGGTAAGTTAAAATGATCATTCTAAACTGATCGTTGGTGGTCCTTGAGTAAAGGCTTGTAAATGAAGCATAATACAGGGCATCATGTAGTTTCGGCTATATTGGATTACTTGTATTATTTTTCGTATCAATTTCTGTCTCAATTTTGTCACGATATAGAAAATTGAGCTAGCTTAACGTGGGATTCGTGTCATTCTGAGCTCTAAATCAAAAGTTATACACGATTTAGTGCAAACATGTCAAATTGATCGATATGTTAAAATGATCATTCTAAGCTGATCATTGATGCTCATTCCGTAAAGGATTATAAATGAAGCATAACGCATAGCATCACTCTGTTTTGGATAGATTGGAATACCTGGACGCTTTTTCGTTTCTATTTCTGTTTCAAAATTTGTCAGAATATAGAAAATTGAGCTAGCTTAACGTGGGCATTGGGTGTCTGTCATTCTGAGCTCTAAATTAAAAGTTATGGACGATTTAGTGCATACATGTAAAATTGATCGTTAAGTTAAAATGATCATTCTAAACTGATCGTTGGTGGTCCATGAGTAAAGGCTTGTAAATGAAGCATAATACAGGGCATCATGTAGTTTCGGATAGATTGGATTACTTGTACTATTTATCGTATCTATTTCTGTGTAAATTTTTCACGATATAGAAAATTGAGCAAGCTTAACGTGGGCATGGGATTCATGTCATTCTGAGCTCTAAATCAAAAGTTACAGACGATTTAGTGCAGACATGTCAAGTTGATTGGTATGTTAAAATGATCATTCCAAACTGATCATTGCTGCTCATTGAGTAAAGGCTGATAAATGAAGCATAATGCATGGAATCATGCTGTTTTGGATAGCTTGGATTACTTGGACGCATTGTCGAATCTATTTCTGTCTAAAAATTTGTCACAATATTGAAAATGGAGCTAGCTTAACGTGGGCATTGGGTTTGTGTCATTCTGAGCTCTAAATCAAAAGTTACGGACGATTTAATGCACACATGTCGAATTGATCGGTAAGTTAAAATGATCATTCTAAACTGATCGTTGGTGGTCCTTCAGTAATGGCTTGTAAATGAAGCATAATACAGGGCATCACGTAGGTTAGGATAGATATGATTACTTGTACTATTTGTCATATCTATTTCTATCTCAATTTTGTCACGATATAGAAAATTGAGATAGCATAATGTGGACATGGGATTCGTGTCATTCTGAGCTCTAAATCAAAAGTTACAGACGATTTAGTGCAGACATGTCAAGTTGATCGGTATGTTAAAATGATCATTCTAAACTGATCATTGATGCTCATTGAGTAAAGGCTTATAAATGAAGCATAATGCATGGAATCACGCAGTTTTGGATAGCTTGGATTACTTGGACGCTTTGTCGTATCTATTTCGGTCTCAAATTTTGTCATAATATAGGAAATTCAGCTCTTAACGTGGGCATTGGATTTGTGTCATTCGGAGCTGTAAATCAAAAGCTATGGACGACTTAGTGCAGACATGTCAAGTTGATCTGAAAGTTAAAATGATCATTCCGAATTGATCATTGATGCTCATTCCGTAAAGGATTATAAATGAAGCATAACACATAGCATCACTCTGTTTTGGATAGATTGGAATACTTGGATGCTTTTTCGTATCTATTTCAGTTTCAAAATTTGTCACAATATAGAAAATTGAGCTAGCTTAATGTGGGCATTGGGTTTCTGTCATTCTGAGCTCTAAATCAAAAGTTATGGACATTTAGTGCATACATGTCAACTTGATCGGTAAGTTAAAATGATCGTTCTAAATTGATCGTTGGTGGTCCTTGAGTAAAGGCTTGTAAATGAAGCATAATACAGGGCATCATGTAGTTTCGGCTATATTGGATTACTTGTATTATTTTTCGTATCAATTTCTGTCTCAATTTTGTCACGATATAGAAAATTGAGCAAGCTTAACGTGGGATTCGTGTCATTCTGAGCTCTAAATCAAAAGTTATAGACGATTTAGTGCAAACATGTCAAATTGATGGATATGTTAAAATGATCATTCTAAACTGATCATTGATGCTCATTCCGTAAAGGATTATAAATGAAGCATAACGCATAGCATCACTCTGTTTTGGATAGATTGGAATACCTGGACTCTTTTTCGTATCTATTTCTGTTTCAAAATTTGTCAGAATATAGAAAATTGAGCTAGCTTAACGTGGGCATTGGGTGTCTGTCATTCTGAGCTCTAAATTAAAAGTTATGGACGATTTAGTGCATACATGTCAAATTGATCGGTAAGTTAAAATGATCATTCTAAACTGATCGTTGGTGGTCCATGAGTAAAGGCTTGTAAATGAAGCATAATACAGGGCATCATGTAGTTTCGGATAGATTGGATTACTTGTACTATTTGTCGTATCTATTTCTGTCTCAATTTTGTCACGATATAGAAAATTGAGCTAGCTTAACATGGGCATGGGATTCGTGTCATTCTGAGTTCTAGATCAAAAGTTACAGACGATTTAGTGCAGACATGTCAAGTTGATCGGTATGTTAAAATGATCATTCCAAACTGATCATTGATGCTCATTGAGTAAAGGCTGATAAATGAAGCATAATGCATGGAATCATGCAGTTTTGGATAGCTTGGATTACTTGGACGCATTGACGAATCTATTTCTGTCTCAAACTTTGTCACAATATAGAAAATTGAGCTAGCTTAACGTGGGCATTGGGTTTGTGTCATTCTGAGCTCTAAATCAAAATTTACGGACGATTTAATGCAGATATGTCGAATTGATCGGTATGTTAAAATGATCATTCTAAACTGATCGTTGGTGGTCCTTCAGTAATGGCTTGTAAATGAAGCATAATACAGGGCATCACGTAGTTTAGGATAGATATGATTACTTGTACTATTTGTCGTATCTATTTCTGTCTTAATTTTGTCACGATATAGAAAATTGAGCTAGCTTAACGTGGGCATTGGATTCGTGTCATTCTGAGCTCTAAATCAAAAGTTACAGACGATTTAGTGCAGACATGTCAAGTTGATCGGTATGTTAAAATGATCACTCTAAACTGATCATTGATGCTCATTGAGTAAAGACTTATAAATAACGCATAATGCATGGAATCACGCAGTTTTGGATAGCTTGGATTACTTGAACGCTTTCTCGTATCTATTTTGGTCTCAAATTTAGGCACAATATAAAAAATTCAGCTAGCTTAACGTGGGCATTGGATTCGTGTCATTCGGAGCTCTAAATCAAAAGTTATGGACGACTTAGTGCAGACATGTCAAGTTGATCTGAAAGTTAAAATGATCATTCCGAATTGATCATTGATGCTCATTCCGTAAAGGATTATAAATAAAGCATAACGCATAGCATCACTCTGTTTTGGATAGATTGGAATACCTGGACGCCTTTTCGTATCTATTCTGTTTCAAAATTTGTCACAATATAGAAAATTGAGCTAGCTTAACGTGGACATTGGGTGTCTGTCATTCTGAGCTCTAAATCAAAAGTTATGGACGATTTAGTGCATACATGTCAAATTGATCGGTAAGTTGAAATGATCATTCTAAACTGATGGTTGGTGGTCCATGAGTAAAGGCTTGTAAATGAAGCATAATACAGGGCATCATGTAGTTTCAGATATATTGGATTACTTGTACTATTTTCGTATCAATTTCTTTCTCAATTTCGTCACGATATAGAAAATTGAGCTAGCTTAACGTGGGATTCGTGTCATTCTGAGCTCTAAATCATAAGTTATGGACGATTTAGTGCATACATGTCAAATTGATCGGTAAGTTAAAATGATCATTCTAAACTGATCGTTGGTGGTCCTTGAGTAAAGACTTGTAAATGAAGCATAACACAGGGAATAACGTAGTTTCGGATATATTAGATTACTTGTACTATTTCTCGTATCTATTTCATTCTCAATTTTGTCACGATATAGCAAATTGAGCTAGCTTAATGTGGGCATGGGTTTCGTGTCATTCTGAGCTCTAAATCAAAAGTTACGGACGATTTAGTGCAGACATGTCAAGTTGATCGGTATGTTAAAATGATCATTCCAAACTGATCATTGATGCTCATTGTGTAAAGGCTGATAAATGAAGCATAATGCATGGAATCATGCAGTTTTGGATAGCTTGGATTACTGGGACGCATTGTCGAATCTATTTTTGTCTCAAAATTTGTCAAAATATAGAAAATTGAGCAAGCTTAACGTGGGCATTAGGTTTGTGTCATTCTGAACTCTAAATCATAAGTTACGGACGATTTAATGCAGACATGTCGAATTGATCGGTAAGTTAAAATGATCATTCTAAACAGATCGTTGGTGGTCCTTGAGTAAAGACTTGTAAATGAAGCATAATACAAGGCATCACGTAGTTTAGGATAGATATGATTACTTGTACTATTTGTTGTATCTATTTCTGTCTCAATTTTGTCACGATATAGAAAATTGAGCTAGCTTAACGTGGGCATGGGATTCGTGTCATTCTGAGCTCTAAATCAAAAGTTACAGACGATTTAGTGCAGACATGTCAAGTTGATCGGTATGTTAAAATGATCATTCTAAACTGAGCATTGATGCTGTAAAGAATTATAAATGAAGCATAATGCATGGAATCACACAGTTTTGGATAGCTTGGATTACTTGAACGCTTTGTCGTATCTATTTCTGTCTCAAATTTTGTCACAATATAGGAAATTCAGCTAGCTTAACGTGGGCATTAGATTCGTGTCATTCGGAGCTCTAAATCAAAAGTTATGGATGACTTAGTGCAAACATGTCAAGTTGATCTGAAAGTTAAAATGATCATTCCGAATTGATCATTGATGCTCATTCAGTAAAGGATTATAAATGAAGCATAACGCATAGCATCACTATGTTTTGGATAGATTGGAATACTTGGGCGATTTTTCGTATCTATTTCTGTTTCAAAATTTGTCACAATATAGAAAATTGAGCTAGCTTAACGTGGGCATTGGGTTTCTGTCATTCTGAGCTCTAAATCAAAAGTTATGGACAATTTAGTGCATACATGTCAAATTGATGGGTAAGTTAAAATGATCATTCTAAACTGATCTTTGGTGGTCCTTGAGTAAAGGCTTGTAAATGAAGCATGATACAGGGCATCATGTAGTTTCGGATAGATTGGATTACTTGTACTATTTTCCTATCAATTTCTATCTCAATTTTGTCACGATATAGACAATTGAGCTAGCGTAACGTGGGATTGGTGTCATTCTGAGCTCTAAATCAAAAGTTATGGACGATTTAGTGCAAACATGTCAAATTGATCGATATGTTAAAATGATCATTCTAAACTGATCATTGATGCTCACTGAGTAAAGGCTGATAAATGAAGCATAATGCATGGAATCATGCTGTTTTGGATAGCTTGGATTACTTGGACGCATTTTCGAATCTATTTCTGTCTCAAAATTTGTCACAATATAGAAAATTGAGCTAGCTTAACATGGGCATTGGGATTGTGTCATTCTGAGCTCTAAATCAAAAGTTATGGACGATTTAGTGCAGACATTTTAAATTGATCGGTAAGTTAAAATGATCATTCTAAACTGATCGTTGGTAGTCCTTGAATAAAGACTTGTAAATGAAGCATAATACATGGAATCACGTAGTTTCGGATAGATTGGATTACTTGTACTATTTCTCGTATCTATTTCCATCTCAATTTGTCACGATATAGAAAATTGAGCTAGCTTAACGTGGGCATGGGATTCGTGTCATTCTGAGCTCTAAATCAAAAGTTACGGACGATTTAGTGCAGACATGTCAAGTTGATCGGTATGTTAAAATGATCATTCCAAACTGATCATTGATGCTCATTGAGTAAAGGCTGATAAATGAAGCATAATGCATGGAATCATGCAGTTTTGGATACCTTGGATTACCTGGACGCATTGTCAAATCTATTTCTTTCTCAAAATTTGTCAGAATATAGAAAATTGAGCTAGCTTAACGTGGGCATTGTGTTTGTGTCATTCTCAGCTCTAAATCAAAAGTTACGGATGATTTAATGCAGATATGTCGAATTGATCGGTAAGTTAAAATGACCATTCTAAACTGATCGTTGGTGGTCCTTTAGTAATGGCTTGTAAATGAAGCATAATACAGGGCATCACGTAGTTTAGGATAGATATGATTACTTGTACTATTTATCATATCTATTTCTGTCTCAATTTTTTTACGATATAGAAAATTGAGCAAGCTTAACGTGGGCATGGGATTCGTGTCATTCTGAGTTCTAAATCAAAAGTTTCAGACGATTTACTGCAGACATGTCAACTTGATCGGTATGTTAAAATGATCATTATGTTAAAATGATCATTCTAAACTGATCATTGATGCTCATTGAGTAAAGTCTTATAAATGAAGCATAATGCATGGAATCACGTAGTTTTGGATAGCTTGGATTACTTGGACGCTTTGTCGTATCTATTTCGGTCTCTAATTTTGTTACAATTTAGAAAATTAAGCTAGCTTAACAAGGGGTTTGGATTTGTGTTATTTTGAGCTTTAAATCAAAAGTTACGGATGATTTAGTGTGGACATGTCATGTTGATCGGCCAGTTAAAATGATCATTGGCGCTCATTGAGTAAAGGCTTGTAAATGAAGCATAATTCATGGCATCACATAGTTTGAGATAGATTGGATTACTTGGATGCTTTGTCATATCTATTTCTGTCTCAAATTTTGTCACGATGTAGAAAATTGAGCTAGCTTTACGTGGGCTTTGGAATGGTGCCATTCCGAGCTCTAAATAAAAAATTACAGATGATTTAGTGCGGACATGTCAGTTGATCGGCCAGTTAGTATGATATTTCTAAACTGATAATTGGTGCTCATTGATTAAAGGCTTATAAATGAAGCATAATGCATGTCATCACGTAGCTTTCGATAGATTGGATTACTTGCACGCTTTGTCGTTTCTATTTAGTTCTAAAATTTTAGAAATATTGAAAATTTTGCTAGTTTAACTAGGGCGTTGGATGTGTGTCATTCTGAGCTTTATCAAAAGTTACGAATGATTTAGTGCAGGCATCTCAAGTTGATCGACTACTTATAAGGATCATTCTTAATTGATCATTGGGGCTCATTGAGTAGAGACTTATAAATTAAGCATAATGCATGACATCACGCAATTTTGGATAGAGTAGATTACTTGAATGCTTTGTTATATCTATTTTTTGTCTTAAATTTTGTCACAATATAGAAAATTGAGCTAGCTTAACATGGGCATTTGATTCGTGTCATTCTAAGCCCTAAATCAAAAGTTATGGACAATTTATTGCGGACATGTCAAGTTGATCAGTAATTAAAAATTATCATTCTAAACTGATCATTAATGCTCATTGATTAAAAGCTTGTAAATGAATCATAATGCATGGCATCACGCAGTTTTAGATAGATTGGATTATTTGAATGCTTTGTCATATCTACTTTTTGTCTTAAATTTTATCACAATATTGAAAATTGAGCTAGCTTAGGGTGGGCATTGGAATTGTTTCATTCTGAGCTATAAATCAAAAGTTATAGACGATTTAGTACAAACATGTCCAATTGATCGGTAAGTTAAAATGATTATTCTGAACTGATCATTAGTGCTCAATGAGTTAAGGCTTGGAAATGAAGAATAATGCATGGCATCACGTATTTTGGGATAGATTGGATTACTTGGACGCTTTGTCATTTCTATTTCTGTATCAAACTTTGTCACAATATAGAAAATTTAGCTAGCTTAAAGTGGGCTTTGGATTGGTGCCATTCCGAGCTCTAGACCAAAAGTTATAGACGAGTTAGTGAGGACATGTCAAGTTGATCGGCCAGTTAATATGATAATTCTACATTGATAATTGGTGCTCATTGAGTTAAGGCATATAAATGAAACATAATGAATGGCATTACGCAGTTTTAGATAGCTTGGATTACTTAGATGCTTTGTCGTATCTATTTCAGTCTCAAATTTTGTCACAATATAGGAAATTCAGCAAGCTTAACGTGGGCATTGGATTCGTGTCATTCTGACCTATAAATCAAAAGTTACGAATTATTTAGTGGGGAAATACAAGTTGTTCGGCTAATTAAAACGATCAATCTAAACTGATCATTGATGCTCATTGATTAAAGGCTTATAAATGAAGCATAATGTATGGCATCACAAGTTTTGGGTAGATTAGATTACTTGGACGCTTTGTTATATCTATTTCTGTCTCATAATTTGTCACAATATAGAAAATTGAGCAAACTTAACATGGGCTTTCGATTTGTGTTATTTTGAGCTTTAAATTAAAAGTTACAAACGATTTAGTGCGCACATATCATGTTGATCGGCCAGTTAAAATGATCACTGGTGGTCATTGAGTAAACTCTTGTAAATGACAGATAATGCATGGCATCACGTAGCTTGAAATAGATTGGATTACTTGGACACTTTGTCGTCTCTATTTCTCTCTCAAATTTTTACAAAATATAGAAAATTTAGCTAGTTTATTGTGGGCATTGGATTTGTGTCATTCTGAGTTCTAAATCAAAGGTTACGGACGATTTAGTGCGGACATGTCAACTTGATTGGCCAGTTATAATGACCATTCTTAATTGATCATTGGTGCTCATTGAGTAGAGGTTTATAAATTAAGCATAATGCATGGTATCACGCAGTTTTGGATAGATTGGATTACTTGGTCTCTTGGTCGTACCTATTTTTTTGTCTTAAATTTTGTCACAATACAGAAAACTGACCTGGCTTAACGTGGGCATTGGATTTGTGCCATTCTATGATCTCTAAATCAAAAGTTACGGACGATTTACTTCGGAAATGTCAACTTGATAAGTAAGTTAAAATGATCATTCTAAACTGACCTTGGTGCTCATTGAGTCAAGGCTTATTAATGAAACATAATGCATGGCATCATGTTGTTTGAGGCAGATTGGATTACTTAGACGTTTTGTCGTATCTATTTTCGTCTCAAATTTTGTCATGATATAGAAAATTGAGCTAGCTTAACGTGGGATTTGGATTGGTGCCATTCTGAGCTCTAAATCAAAAGTTACAAACGAATTAGTGTGTAAATGTCAAGTTGATCGGCCAGTTAATATGATAATTCTAAGCTGATAATTGGTGCTCATGGAGTAAAGGCTTGTAAATGAAACATAATGCACGGCATCACGCAGTTTGGGATAACTTCGATTACTTGGATGCTTTGTCAAATCTGTTTATGTCTCAAATTTTGCAAAATATAGAAAATTTTGCTAGTTTAACAAGGGCGTTGGATTTGTGTCATTCTGAGCTTTAAATCAAAAGTTACAGACGATTTAGTGCGGACATGTCAAGTTGATCGGCCAGTTATAATGACCATTGATTAAAGGCTTATAAATTAAGCATAATGCATGGCATCACGCAGTGAAAGTTACAGACGATTACTTGGACGCTTTGCCGTATCTATTTTTTGGCTTAAATTTTGTCACAATATAGAAAATTATGCTAGCTTAACGTGGGCATTGGATTCGTGTCATTCGAAGCTCTAAATCAAAAGTTACGGACGACTTAGTGTGGACATGTCAAGTTGATCTGAAAGTTAAAATGATCATTCCGAAGTGATCATTGATGCTCATTCAGTAAAGGCTTATAAATGAAGCATAATGCATAGCATCACGCTGTTTAGGATAGATTGGAATACTTGGACGCTTTTTCGTATCTATTTTCATCTCAAAATTTGTCGCAATATAGAAAATTGAGCTAGCTTAACATGAGATTTGGATTTGTGTTATTTTGAGCTTTAGATCAAAAGTTACGGACGATTTAGTGCAGAAATGTCGTGTTGGTCGGCCAGTTAAAATGATCATTTGTGCTCATTGAGTAAAGGCTTACAAATGAAATATAATGCATGGCATCACGTAGCTATGGATAGATTCGATTACTTGGATGCTTTGTCGTATCTATTTTTTTACAAATGTTGAAATTTAGCTAGCTAACGTGGGCATTGGATTTGTGTCATTCTAAGCTCTAAATCAAAGGTTATGGATTATTTAGTGCGGACATGTTAAGTAGATCGGCCAGTTATAATGACCATTCTTAATTGATCATTGGTGCTCATTGCGTAGAGGCTTATAAATTAAGCATAATGCATGACATCACGCAGTTTTGGATAGATTGGATTACTTGAACTCTTTGTCGTATCTATTTTTTAATCTTAAACTTTGTCACAATATTGAAAATTGAGCTAGCTTAACGTGGGCACTAGATTCGTGTCATTCTGAGCTCTAAATCAAAAGTTACAGACGATTTAGTGCAGACATGTCAAGTTGATCTGTAAGTAAAAATGATCATTCTAAACTGATCATTGGCGCCGATTGAGTAAAATCTTGTAAATGAAACATAATACATGGCATCACATAGTTTTAGATAGATTGGATTACCTCGACGCTTGGTCGTATATATTTCATTCTCAAACTTTTTCATCATATAGAAAATTGAGATAGCTTAACGTGGACTTTGGATTGGTGCCATTCCGAGCTCTAAATCAAAAGTTACGGACGATTTAGTGAGGACATGTCAAGTTGATCAGCCAGTTGATATGATAATTCCAAACTGATAATTGGTGCTCATTGTGTAAAGGGTTATAAATGAAGCATAATGCATGGCATCACATAGCTTTGGATAGGTTGAATTACTTGGACGCTTTGTCGTCTCTATTTTTTTCTCAAATTTTAATAAACATAGAAAATTTTGATAGTTTATCGTGGGCGTTGGATTTGTGTCATTCCGAGCTTGAAATCAAAAGTTACAGAAGATTTAGTGCGGACATGTCAAGTTGATCGGCCAGTTATAATGACCATTCTTAATTGATCATTCGTGCTCATTGAGTAGAGGCTTATAAATTAAGTATAATGCATGACATCACGCACTTTTAGATAGATTGGATTACTTGGACGCATTGTCGTATTTATTTTTTGTCTTAAATTTTGTCCCAAAATAGAAAACTGAGCTAGCTTAAGGTGGGCATTGGATTCGTGTCATTCGGAGCTCTAAATCAAAAGTACAGACGATTTAGTGTAGACAAGTCAAGTTGATCGGTAAGTTAAAATGATCATTCTAAACTGATCATTTGTGTTCATTGAGTAAAGGCTTGTAAATGAATCATAATGCATGGCATCACGTAGTTTGGGATAGATTGGATTACTTGGACGCTTTGTCGACTAAATGTTTTTCTCAAATTTTAATAAATATTGATAATTTAGGTAGTTTATTGTGGGCATTGGATTTGTTTCATTCTAAGATTTAAATCAAAAATTACGGACGATTTAGTATGAACATGTCAAGTTGATCGGCCAGTTATAATGACAATTCTTAATTGATCATTGGTGGTCATTGAGTAGAGGCATATAAATTAAACATAATGCATGGCATCACGCAGTTTTGGATAGATTGGATTATGTTGACGCTTTGTCGTATCTATTTTTTTTGCCTTTAATTTGGTCACAATATAGAAAATGGAGCTAGCTTAACGTGGGCATTGGATTCGTGTTATTCGGAACTGTAAATCAAAAGTTACGGATGATTTAGTGCGGACATGTCAAGTTGATTGGAAAGTTAAAATTATCAATCTAATCTGATCATTGGTGCTTCTTGAGTAAAGGCTTGTAAATGAAGCATAATGCATGGCGTCACGTAGTTTGGGATAGATAGGATTACTTAGACTCTTCATCATATCTATTTCTCTCTCAAATTTTGCCACGATATAGAAAATTGAGATAGCTTAACGTGGGCTATGGATTGGTGCCATTCCGAGCTCTAAATCAAAAGTTATGTGTCTCACATTTTGTCACTATATAGAAAATTTATGTGTCTCAGATTTTGTCCAACTTATTTGTGTCTCACATTTTCTCACAATATAGAAACTTTAGCTACATTAACGTGGGCGTTGGATTTGTGTCATTCTGAGCTTTAAATCAAAACTTACGGACGATTTAGTACGAACATGTCAAGTTGATCAGCCAGTTATAATGACAATTCTTAATTGATCATTGGTGGTCATTGAGTAGAGGCATATAAATTAAACATAATGCATGGCATCACGCAGTTTTGGATAGATTGGATTACGTTGACGCTTTGTCATATCTATTTTTTTGCCTTTAATTGGGTCACAATATAGAAAATGGAGCTAGCTTAACGTGGGCATTGGATTCGTGTTATTCGGAACTGTAAATCAAAAGTTACGGATGATTTAGTGCGGACATGTCAAGTTGATTGGAAAGTTAAAATTATCAATCTAATCTGATCATTGGTGCTTCTTGAGTAAAGGCTTGTAAATGAAGCATAATGCATGGCGTCACGTAGTTTGGGATAGATAGGATTACTTAGACTCTTCATCATATCTATTTCTCTCTCAAATTTCGCCACGATATAGAAAATTGAGATAGCTTAACGTGGGCTATGGATTGGTGCCATTCCGAGCTCTAAATCAAAAGTTATGTGTCTCACATTTTGTCACTATATAAAAAATTTATGTGTCTCACATTTTGTCACTATATAAAAAATTTATGTGTCTCACATTTTGTCCAACTTATTTGTGTCTCACATTTTCTCACAATATAGAAACTTTAGCTACATTAACGTGGGCGTTGGATTTGTGTCATTCTGAGCTTTAAATTAAAAGTTATGGATGATTTAGTGCGGACATGTTAAATTGATCGGCCAGTTATAATGACCATTCTTAATTGATCATTGGTGCTCATTGAGTAGAGGCTTATAAAATAAGCATAATGCATGGCACCATGAAGTTTTGGATAGATTGGATAACTTGGATGCTTTGTCGTATCTATTTTTTGTCTTAAATTTTGTCACAATATAGCCAATTTAGATAGCTTAAAGTGGACATTGGATTCGTGTCATTCTGAGCTCTGAATCAAAAGTTACGTACCATTTAGTGTGGATATGTCAAATTGATCAAAAAGTTAAAATGATGATTCTAAACTGATCATCGGTGCCGATTGAGTAAAGGCTTGTAAATGAAGCATAATGCATGGTATCACGTCGTTTGGGATAGATTGGATTACTTGGACGCTTTGTCGTATATATTTTATTCTCAAATTTTGTCATAATATAAAAAATTGATATATTTTAACGTGGACTTTGGATTGGTGCCATTCCGAGCTCTAAATCAAAAATTACGGAAGATCTAGTGAGGACATGTCAAGTTGATCGGCCAGTTAATATGATAATTCTAAAATAATAATTGGTGCTCATTGTGTAAAGGCTTATAAATGAAGCATAATGCATGGCATCACGTAGCTTTGGATAGATTGGATTACTTGGACGCTTCATCGTCTCTATTTTTTTTTCTCAAATTTTAAAAAACATAGAAAATTTAGATAGTTTATCTTGGGCATTGGATTTGTGTCATTCTGAGCTTTAAATCAAAAGTTACTGAAGATTTAGTGTGGACATATCAACTTGATCGGCCATTTAAAATGACCATTCTTAATTGATCATCCATGCTCATTTAGTAGAGGCTTATAAATTAAGCATATTGCATGACATAACACTATTTTTGATATATTGGATTACTTGTACGCTTTGTCGTATTTATTTTTTGTCTTAAATTTTGTCCCAATATAGAAAATTGAGCTAGCTTAAAGTGGGCATTGGATTCGTGTCATTCTGAGCTCAAAATCAAAAGTTGCGGACGATTTAGTGCAGGCAAGTCAAGTTGATCGGCAAGTTGAAATGATCATTCTAAACTGATCATTAGTGGTCATTGAGTAAAGGCTTGTGTAAATGAAGCATAATGCATGGTGGTACGTAGTTTGGGATAGATTGGATTACTTTGTCACTTTGTCGTNATATAGGAAATTCAGCTAGCTTAACGTGGGCATTGGATTCGTGTCATTCGGAGCTCTAAATCAAAAGTTATGGATGACTTAGTGCAGACATGTCAAGTTGATCTGAAAGTTAAAATGATCATTCCGAATTGATCATTGATGCTCATTCCGTCAAGGATTATAAATGAAGCATAACGCATAGCATCACTCTGTTTTGGATAGATTGGAATAATTGGATGCTTTTTCGTATCTATTTCTGTTTCAAAATTTTTCACGATATAGAAAATTGAGCTAGCTTAACGTGGGCATTGGGTTTCTGTCATTCTGAGGTCTAAATCAAAAGTTATGGACGATTTAGTGCATACATGTCAAATTGATCGGTAAGTTAAAATGATCATTCTAAACTGATCGTTGGTGGTCCTTGAGTAAAGGCTTGTAAATGAAGCATGATACAGGGCATCATGTAGTTTCGGATATATTGGATTACTTGTACTATTTTCCTATCAATTTCTGTCTCAATTTTGTCACGATATAGACAATTGAGCTAGCTTAACGTGGGATTGGTGTCATTCTGAGCTCTAAATCAAAAGTTATGGACGATTTAGTGCAAACATGTCAAATTGATCGATATGTTAAAATGATCATTCTAAACTGATCATTGATGCTCACTGAGTAAAGGCTGATAAATGAAGCATAATGCATTGAATCATGCTGTTTTGGATAGCTTGGATTACTTGGACGCATTGTCGAATCTATTTCTGTCTCAAAATTTGTCACAATATAGAAAATTGAGCTAGCTTAACATGGTCATTGGGTTTGTGTCATTCTGAGCTCTAAATCAAAAGTTATGGACGATTTAGTGCAGACATTTTAAATTGATCGGTAAGTTAAAATGATCATTCTAAACTGATCATTGGTAGTCCTTGAGTAAAGACTTGTAAATGAAGAATTATACAGGGAATCACGTAGTTTCGGATAGATTGGATTACCTGTACTATTTGTCGTATCTATTTCCGTCTCAATTTGTCACGATATAGAAAATTGAGCTAGCTTAACATGGGCATGGGATTCGTGTCATTCTGAGCTCTAAATCAAAAGTTACGGACGATTTAGTGCAGACATGTCAAGTTGATCGGTATGTTAAAATGATCATTCCAAACTGATCATTGATGCTCATTGAGTAAAGGCTGATAAATGAAGCATAATGCATGGAATCATGCAGTTTTGGATACCTTGGATTACCTGGACGCATTGTCAAATCTATTTCTTTCTCAAAATTTGTCACAATATAGAAAATTGAGCTAGCTTAACGTGGGCATTGTGTTTGTGTCATTCTCAGCTCTAAATCAAAAGTTACGGATGATTTAATGCAGATATGTCGAATTGATCGGTAAGTTAAAATGACCATTCTAAACTGATCGTTGGTGGTCCTTTAGTAATGGCTTGTAAATGAAGCATAATACAGGGCATCACGTAGTTTAGGATAGATATGATTACTTGTACTATTTATCATATCTATTTCTGTCTCAATTTTTTTACGATATAGAAAATTGAGCAAGCTTAACGTGGGCATGGGATTCGTGTCATTCTGAGTTCTAAATCAAAAGTTTCAGACGATTTACTGCAGACATGTCAACTTGATCGGTATGTTAAAATGATCATTCTAAACTGATCATTGATGCTCATTGAGTAAAGGCTTATAAATGAAGCATAATGCATGGAATCACGCAGTTTTGGATAGCTTGGATTACTCGGACGCCTTGTCGTATCTATTTCGGTCTCTAATTTTGTTACAATTTAGAAAATTAAGCTAGCTTAACAAGGGGTTTGGATTTGTGTTATTTTGAGCTTTAAATCAAAAGTTACGGACGATTTAGTGCGGACATGTCATGTTGATCGGCCAGTTAAAATGATCATTGGCGCTCATTGAGTAAAGGCTTGTAAATGAAGCATAATACATGGCATCACATAGTTTGGGATAGATTGGATTACTTGGATGCTTTGTCATATCTATTTCTGTCTCAAATTTTTTCACGATGTAGAAAATTGAGCTAGCTTTACGTGGGCGTTGGAATGGTGCCATTCCGAGCTCTAAATAAAAAATTACAGATGATTTAGTGCGGATATGTCAGTTGATCGGCCAGTTAATATGATAATTCTAAACTGATAATTGGTGCTCATTGATTAAAGGCTTATAAATGAAGCATAATGCATGTCATCACGTAGCTTTCGATAGATTGGATTACTTGCACGCTTTTGGAATAGATGAAGCTTAATGCATGGCATCACGCAGTTTGGAATAGATTGGATTACTTGTACGCTTCATCATAATTAGTCCTGTATCAAATTTTGTCACAATATAGAAAATTGAGCTAGCTTAATTTGGGCGGATTTAGTTTGGGCATGTCAAATTAATTGGCTATGAAAAAATGATCATTCCAAACTGATCACTGGTGCTCACTGAGGAAAGGCTTATAAATTAAGCATAATGCATGATATCACGTAGTTTTGGATAGATTGGATTACTTCGATGCTTTTTCGTATCTATTTCTTTCTTAAATTTTTTCACAATATAGAAACTTGAGCTAGCTTAACGTCGGCATTGGATTCGTGTCATTCTGAGCTGTAAATCAAAAGTTATGCATGATTTAGTGTGCACATGTAAAGTTGATCGGTAAGTTAAAATGATCATTATAAACTGATCATTGGTACTCATTGAGTAAAAGCTTGTAAATGAAGCATAATGCATGGCATCACGTAGTTTGGGATTGATTGGATTACTTATACGCTTTGTCGTATCTATTTCTGTCTCAAATTTTGTCAGGATATAGAAAATTGAGCTAGCTTAACGTGGGCTTTTGATTGGTGCGATTCCGAGCTCCAAATAGAATTTATAGACGATTAAGTGTGGAAAAGTTAAGTTGATCGGCAAGTTAGAATGGTCATTCTAAGCTGAGCATTGGTGCTCATTGAGTAAAGTCTTATAAATGAAGCATTTTACATGGCATCCCATAGTTTTGGATAAATTGGATTACTTGGAAGCCTTGTCATATCTATTTCTTTCTAAAATTTTGTCACAATATAGAAAATTGAGCTAGCTTAACGTGGGCTTTGGATTTTTATCATTCTGAGCTCTAATTCAATAGGTATGGAAGATTTAGTGCGGACATGTAAAGTTGATGGACCAGTAAAAATGATCATTCTTGACTGATCATTGGTGCTCATTGAGTATATATTTATAATTGAAGCATAATTCATGGTATTACGCAGTTCGGGATAAAGTGAATAACTTGGATGCTTTTTCGTGTCTATTTCTATCTCCAATTTTGTCACAATATAGAAAATTGAGCTAACTTAACATGGGCTTTGGATTTGTGTCATTCTCAGCTCTAAATAAAAAGTTACGGTCGATTATATGCGGACATGTCAAGTTGATCGGCAAGTTAAAATCATCAATCTAAACTGATCATTGGTGCTCATTAAGAAAAGGCTTATAAATGAAGTATAATGCATGGCATCACGCCGTTTGGAATAGATTGGATTACTTGGGTTGGATTTTCTATATTGGGGCAAAATTTGATTATTGGTGCTCATTGAGTAAAGGCTTATAAATGAAGCCAAATGCATGTCATCATATAGTTTTAGATAGATTGGATTATTTGGACGCTTTGTCGTATCTATTTCTTTCTGAAACTTTGTCACAATATAGAAAATTGTATTAGCTCAACATGGGCATTGGATTCGTGTCATTCTGAGCTCTAAATCAAAAGTTATGGATGATTAAGTGCGCACATGTCAAGTTGATCGGTAAGTTGAAATGATAATTCTAAACTGATCATTGGTGCTCATTGAGTAAAGCCTTGTAAATGAAGTATGATGCATGACATCACGAAGTTTTGGAAAGATTGGATTACTTGGATGCTTTGTGATATCTATTTCTTTCTCAAATTTTGTGATAATATGGAAAATTGAGCTAGTTTAACGTGGGCTTTCGATTTTTGTCATTCAGAGGTCTAAATCAAAAGTTACAAATGATTTAGTGCGGATATGTCAAGTTGATCAGCCAATTAATATTATTATTCTAAGCTAATCATTGGTGCTCATTGAGTAAAGGCTTATAAATGAAGCATAATGCATGGCATCCTTCATTTTGAGATAGATTGGAATACTTGGATGCTTTGTCCTATCTATTTCTGTCTCAAATTTTGTCACAATATAGAAAATTAAGCCAGCCTATGTGGGCATTGGACTCCTGTCATTTTGAGCTATAAATCAAAAGTTATGGACGATTTAGTGCATACATGTTAAGTTAATGTGCCAGTTACAATGATCATTCTAAAATGATCATTGATGCTCATGGAGTAAAGGCTTATAAATAAAGCATAATGCATGGTATCACACAGTTTTGAATAGATTGGATTACTTGGACGCTTTGTCGTATCTATTTCTGTCTCAAATTTTGTCGAAATGTAGAAACTTGAGCTAGCTTAACGTGAGCATTTGATTCGAGTCATTCTGAGCTCTAATCAAAAGTTAAAGATGATTTAGTTCGGACATGTCAAGTTGATTGGCAAGTTAATATGATCATACTAAACTGATCATTGGTCTTCATTGAGTAAAGGCTTATAACTGAAGCATAATGCATGGCATCACACAGTTTGAGATAGATTGGATTACTTGGATGTTTTGTCGTACCTATTTCTGTCACAAATTTTATCAGAGTATAGGAAATTAAGCTAGCTTAATGTGGGGAATTGATTCGTGTCATTCGGGGTTCTAAATCAAAAGTTACAGACGATTTATTATGTACACGTCAAGTTTATCGGCCAGTTAATATGATCATTCTAAACTTATCATTGGTGCTTATTGAGTAAAAGCTTATAAATGAAGCATAATGCATGGCATCACGCATTTTTGGATAGATTGGATTACTTGGACGCTTCGTTGTATCTATTTTGTCTCAAAGTTTGTCAAAATATAGAAACTCTGACTACCTTAACGTGGGCATTGGATTCATGTCATTCTTAGCTCTAAATCAAAACTTACGTACGATTTATTGTGGATATGTCAAGTTGATCGACCAGTTAAAATGATCATTCTAATCTAATCATTGATGCTCGTTGAGTAAAGGCTTATAAATGAGGGATAATGCATGGCATCACGCAGTTTCCGATAGATTGGATTACTTGAACCCTTAGTTGGACCCTTAGTCGTATGGATTTAGTGTGGATATGTCAAGTTCTTCGGCCAGTAAAAATGATCATTTTAAACCGATTATTATTGCTCATTGATGCTCATTGAATAAAGGCTCATAAATGAATCATAACGCATTGCATCACGCCGTTTTGTGTAGATTGGATTACTTTGATGGTTTTTCGTATCTATTTCTGTCTCAAATTTTGTCACAATATAGAAAATTGAGATAGCTTAGGATGAGCTTTGGAGTTGTGTCATTCTGAGATCTAAATCAAAAGTTACGGACGATTTAGTACGAACAGGTCAAGTTGATCGGCAAGTTAAAATCATCATTTTAAACTAATCATTTGTGCTCATTGAATAAATGCTTATAAATGAAGCATAATGCATGGCACCATGCAGTTTGAAGTAGATTGGATTACTTGGATGCTTTTTCGTATCTATTTCTTCCTGAACTTTTGTCACAATATAGAAAATTGAGCTAGGTTAACGTGGGCAGTAGATTCGTGTCATTCTGAGCTCTAAATCAAAAGTTATGGACTATTTATTGCGCACATGTCAAGTTGATGGGTAATTTAAAATGATTATTTTAACCTGATCATTGGTGCTCGTTGAGTAACGGCATGTAAATGAAGCATAATGCATGGCATCCCGTAGCTGGGATAGATTGGATTACTTAGACGCTTTGTCATATCTATTTCTTTCTAAAAAATTTTCACGATATAGAAAATTGAGCTAGCTTAACATGGGCATTGGATTGCTGCCATTCTGAGCTCTAAATCAAAAGTTACAGACGATTTAGTGTGGACAATTCAAGTTGATTGGCAAGTTAAAATGATCATTCTAAACTAAGCATTGGTGCTCATTGAGTGAAGGCTTATAAATGAAGCATTATACATGTCATCACGTAGTTTTGGATAGATTGGATTATTTGGATGCCTGGTGGAATCTATTTTTAACTCAAATTTTGTTTCAATATAGAAAATTGATCTAGCTTAACGTGGGCTCTGGATTTTTGTCATTCTGAGCTCTAAATCAATAGTTATGGACGATTTAGTGCGAACATGTCAAGTTGATCGGCAAGTTAAAATTATCATTCTAAACTTATCATAGGTGCTCATTAAATAAAGGCTTATAAATGAAGCAAAATGCATCGCATCATGCAACTTGCAATAGATTGGATTACTTGGATGCTGCATCGTTTTCTGTTCTATCTTAAATTTTGTGACAATATAGAAAATTGGGCTAGCTTAATGTGGGCATTGGATTTTTGTCATTATGAGATGTAGTTCAAAAGTTACGGCCGATTTAGTGCGTGCATAGCATGTTGACCGGCTAGTTAAAATTATGATTCCAAACTGATCGTTTGTGCTCATTGAGTAAAGGCTTATAAATTAAGCATAATGCCATGTATTACGTGATGCCATGTATTTAAAGACTTATAAATTAAGTAATCCAATCTATCTAGAATTACGTGATGCCATGTATTATGCTTCATTTATAAGTCTTTACTCAATGAGCACCAATGCTCAGTTTAGAATGATCATTTTAAGTTGCCAATCAACTTGACATGTCCACACTAAATCGTCCCGAACTTTTGATTTATAGCTCAGAATGACATGAATCCAAAGCCCACGTTAAGCTAGCTCAATTTTCTAAATTCTAACAATATTTGAGACAGAAATAGATACGACAACTCGTCTAAGTAAGCCAATTTATCCAAAACTGCGTGATGCACTTAATTATGCTCCATTTATAAGGCTTTACTCAATGAGCACCAATGCTCAGTTTATAATGATCGTTTTAACTTGCTGATCAACTTGAGATGTACGCAATAAGTCCTCCGTAACTTTTGATTTAAAGCTTAAAACGACACGAATTCAATGCGCACGTTATCGTAGCTCAATTTTCTATATTGTGACAAAATTTCAGACAGAAATAGATACAACAAAGCAACCAAATAATCCAATCTATCCAGAACTACGTGATGCCATGTATTATGCTTCATTTATAAGCGTCTACTCAATGAGCACCAATGCTCAGTTCAGAATGATCATTTTAACTTGCCGATACACTTGACATGTCCACATTAAATCGTCCGTAAATTTTGCTTTAGAGCTCAAAATAACACGAATCCAATGCCCACATTAAGCTAGCTCAATTTTCTATATTGTGATAATATTTGAGACAGAAATAGATATGACAAAGCGTCCAAGTAATCCAATTTATCCAAAAATGCATGATGCCATTAATTATGCTTCATTTATAAAACTTTACTCAATGAGCACCAATGCTCATATTAGAATGATCATTTTAATTTGCCGATCAACTTGACATGTACGCAATAAATCGTTTGTAAATTTTGATTCAGAGCTCAAAATTTAACGAATTCAATGGCCATGTTAACCTAGCTCAATTTTTTATATTTTGCCAAAATTTGAGACGGAAATAGATACGACAAAATGTCCAAATAATCCAAACTATCCAAAACTGCGTGATGTCATGCATTATGCTTCATTTATAAGCATTTAACTCAATTAGCACCAATGCTCAGTTTAGAATGATCATTTTAACTAGCCGATCAACTTGATATGGCCGCACTAAATCATATGTAACTTTGATTTAGAGCTCCAAATGACACAAATTCAATGCCCACGTTAACCTAGCTCAATTTTCTATATTGTGAGAAAATTTAAGAAAGAAATGGATATGACAAAGCTTACAACTAATCCAATATATCCAGAACTACATGATGCCATGTATTATGCTTCATTTATAAGCCTCTATTAAATGAGCCCAATGCTCCGTTTAGAATGATCATTTTAACTTGTCTATCAACTTGACATGTCCACACTAACTCGTCCGTAACTTTGGATTTAGAGCTACGAATAACATGACTCCAATGCCCACGCTAACCTAGCTCAAATTTCTATATTGTGACAAAATTTGAGACAGATATAGATAAGACGAAACGTCCAAGTAATCCAAACTATCCAAAACTCCGTGATACCATGCATTATGCTTCATTTATAAGCCTTTACTCAATGAGAACCATTGCTCAGTTTAGAATGATAATTTTAACTTGACGATCAATTTGACATGTCCGTACTAAATCATCCGTAACTTTTGATTTAGAGCTCAGAATGACAGTAATCCAATGTCCACATTAAGCTAGCTCAATTTTCTATATTGTGACAAAACTTGAAACAGAAATAGATACGACAAAGCTTCCAAGTAATTCAATCAATCCAAAACTGCTTGATGCCATGCATTATGCTTCATTTATAAGCCTTTACTCAATGAGCAACAATGCTCAGGTTAGAATGATCGTTTAACTTGCTGATCAACTTGACATGTACACACAAAATCGTCCGTAACTTTTGATTTAGAGCTCAAAATGACTCAAATTCAATGCCCATTTGAACGTAGCTCAATTTTCTATATTGTGAAAAAATTTAAGAAAGAAATAGATACGACAAAGCGTCCAAGCAATCCAATCTATCCAGAACTACTTGATGCCATGTATTATGTTTCATTTATAAGCCTTTACTCAATGAGTAACAATGCTCAGTTTAGAATGATCTTTTTAACTTAGCGATCAACTTGACATGTATGCACTAAATTGTCCGTAACTTTTTATTACGAGCTGATCAAAGCGTGATCTACGTGATCAATCCAAATCTACGTGAGGCCATGTATTATGATTCATTAATCAATGAGGACCATTGCTCGGTTTAGAATGATCATTTTAACTTGCCGATCAACTTGACATGTGCTCACTAAAGCGTACGTAAGTTTTGATTTAGAGCTTGGAATGACACCAATCTAAAGCCCATGTTAAGCTAGCTCAATTGTCAATATCGTGACAAGACTTGAGACTGAAATAGATACGACCAAGCGTCCAAGTAATCCATTCTATCCGAAACTACGTGATGTCTTGCATTATGCTTCATTTACAAGCCTTTATTCAATGAGCACCAATGATCAGTTTAGAATGATTATTTTAACTTGCTTTTCAATTTGACATGTCCGCACTAATCGGCCGTAAATTTTGATTTAGAGCTCGGAAAGACACCAATTTAAATCCTATGTTAAGCTAGCTCAATTTTCTATATCGTGACAAAATTTGAGACAGAAATAGATACGACCAAGCGTCCAAGTAATCCATTTTATCCCAAATTACGTGATGCCTTGCATTATGCTTCATTTACAAGCCTTTACTCAATGAGCACCAATGATCAGTTTAGAATGATCATTTTAACTTGTTGCTAAACTTGTCATGTCCGCACTAAATCGTCTGTAACTTTTTATTTATAGCTCAAAATTACCCGAATCCAATGCCCACGTTAACCTACCTCAATTTTCTATATTGTGACAAAATTTAAGAAAAAAATAAATACGAAAAAGCGTCCAAGTAATCAAATCTATCCAAAACTACGTAATGCCATGTATTATACTTCATTTATAAACATTTACTCAATGAGCACCAATGCTCAGTTTAGAATGATCATTTTAACTTGTCGATCAACTTGACATGTCCGCACTAAATCGTCCGTAATTTTGGATTTAGAGCTACGAATGACACAAATTCAACGCCCACGTTAAGCTAGCTCAATTTTCTATATTGTGACAAATTTCATACATAAATAGGTATGAGAAAGAGTCCAAGTAATACAATCTATCCAAAACTGAATGATGTCATGTATTATGCTTCATTTATTAGCCTCTACTCAATGAGAACCAATGCTCAGTTTAGAATGATCATTTTATCTGGCTGATAAACTTGACATGTACACACTAAATCATCTAACTTTTTATTTAGAGGTTAGAATGACACAAATCAAAAGCCCACTTTAAGCAAGATCAATTTTCTATATTGTGACAAAATTTGAGATAAAAATATATATGACAAAGCATCCAGGTTAACAAATCTATCCAAAACTACGTGATGCTATGTATTATGATTCATTTATAAGCCTTTAATTAATGAGCACCAATGCTCAATTTAAAATGATCATTTTTACATGCCGATCAACTTGACATGTCCACACTAAATCGTCAGTAACTTTTTATTTAGAGCCCGGAATGACACAAATTCAACGCCAACGTTAAGCTAGCTCAATTTTCTATATTGTGACAAAATTTCATACATAAATAGATACGAAAAAGTGTCCAAGTAATACAATATATCCAGAACTACGTGATGCCATGTATTATGCTTCATTTATCAGCCTTTACTCAATGAGCACCAACGCTCAGTTTAGAATGATCTTTTTAACTGGCTGATCAAGTTGACACGTCCACACTAAATCATCTAGCTTTTTATTTAGAGCTCAGAATGACACAAATCATTCTAAAGTCCACTTTAAGATAGATCAATTTTCTATATTGTGACAAAATTTGATACAGAAATATATATGACAAAGCGTCCAGGTTAACCGATCTATCCAAAACTACATGATGCCATGTATTATGATTCATTTATAAGCCTTTAATTAATGAACACTAATGATCATTTTAACTGGCCGATAACCTTGACATGCCCACACTAAATCATTCGTAAGTTTTGATTAAGAGTTCAGAATGATACCAATATAAAGCCCATGTTAAACTAGCTCAATTTTCTATATCGTGACAAAATTTGAGACAAAAATAGATATGACCAAGCGTCCAAGTAATCCATTCTATCCAAAACTATGTGATGCCTTCCATTATGCTTCATTTACAAGCATTTACTCAATGAGCACCAATGAACATTTTAACTTGTAGATCAACTTGACATGTCCACACTAAATCGTCTATAACTTTTGATTTAGATCTCAAAATGACACAATTCCAATGCCCCCTTTAACATAGCTCAATTTACTATATTGTGACACAATTTAAGAAAGAAATAGATACGACAAAGCGTCCAAGTAATCCAATCTATCCAAAACTACGTGATGCCATGCATTATTTTTCATTTATAAGCTTTTACTCAATGAGCACCAACGATCAGTTTAGAACATTCATTTTAATTGACCGATCAACTTGACATGTCTGCACTATATCGTACATAAATTTTGATTTATAGCTCGGAATGACACGTTTCAATTGCCCACTTTAAGCTAGCTCAAATTTCTATATTGTGACAAAATTTGAGACGGAAATAGATACCACCAAGCGTCCGAGTAATCCATTCTATCCCAAACTACGTGATGCCTTGCACTATACTTCATTTACAAGCCTTTACACAATGAGCACCAATGACCAATTTAAAATGATCTTTTTAACTGGCTGATCAACTTGAGATGTACACACTAAATCTTCCGTAACTTTTGATTTAGATCTCAGAAAGACACAAATCAAAAGCCCATGTTAAGCTAGCTCAATTTTATATATTGTGACAAAATTTGATAAAGAAATAGATATGACAAAGTGTCAAAGTTATCCAATCTATCCAAAATTACGTGATGCCATGTATTATGATTCATTTATTAGCCTTTAATCAATGGGCACTAATGCTCAGTTTAGAATTATCATTTTAAGTTGCCGATCAACTTGCCATGTCTGCACTAAATCGTCCGTAATTTTTGATTTATAGCTCGGAATGTCACCAATCTAAAGCCCACGATAAGCTAGCTCAAATTTCTATATCGTGACAAAATTTGACGCAGAAATAGATACGAGCAAGCGTCCAAGTAATCCAATCTTTCCAAAACTGAATGATGTCATGCATTATGATTCATTTATAGCCTTTACACAATGAGCACCGTTGATCAGTTTAGAATGATCATTTGAACTGGCTTTCAACTTGACATGTCCACACTAAATCGTCCGTAACTTTTGATTTAGAGCTCACAAAGACACAAATCAAATGCCCACTTTAAGCTAGAAATTTTTTCTAATTTGTAACGAAATTTGGGACTGAAATAGATATGACAAAGCATACAAGTTATCCAATATCTCCAAAACAACGTGATGCCATGTATTATGAGTCATTTATAAGCCTTTAATCAATGAGCACCAATGCTGAGTTTAGAATGATCGTTTTAACTTGCCGATCAACTCCTTATGTCCACATTAAACCGTCCGTCACTTTTGATTTAGAGCTCGAAATGACATCAATCTAAAGCCCACGTTAATCTAGCTCAATTTTCTATATCGTGACAAAAATTGAGATGGAAATAGATACGACCAAGCGTCCAAGTAATCCATTCTATCCCTAACTATGTGATGTCTTGCATTATACTTCATTTACAAGCCTTTACACAATGAGCACCAATGATCAATTTAGAATGATCATTTTAACTGGCTGATCAACTTGACATGTCCACACTAAATCCTCTGTAACTTTTGATTTAGATCTCAGAAAGACACAAATCAAAAGCCCATGTTAGGCCAGCTCAATTTTCTATATTGCCACAAAATTTGATAAAGAAATAGATATGACAAAGCATCCAAGTTATCCAATTTATCCAAAATGACGTGATGCCATGTATTATTATTCACTTTTTAGCCTTTAATCAATGGGGACTAATGCTCATTTTAGAATTATCATTCTAACTTGCCGATCAACTTGCCATGACCACACTAAATCGTACATAACTTCTGATTTAGAGCTCGGAATGCCACCAATCTAAAGCCCACGTTAAGCTAGCTCAATTTTCTATATCGTGACAAAATTTTATATAGAAATAGATACGAGCAAGCGTCCAAGTAATCCATTCTATCCCATACTTTGTGATGCCTTGCATTATGCTTTATTTTCAAGCCTTTACTCAATGAGCACCAATGATCTGTTTAGAATGATCATTTTAACATGTACGCACTAAGTTTTCCGTTACTTTTGATTTAGAGCTCAAAATGACACGAATGCAATGCCCACGTTAACCTAGCTCAATTTTCTATATATTGAAAAAATTTAAGAAAGAAATCGATACGACAAAGCGTCCAAGTAATCCAATCCATCCAAAACTAAGTGATGCCATGTATTATGCTTCATTTATAGCTTTTACTCAATGAACACCAATGCTCAGCTTAGAATGATCAGTTTACCTTGCCAATCAACTTGACATGTCCGCACTAAATCGTCCGTGGCTTTTGATTTAGAGCTCAGAATGACACGAATCCAACACCCACGTTAAGCTAGCTCAATTTTCTATATTATGGAAAAATTTTAGATAGAATTAGAAACGACAAAGCGTCCAAGTAATCCAATCTAAAAAAACTACAAAGCGTCCAAGTAAACTGGCTTATCAACTTGACATATCCACACTAAATCGTACGTAACTTTTGATTTAAAGATAAGAATGACACAAATCCAAAGCCTACGTTAAGCTAGCTAAATTTCCTATATTGTGACAAAATTTAATAAAGAAATATATAATAGAAAGCGTCCAAGTAATTGAATATATCAAAAACTACGTGATGCCATGCATTATGCTTCATTTATAATTCTTTACTCAATGAGGACCAATGATCTGTTTAGAATAATCATTTTAACTTGCTGATCAACTTGACATGTCTGCACTAAATAGTCTGTAAGTTTTTATTTAGAGCTCAAAATGACACGAATCCAATGCCCACATTAACCTAGATCATCTTTCTATATTGTGACAAAATTTAAGAAAGAAATAGATACGACAAAGCATCCAAGTAATCCAATTCATCCAAAACTACGTGATGCCATGTATTATTCGTCATTTATAGCCTTTACTCAATAAGCAGCAATGCTTAGCTTAGAATGATGAGGTTAACTTTCCGGTCAACTTGACATATCCGCACTAAATCGTCCGTAACCTTTCATTTAGAACTCAGAATGACACGAATCGACCGCCCACGTTAAGCTAGCTGAATTTCCTATATTGTGAAAAAATTTGAGACAGAATTAGATATGGCAAAGAGTTCAAGTAATCCTACCTATTAAAACCTAATTGATACCATGCAGTATGCTTCATATATAGCTTTTACACACTGAGAACCAATGATAAGTTTAGAATGATGATTTTAACTGGCTGATAAACTTGACATATCCACACTAAATCGTCCATAACATTTGATTTAGAGCTCAGAATGACACAAATCCAAAGCCCACGTTAAGCTAACTTAATTTTCTATATTGTGAGAAGATTTAAGAAAGAAACAGATACGACAAAGAATCCAAGTTATCCAATCTATCCAAAACTATGTGATGCCATGTATTATGATTCAATTATAAGCATCTACTCAATGAGCACAAATGCTTAGTTTAGAATGATCATTTTAACTTGCCGATCAACTTGACATGTCCGCACTAAATCGTCTGTAGCTTTTGATTTAGAGTTCCGAATGACACAATCTAAATCCCACGTAAAGCCAGCTCAATTTTCTATATCGTGACAAAATTTGAGATAGAAATAGATACGACCAAGCGTCCAAGTAATCCATTCTATCCCAATCTACGTGATGTGTTGCATTATACTTCATTTACATGCCTTTACTCAATGAGCACCAATTATCATTTTAGATTGATCATTTTAACTTGCTGATCAACTTCACATGTCCACACTTAATCGTGTGTAACTTTTGATTTAGTGTTCAGAATGACAAAAATCCAAAGCCCACGTTAATCTAGCTCAATTTTCTATATTGTGACAAGATTTAAGAAAAAAACAGATACAACAAAGCGTCCAAGTTATCCAATCTATCCAAACCTACGTGATGCCATGTATTATGATTTATTTATAAGCCTTTAATCAATGAGCACCAATGCTCATTTAGAATGATCATTTTATCTTGCCAATCGGCTTGACATGTCCGCACTAAATCGTCGTAACATTTGATTTAGAGACACCAATCTAAAGCCCACGTTAAGCCAGCTCAATTTTCTATATCGTGACAAAGTTTGAGACAGAAATAGATATGACCAAGCATCCAAGTAATCCATTCTATCCCAATCTACGTGATGACTTGCATTATGCTTCATTTACAAGCCTTTACTCAATGAGCACCAATGATCAGTTTAGAATGATCATTGTAATTTGCTGATCAACTTGACAAGTCCACATTAAATCGTCTATGACTTTTGATTTAGAAGTCAAAATGACACGAATCCAATACCCATGTTAACCTAGCTTAATTTTCTATATTGTGACAAAATTTATGAAATAAATAGGTACTACAAAACTCCTAAGTAATCCAATCTATCCAAAACTACAGGATGCCATGTATTATGATTCATTTATAAGACTTTACTCAATGAGCACCAATGATCAGTTTAGAATGATCAACACCTAATCGTCCGAAACTTTTGACTTAGAGCTCAGAATGACAGAAATCCAACACCCACGTTAAGCTCGCTCAATTTTCTATATAGTGACGAAATTTGAGACAGAAATAGATACGAAAAAGCGTCCAAGTAATTCAATCAATCCAAAACTGAATGATGCCACGCATTATGCTTCATTATAGCCTTTACACAATGAGCACCAATGATCAGTTTAGAATGATCATTTTAACTGGTTGATCAACTTTACATGTTCACACTAAATCATCTGTAACTTTTGATTTAGAGCTCAGAATGACACAACGTGATGCCATGTATTATTATTCATTTATAGGCCTTTAATAAATGAGCACTAATGCTCAGTTTAGAATGATCATTTTAACTTGCCGATAACCTTGATATGTCCGGACTAAATTGTCCGTAACTTTTGATTTAGAGCTCGGAATGACACCAATCTAAACCCTACGCTAAGCCAGCTCAATTTTCTATATCGTGACAAAGTTTGAGACAGAAGTAGATACGACCAAGCGTCCAAGTAATCCATTCTCTCCGAATCTACGTGATGCCTTGCATTATGCTTCATTAATAAGTCTTTACTCAATGAACACCAATGATCAGTTTAGAATGATCATTTTAACTTTCTGATCAACTTGACATGCCCAAACAAAAATGGTCTGTAACTTTTTATTTAGAGCTCAAAATGATATGAATCCAATGCCCATGTTAACCTTGATCAATTTTCTATATTGTGACAAAATTTAACAAAAGAAATAGATACCACAAAGCGTCCAAGTTATCCAATCTATCCAAAACTACGTGATGCCATGTATTATGATTCATTTATAAGCCTATAATCAATGAGCACCAATGCTCAGTTTAGAATGATCATTTTATCTTGCCGATCAACTTTACATGTCCGCACTAAATCGTCTGTAACTTCTGATTTAGAGCTCGGAATGACACCAATCTAAAGCCAACGTTAAGCCAGCTCAATTTTCTATATCGTGACAAAGTTTTCGACAGAAATAGATACGACCAAGCGTCCAAGTAATCCATTCTATCCCAATCTACGTGATGCCTTGCATTATGCTTCATTTACATGCCTTTACTCAATGAGCACCAATTATCATTTTAGAATGATCATTTTAACTTGCTGATCAACTTCACATGTCCACACTAAATCGTGTGTAACTTTTGATTTAGTGTTCAGAATGACAAAAATCCAAAGCCCACGTTAATCAAGCTCAATTTTCTATAGTGTGACAAGATTTAAGAAAAAAACAGATACGACAAAGCGTCCAAGTTATCTAATCTATCCAAACCTACGTGATGCCATGTATTATGATTTATTTATAAGCCTTTAATCAATGAGCACCAATGCTCAGTTTAGAATGATCATTTTAACTTGCCGATAACCTTCATATGTCCGCACTAAATCGTCCGTAACTTTTGATTTAGAGCTTGGAATGACACCAATCTAAAGCCAGATCAATTTTCTATATCGTGACAAAGTTTGAGACAGAAATAGATATGACCAAGCATCCAAGTAATCCATTCTATCCCAATCTACGTTATGACTTGCATTATGCTTCATTTACAAGCTTTTACTCAATGAGCACCAATGATCAGTTTAGAATGATCATTGTAATTTGCTGATCAACTTGACATGTCCGCATTAAATCGTCTATGACTTTTGATTTAGAACTCAAAATGACACGAATCCAATACCCATGTTAACCTAGCTTAATTTTCTATATTGTGACAAAATTTATGAAATAAATAGATACGATAAAACTTCCAAGTAATCCAATCTATCCAAAACTACGTGATGCCATGTATTATGATTCATTTATAAGCATTTACTCAATGAGCACCAATGGTCAGTTTAGAATGATCATTTTAACTTGCTGATCAACTTGACATGTCCACACTAAATCGTCCGTAACTTTTGATATAGAGCTCAGAATGACACGTTAAGCTAGCTCAATTTTCTATATTGTGAAAAACTTTAAGACAGAAATAGATACGACAAAGCGTCCAAATAATCCAATCTATCCAAAACTGAATGATGCCATGCATTATGCTTCATTTATCCAATCTATCCAAAACTGAATGATGCCATGCATTATGCTTCATTTATAGCCTTTACACAATTGGCACCAATGATCAGTTTAGAATGATCATTTTAATTGGTTGATCAACTTTATATGTCCACACTGAATCGTCCGTAACTTTGATTTAGAGCTCAGAATGACCCAAATCAAAAACCCACTTTAAGCTAGATCAATTTTCTACATTGTGACAAAATTTGAGACAGAAATAGTTATGACAACGCGTCCAAGTTATCCAATCGATCCAGAACAACCATATGCCTCGTATTATGATTCATTTATAAGCCTTTAATCAATGAGCACCAATGCTCAGTTTAGAATGATCATTTTAACTTGTCGATCGACTTGATGTCCGCACTAAATCGTCCGTAACTTTTGATTTAGATCTCGGAACGACACCAATTTAATGTCCACGTTAAGCCAGCTCAATTTTCTATATCTTGACAAAGTTTGAAACCGAAATAGATATGACCAATCGTCCAAGTAGTCCATTCTATCCCAAACTAAGTGATGTCTTGGATTATGCTTCATTTAGAAGCCTTTACTCAATGAGCACCAATGATCATTTTAACTTGCTGATCAACTTGACATGTCCACACTAAATCGTGTGTAACTTTTGATTTAGAGCTCAAAATGACACAAATCAAAAACCCACTTTAAGCTAGATCAATTTTCTACATTGTGACAAAATTTGAGACAGAAATAGATATGACAAGGCTTCCAAGTTATCCAATCTATCCAAAACAACTTGATGCCATGTATTATGATTCATTTATAAGCCTTTAATCAATGAGCACCAATGCTCAGTTTAGAATGATCATTTTAACTTGCCGATAACCTTGATATGTTTGTACTAAATCGTCCGTAACTTTTGATTTAGAGCTTGGAATGACACCAATCTAAAGCCCACGTTAAGCCAGCTCAATTTTCTATATCGTGACAAAGTTTGAGACAGAAATAGGTACGACCAAGCGTCAAAGTAATATCTCTATCCCAATATACGTGATGCTTTGCATTATGCTTCATTAACAAGCCTTTACTCAATGAGCACCAATGATCAGTTTAGAATGATCATTTTAACTTGCTGATCAACTTGACAGGTCCGAACTAAATGGTCTATACCTTTTTATTTAGAGCTGAAAATGACATAAATCCAATGCCCACGTTAACCTAGATCAATTTTCTATATTGTGACAAAATATAAGAAAGAAATAGATACGACAAAGAATCATATTTATCCAATCTATCCAAAACTACATGATGCCATGTATTATAGTTCATTTATAAGCCTTTAATCAATGAGCACCAATGCTCAGTTTAGAATGATCATTTTATCTTGCCGATCAACTTGACATATCCGCACTAAATCGGCCGTAACTTTTGATTTAGACATTCGAATGACACCAATCTAAAGCCCACATTAATCCAGCTCAATTTTCTACATAATGACAAAGTTTGAGACAGAAATAGATTCGACCAAGCGTCCAAGTAATCCATTATATCCAAATCTACGTGATGCCTTGCATTATGCTTCATTTACAAGCTTTTACTCAATGAGCACCAATGATCAGTTTAGAATGATCATTTTAATTTGCCAATCAACTTGACATGTCCGCACTAAATCTTCTGTGACTTTTGATCTAGAACTCAAAATGATACGAATCAAATACCCACGTTAACCTAGATTAATTTTCTATATGGTGACAAAATTTAAGAAAGAAATAGTTACAACAAAATGTCAAAGTTATCCAATCTATCCAAAACTATGTGATTCTATTTATTATGTTTCATTTATAAGCCTTTACTCAATGAGCATCAATGATCAGTTTAGAATGATCATTTTAACTTGCTGATCAACTTGACATGTCCAAACTAAAATGGTCTATAACTTTTTATTTAGAGCTCAAAATGATACGAATCCAATGCCCATGTTAAACTTGATCAATTTTCTATATTTTGACAAAATTTAAAAAAGAAATAGATAGCACAAAGCCTCCAAGTTATCCAATCTATCCAAAACTACGTGATGCCATGTATTACGATTCATTTATAAGCATTTAATCAATGAGCACCAACACTCAGTTTAGAATGATCATTTTATCTTGACGATGAACTTCACATGTCCGCACTAAATCATCCGTAACTTCTTATTTAGAGCTCGGAATGACACCAATCTAAAGCCAACGTTAAGCCAGCTCAATTTTCTATATCGTGACAAAGTTTGCGACAGAAATAGATACGACCAAGCATCCAAGTAATCCAATCTATCCCAATCTACGTGATGCCTTTCATTATGCTTCATTTACATGTCTTTACTCAATGAGCACCAATTATCAGTTTAGAATGATCATTTTTACTTGCTGATCAACTTGACATGTCAACACTAAATCGTGTGTAACTTTTGATTTAGAGCTCAGAATGACAAAAATCCAAAGCCCACGTTAATCTAGCTCAATTTTCTATATTGTGACAAGATTTAAGAACAAAACAGATATGACAAAGCATCCAAGTTATCCAATCTATCCAAACCTACGAGATGTCATGTATTATGATTTATTTATAAGCCTTTAATCAATGAGCACTAATGCTCATTTTAGAATGATCATTTTATCTTGCCGATCAGCTTGACATGTCCGCACAAAATCGTCCGTAACATTTGATTTAGAGCTAGGATTGACACCAATCTAAAGCCCGCGTTAAGCCAGCTCAATTTTCTATATCGTGACAAAGTTTGAGAAAAAAATAGATACGACCAAGTGTCAAATTAATATATCTATCCCAATATACGTGATGCCTTGCATTATGCTTCATTAATAAGCCTTTACTCAATGAGCACCAATGATCAGTTTAGAATGATCATTTAAACTTGCTGATCAACTTGACATGTCCGAACTAAATGGTCTGTAACTTTTTATTTAGAGCTGAAAATGACATAAATCCGATGTCCACGTTAACCTAGATCAATTGTTTATATTGTGACAAAATATAAGAAAGAAATAGATACGACAAAGCATCCAAGTTATCTAGTCTGTCCAAAACTACATGATGCCATGTATTATAGTTCATTTATAAGCCTTTAATCAATGAGCACCAATGCTCAGTTTAGAATGATCATTTTATCTTGCCGATCAATGACAATTTCGCCCGTAACTTTTGATTTAGAGATTCGAATGACACCAATCTAAAGCCCACATTAAACCAGCTCAATTTTCTATATCATGACAAAGTTTGAGACAGAAATAGATTCGACCAAGCTTCCAAGTAATCCATTCTATCCCAATCTACGTTATGCCTTGCATTATGCTTCATTTACAAGCAATTACTCAATCAGCACCAATGATCAGTTTAGAATGATCATTTTAATTTGCCGATCAACCTAACATGTCCGCACTAAATCGTCTGTGACTTTTGACTTAGAACTCAAAATGATACGAATCCAATACCCACGTTAACCTAGATCAATTTTCTATATGGTGAAAAAATTTAAGAAAGAAATAGTTACGACAAAACATCAAAGTTATCCAATCTATCCAAAACTATGTGATTCTATATATTATGCTTCATTTATAAGCCTTTACTCAATGAGCATCAATGATGAGTTTAGAGTGATCATTGATACTTGCTGATCAACTTGACATGTCCAAACTAAAACGGTCTATAACTTTTTATTTAGAGCTCAAAATGATACGAATCCAATGCCCATGCTAAACTTGATCAATTTTCTATATTGTGACAAAATTTAAAAAAGAAATAGATAGCACAAAGCATCCAAGTTATCCAATCTATCCAAAACTACGTGATGCCATGTATTATGATTCATTTATAAGCATTTATTCAATGAGTACCAACACTCAGTTCAGAATGATCATTTTATCTTGCCGATCAACTTCACATGTCCACACTAAATCATCGGAAGCCAATGTTAAGCCAGCTCAATTTTCTATATTGTGACAAAGTTTGTGACACAAATAGATACGACCAAGTGCCCAAGTAATCCAATCTATCCCAATCAACGTGATGCCTTGCATTATGCTTCATTTACATGCCTTTACTCAATGAGCACCAATTATCAGTTTAGAATGATCCTTTTAACTTGCTGATCAACTTGACATGTCCACACTAAATCGTGTGTAACTTTTGATTTAGAGCTCAGAATGACAAAAATCCAAAGCCCACGTTAATCTAGCTCAATTTTCTATATTGTGACATGATTTAAGAAAAAAACAGAAATGACAAAGCGTCCAAGTTATCCAATCTATCCAAACCTACGTGATGTCATGTATTATGATTTATTTATAAGCCTTTAATCAATGAGCACCAATGCTCATTTTAGAATGATCATTTTATCTTGCCGATCAACTTGACATATCCGCACTAAATCGCCCGTAACTTTTGATTTTGAGATTCGAATGACACCAATCTAAAGCCCACATTAATCCAGCTCAATTTTCTATATCGTGACAAAGTTTGAGACAGAAATAGATTCGACCAAGCGTCCAAGTAATCCATTCTATCCCAATCTACGTGATGCCTTGCATTATGCTTCATTTACAAGCCTTTACTCAATGAGCACCAATGATCAGTTTAGAATGATCATTTTAATTTGCCGATCAACTTGACATGTCTGCACTAAATCGTCTGTGACTTTTGATTTAGAACTCAAAATGATACGAATCCAATACCCACGTCAACCTAGATCAATTTTCTATATGGTGACAAAATTTAAGAAAGAAATAGTTATGACAAAACATCAAAGTTATCAATTCTATCCAAAACTATGTGATTTTATTTATTATGAAATAGGTTCGACAAAGCGTCCAAGGAATCTAATCTCTCCAAAACTGTGTCATGCCATGCATTGGGCTTCATTTAAAAGCCTTTACTCAATGAGCATCAAGGGTCAGTTTAGAATGATCATTTTAACTTGCTGATCAACTTGGCATGTCTACACTAAATCATCCGTCATTTTCGATATAGAGCTCAGAATGACACGAATATAACGTCCACGTTAAGCTAGCTAAATTTCCTATATTGTGACAAAATTTAATAAAGAAATATATAATAGAAAGCGTCCAAGTAATTGAATATATCAAAAACTACGTGATGCCATGCATTATGCTTCATTTATAATTCTTTACTCAATGAGGACCAATGATTTGTTTAGAATAATCCTTTTAACTTGCTGATCAACTTGACATGTCTGCACTAAATAGTCTGTAAGTTTTTATTTAGAGCTCAAAATGACACGAATCCAATGCCCACATTAACCTAGATCATCTTTCTATATTGTGACAAAATTTAAGAAAGAAATAGATACGACAAAGCATCCAAGTAATCCAATTCATCCAAAACTACGTGATGCCATGTATTATTCTTCATTTATAGCCTTTCCTCAATAAGCAGCAATGCTTAGCTTAGAATGATGAGGTTAACTTTCCGGTCAACTTGACATATCCGCACTAAATCGTCCGTAACCTTTCATTTAGAACTCAGAATGACACGAATCGACCGCCCACGTTAAGCTAGCTGAATTTCCTATATTGTGAAAAAATTTGAGACAGAATTAGATATGGCAAAGAGTTCAAGTAATCCTACCTATTAAAACCTAATTGATACCATGCAGTATGCATCATATATAGCTTTTACACACTGAGAACCAATGATAAGTTTAGAATGATGATTTTAACTGGCTGATAAACTTGACATATCCACACTAAATCGTCCATAACATTTGATTTAGAGCTCAGAATGACACAAATCCAAAGCCCACGTTAAGCTAACTTAATTTTCTATATTGTGAGAAGATTTAAGAAAGAAACAGATACGACAAAGAATCCAAGTTATCCAATCTATCCAAAACTATGTGATGCCATGTATTATGATTCAATTATAAGCATCTACTCAATGAGCACAAATGCTTAGTTTAGAATGATCATTTTAACTTGCCGATCAACTTGACATGTCCGCACTAAATCGTCTGTAGCTTTTGATTTAGAGTTCCGAATGACACAATCTAAATCCCACGTAAAGCCAGCTCAATTTTCTATATCGTGACAAAATTTGAGATAGAAATAGATACGACCAAGCGTCCAAGTAATCCATTCTATCCCAATCTACGTGATGTGTTGCATTATACTTCATTTACATGCCTTTACTCAATGAGCACCAATTATCATTTTAGATTGATCATTTTAACTTGCTGATCAACTTCACATGTCCACACTTAATCGTGTGTAACTTTTGATTTAGTGTTCAGAATGACAAAAATCCAAAGCCCACGTTAATCTAGCTCAATTTTCTATATTGTGACAAGATTTAAGAAAAAAACAGATACAACAAAGCGTCCAAGTTATCCAATCTATCCAAACCTACGTGATGCCATGTATTATGATTTATTTATAAGCCTTTAATCAATGAGCACCAATGCTCATTTAGAATGATCATTTTATCTTGCCAATCGGCTTGACATGTCCGCACTAAATCGTCCGTAACATTTGATTTAGAGACACCAATCTAAAGCCCACGTTAAGCCAGCTCAATTTTCTATATCGTGACAAAGTTTGAGACAGAAATAGATATGACCAAGCATCCAAGTAATCCATTCTATCCCAATCTACGTGATGACTTGCATTATGCTTCATTTACAAGCCTTTACTCAATGAGCACCAATGATCAGTTTAGAATGATCATTGTAATTTGCTGATCAACTTGACAAGTCCACATTAAATCGTCTATGACTTTTGATTTAGAAGTCAAAATGACACGAATCCAATACCCATGTTAACCTAGCTTAATTTTCTATATTGTGACAAAATTTATGAAATAAATAGGTACTACAAAACTCCTAAGTAATCCAATCTATCCAAAACTACAGGATGCCATGTATTATGATTCATTTATAAGACTTTACTCAATGAGCACCAATGATCAGTTTAGAATGATCAACACCTAATCGTCCGAAACTTTTGACTTAGAGCTCAGAATGACAGAAATCCAACACCCAAGTTAAGCTCGCTCAATTTTCTATATAGTGACGAAATTTTAGACAGAAATAGATACGAAAAAGCGTCCAAGTAATTCAATCAATCCAAAACTGAATGATGCCACGCATTATGCTTCATTATAGCCATTACACAATGAGCACCAATGATCAGTTTAGAATGATCATTTTAACTGGTTGATCAACTTTACATGTTCACACTAAATCATCTGTAACTTTTGATTTAGAGCTCAGAATGACACAACGTGATGCCATGTATTATTATTCATGTATAAGCCTTTAATAAATGAGCACTAATGCTCAGTTTAGAATGATCATTTTGTAAGAATATTGAGATTATAGAGGACAAATGTGAAGAATTGAATCTGAAAACTCAAAGAGAAGTATGAGAAAATGAGAAATGACTTAGACTTATGGAGAAGAATCTCCTAAGAGTTTATTATACATTGAGTCTTTACAGCCCTTTTATAGAGGATTTACAATGTGAACACAAAAGAAAACGAATTCAAACTTGTGGATGAGTTTGAATAGAGGAGGAGCCTGTCAACAACCAATGAGAAGAGAGGAGACAGCATGGGCATGACTGTTTGGTGTGGTTGCCAAGACTGTGTGCAGCATGGGCATGACTGTTTGGTGTGGTTGCCAAGACTGTGTGCAGCATGGGCATGACTTTTTCACCTTGATTCTTCTCCCAAGGTAGCTATTTAACCATTTCAACCATGTGGTTAATAATAACCCATCCTTTTTCATTTCCCTTGTTATTCAAACTGAATTTTCGTGCTCACACTTGCCTTGTAGGTCAAGATAGGTCTTATTTGATTTTCCTATGTCAATACTCCCCCTCAAGCTAAAGACTTTGGAATCACCCTAAAGTCTTAAGCTTGGGAACCCAAGGCAACACCTCATTAAAAACCTTATTAAGGAAAACCACTTGGGACAAAACCTTAATAAGGGAAAAAGAGTGTGTTGCTCTTGGATTAGGAGACCTTTGATCATGGGTGTGATAAATCAACAAGCCCAAGTTTGCTAAAGATGTTCTTGCAAACTTTGAGACTTGCTGCCTTTGTGAAGATGTCAGCTAGTTGGTCTTCACTCCTTGTATAACATGGCAGAATGGTTCCATCTTGAACTTTCTCCCTAACCTTATGGCAGTCGATCTCTATGTGCTTGGTCCTCTCGTGAAACACTGAGTTTGAAGCTATGTGAATGGCTGCCTGATTATCACAATGGAAGGTAATTGGCCCTGGTTGTGCAATACCGAAATCTTTCAAGAGTGCTTTGAGCCAAGTTACTTCATTTGTCAGCTTCCTCATAGCCCTATATTCTGCTTCAGCACTAGAACATGATACCACCTTCTGCTTCTTAGTCTTCCAAGTGACTAAGTTCCCACCAACGAAGGTGCAATACCCAGTGGTTGATTTCCTATCCACCCTATCACCAGCCCAATCCGCATCACAATACCCGACAATCTCAGTGTTCCCATTCTTGCCCATCCATATACCTTGACCAGGAGATCCTTTGATGTATCTAAGGATCCTTTCTACCATGCTCCAATGATATACAGTAGGCTTTTGCATATGTTGACTTACTTGATTCACAGCAAAACACAAGTCTGGTCGTGTGAGGGTGAGGTAGATCAGCTTCCCAACTAGTCTCCTATACTGAGAAACATCCTTAAATAACTCATCAGCTTTCTCCCCCTTTCCGTTGACCTTGTAGCCATCTTCAAGAGGAGTTTTGGCCGGTTTAGCCCCAAGCTTTCCCGTGTCTGTCAACAGATCAAGAGCATACTTTCTTTGGGATAGAAAGAGCCCTTCTTGAGACCGACACACTTCAATACCCAAGAAGTACTTCAACTCTCCAAGATCCTTGATGTCAAATGATCTGTTTAAGAAGGCCTTTGTGGACTGAATTCCTTCCTTATCATCTCCTGTGATGATAAGGTCATCCACATAAACCAAGACCGCCACGATTCCTTTGGAGTTTTGACGAGTGAACAAAGTATGATCTGAATGGGATTTCCTAAACCCATTATCAGTAAGTGTGGAGCTTAATTTGTGATACCAGGCCCTTGGTGACTGCTTCAACCCATATATTGCCTTCCTAAGTCTTAGAACCTGTCCCTCTTTGCAAAAATCTTCAAGGCCTGGTGGTGGAGTCATATACACTTCCTCTTCAAGTTCTCCTTGTAGGAATGCGTTCTTGACATCCATTTGCCATAAGTCCCAAGTCAGATTCGTAGCTAGTGAAAGAACAACCCTTACAGTGTGTAGCTTAGCCACCGGTGCAAATGTATCAGTATAGTCCTCTCCATATGTCTGAGTGAAACCTCTTGCAACTAGACGTGCCTTGTACCTTTCTATGTCCCCATTGCTCTTATACTTGATGGTGAACACCCACTTGGAACTCACAGCCTTCTTGCCTTTGGGAAGTTCTTGTATATCCCATGTATGATTCCTTTCCATAGCTCCCTTCTCATCTCTTACTGCATCTAACCATTCTTTCTTGCTCTCAGCTTCTTCATAAGTCCTTGGAATCTGACTTTGTTCAATCTTTCCAAGGAATGCTTGATGACTAGATGGCAAGAGGTCAAGGGAACAAACAGCTTGTATGGGATGAGCCACGGCCTGGTTGTTGTAGAATACCCTAGTGTTCCTAAGTCTAGTACTCCTCCTTAAATGCTGAACAGGTGGTGCAGCCTCCTCTACAACCGTTTCCTCTTCCATTTGGTGAATAGGTTCCTCTATACCCACTTCCAAGTCGTCTTGTTCTTGATTTTGGGCCATAGCTTCTTCTTGGATTGGAGTTGGTTCTTGAGTTACCACCCCTTGTTCATTCTCTTGGGTATCTTGTGAACTACTTAAGGTTCTTGTTTCTTCGTGTCTTGAATCCTTTGGCAGATCATTTCCCAAATGATTCAAGAGAAACCTCAAACTCGTAGCCAAATCAGAAGGTGACCTTGAGAGATCCTTCAATCCTTCCCAATCTTTCTGATCATAATAGCTTTGTTCTTCTATGAACTTGACATCTCTAGACACATATGTCCTGTTGTTGCTCGGATCATAGCACTTATAACCCTTTTGTGTTGTCGAATATCCAAGGAACATACACTTGATGCTCTTTGCCTCCAACTTGTTTCTTAGATCACCTGGAACATACACAAAGCACACACACCCAAATACACGTAAATGATCAATGGAAGGTTTAGTTTTATTGAGTACCTCAAATGGGGATATATCTTGCAAGACTTTGGTTGGAATCCGATTGATGAGGTAGCAAGCAACCAAGACTGCATCTCCCCAAAAACTTTTAGGAACATTGGTATGAAACATCATGGATCTTGCTACTTCCATTAAGTGTCGGTTCTTCCTTTCAGCAACTCCATTTTGTTGTGGTGTGTGTGGACAGCTAGTTTGATGTAGTATTCCATGTTTGTTTAGATGAGCTTTGAATCTTTGACTTGTGTATTCCCCTCCATTATCTGATCTTAACACTTTGATCTTGGCATTGAATTGATTAGTAACATAATTATGAAAGTTTATAAATGCCTCATAAACCCTATCTTTAGATGGAAGTAATGTAACCCATGTATATTTCGATTTCTCATCTATAAAGGTCACAAAGTATTTATTCCTATCTCTAGACATGTAAGGTGAGGTCCAAACATCGGAATGTACTAAATCAAAGCAATGCTCATAAATTGTAGACGATTTAGGGAAAACAACACGACAATGTTTGCCAAGGATACAAGCCTCACAAACTGAGTGATCATAAGCGACATTAGGAATTATTAAGCTTAAAGCACGAGCATGAGGATGTCCTAATCTAGCATGCCATAAGACATCTTTATTAGCAAAAACACAGGATTTGAAAGCTAAGGAATCCAAATTGCTTGGAGGGTCTTCAAGAACATAGAGCTCATCTTGAGTTACACCACCTCCAAGTATCTTACCACTCTTAATATCCTGAAAGTAAACATTGTTAGGCCCAAATGTAACATTGCAATTGAGGTCTTTAGTAGCCTTTTTGACAGAAACTAGATTAGACTTAAATTTAGGTACAAAGAATGCATTAGTTTCTTTGTCAAATAGTCTTAATTTTCCGGTTCCTTCAATTGGAATACCCTTACCATCAGCTATAGTTACTTGTCCTAGACATGGTTCAATGTTCTTTAACAACCTAGCATTGCTAATCATATGGTGAGAAGCACCTGAATCCACTACCAACTTATGATCTGGTTTATCAAGCGATTTATGGGAGTAGAGTGTGATACCGGAGAGTTTTGAGGCATAGGCCTTGATGAGATCCTCCAAGTCACTCTTCTTAACATACTCCATGGATACATTCATAGCTAGCTCCCCTCCTTGGTTGGATGAACTTGCCGGTTCAGTCGCAACCATTTGAGAGATGTTAGCCTTTGAATCCTTGAACCGGTTTGGCTTGAGATGAGGATGAAGTATCCAGCACTTGTCCTTGATGTGGCCATTCCTCTTACAATGCTCACACATCACACTCTTCCTATCCTCTTGCTTAAACACGCTTTTGTTGGCCATGACTAGTTCTCCTTTACCACCAAACAAACCAATGTTGCCTTGCTCCCTTTGAATCCGTGAGCACACCTCTTCGAAATCAGGGAGTTTTGGCTCTCTCAGGATGGACTTAATCACATCCTTAAAGGCTGGATTTAGGTTGAGAAGGAGCCCAAATATCTTGTCTTGTTCCTTCCTTTCATTAAGCACCTTTGGATCCATAGAACTTGGTCTCAACATGTCAAGCTCGGACCATGTTGACTGGAACTTGCCCAGGAATTTTGTGAACTCCATATCCTCTTGGTGTAGATCATTGAGAGCCTTCTTAACCTCATACACACGGCTGAGGTTTGAAACATCCCCATACACCCTCTTGAGAGTGTCCCAAAGAGACTTGGCAGTTTCACAATGTGAATAAGCTTCAAGAATGGATGGGTCCAATGAATTTTGGAGGAATCCAAGGACTGATTGATCTTCTTGGAACCACCTAGCTTCTTCTTTTCTTGTTGCCTCATCCTTCTTCTCCTTTGGATCATCTATAGATGGAGTATTATCCTCCAAGATGTGATTCCAAAGTCCTTTGCCACAAATGGCTGTCTTGATGGTTCTTGACCATAATGTGTAGTTCAAGCCTTTGAGAACTACTGCTATCACCGTAGGTTTCAGGCTGGAACTAATTTGAACTGTATCCTCCATTGTTAGGCTTTGAAGAGCTCAAAGGAAGCAGCTTTTATGGTTGAATGAAACCGTGAGTTTTTAGTCTAAAGACTGAGAGATTTTGACAGAATTTTAGATTAGAAACTGAGAGATTTGAGTAGAAAAGATAAGAGAATGATCTTATGCTCTGATACCATGTAAGAATATTGAGATTATAGAGGAGAAATGTGAAGAATTGAATCTGAAAACTCAAAGAGAAGTATGAGAAATGACTTAGACTTATGGAAGAAGAATCTCCTAAGAGTATATTNTGGAGGAATCCAAGGACTGATTGATCTTCTTGGAACCACCTAGCTTCTTCTTTTCTTGTTGCCTCATCCTTCTTCTCCTTTGGATCATCTATAGATGGAGTATTATCCTCCAAGATGTGATTCCAAAGTCCTTTGCCACAAATGGCTGTCTTGATGGTTCTTGACCATAATGTGTAGTTCAAGCCTTTGAGAACTACTGCTATCACCGTAGGTTTCAGGCTGGAACTAATTTGAACTGTATCCTCCATTGTTAGGCTTTGAAGAGCTCAAAGGAAGCAGCTTTTATGGTTGAATGAAACCGTGAGTTTTTAGTCTAAAGACTGAGAGATTTTTGACAGAATTTTAGATTAGAAACTGAGAGATTTGAGTAGAAAAGATAAGAGAATGATCTTATGCTCTGATACCATGTAAGAATATTGAGATTATAGAGGAGAAATGTGAAGAATTGAATCTGAAAACTCAAAGAGAAGTATGAGAAAATGAGAAATGACTTAGACTTATGGAGAAGAATCTCCTAAGAGTATATTATACATTGAGTCTTTACAGCCCTTTTATAGAGGAATTACAATGTGAACACAAAAGAAAACGAATTCAAACTTGTGGATGAGTTTGAATAGAGGAGAAGCTTGTCAACAACCAATGAGAAGAGAGGAGACAGCATGGGCATGACTGTTTGGTGTGGTTGCCAAGACTGTGTGCAGCATGGGCATGACTGTTTGGTTTGGTTGCCAAGACTGTGTGCAGCATGGGCATGACTTTTCCACCTTGATTCTTCTCCCAAGGTAGCTATTTAACCATTTCAACCATGTGGTTAATAATAACCCATCCTTTTTCATTCCCCTTGTTATTCAAACTGAATTTTCGTGCTCACACTTGCCTTGTAGGTCAAGATAGGTCTTATTTGATTTTCCTATGTCAATAAAAATGACATGAGTCCAATGCCCACGTTAAGCAAGCTAAATTTTTAATATTGTGACACCATTTTTGACGGAAAGAGCTACAACTGAGCTTCCATGTAATCCACTATATCCCAAACTGATGATGTCATGCATTATGCTTCATTTATAAGACTTTACTCAAGGATCACCAATGATCAGTTTAAAATGATCAGTTTAACTGGCCAATCAACTTTACTCAAGGAGCACTGAATCGTCTGTAACTTTTGATTTATAGTTCAAAATGACATGAATCCAACACCCATGTTAAGCTAGCTCAATTTTCTATATTGGGACAAAATTTAACATCGAAATAGGTATGACAAAGTAATCCAATGTATTAATAACTGCGTGATGCCATGCATTATCTTCATTTATAAGCATTTATTCATTGATCACCAATGATCAGTTTAAAATGATTATTTTAACTGACCGATCAATTAAACATATCCATAATATGACAACATTTAATACTAAAAGAGCTACGAAAATGCTGTAGAGTAATTCAATGTATCCCAAACTGCGTAATGTCAAGCATTATGCTTCATTTATAAGTATTTTCTTAAGCAGCACTAATGATCAGTTTAGAATGATCATTTTGACTACTTGCTCAACTTGACATGTCCACACTAAATCGGCTTTAACTTTTAATTTAGAGCTCAAAATGACATGAGTCCAATGCATTTGTTAAGCCAGCTCAATTTTCCATATTGTGATAAAATTTGAGACTAAAATAGCTATTATAAAGCCTCCAAGTAATTCAATGTATCCTAAGCTGTGTGATGCCATGCATGATGCTTCATTTATAAGCTTTTACTCAATAGCAACAAATGATCAATTTAGAATGACATGAGTCCAACGCCCACGTTAAGCTAGATCAATTTAAATATTGTGTCAAAATTTGATACATCAAGAGCTACTACAAAGCCTCCAAGTAATCCAATGTATCCCAAACTGTGTGATGCCATGCAGTATGCTTCATTTAGAAGCCTTTACTCAAGGAGCACCAATGATCAGTTTAGAATGATCATTTTAACTGGCCAATCAACTTGACATATTCGCACAAAATCGTCCGTAACTTTTGATATAAAGTTCAAAATTACACAAATCCAACGTCCACATTAAGCTGGTTCACTTTTCTATATTGTAACAACATTTGAGAATGAAAGAGCTACGACAAAGCCTCCATGTAATCCAATGTATCCCAAACTGCATTATGCCATGTATTACGGTTCATTTATAAGCCTTTACTCAAAGAGCACCAATGATCACTTTAGAATGATCATTTTAACTAGTTGATCAACTTGACATGTCAGCACTAAATCATGTTTAACTTATGATTTAGAGCTGAGAATGACATGAGTCCAACGCCCACGTTAAGCTACCTGAATTTTCGATATTGTGACAACATTTCAGACTCAAAGAGCTACTACAATGCATCCCTCTGATCCAATGAATCCCAAACTGCATTGCATTATACTTCATGTATAAGCCTTTACTCAAGGTGCACCAATGATCAGTTTAGAATGATCATTTTAATTGGCAGATCAACTTGACATGTTCGCACTAGATCGTCAATAACATTTGATTAAGAGTTCAAAATGACACGAATTCAATGCCCACATTAAGCTAGCTCAATTTTCTATATTGTGACAAAATTTAAGACCAAAATAGCTACGACATAGCTTCCACGTAATCCAATCTATCCTAAAGTGTGTGATGCCATGCATTATGCTTCATTTATAAGCCTTTACTCAAGGAGCATCATTGATCAGTTTAGAATGATCATTTTTCCTCACCAATCAACTTGATCTGTCCGAACTAAATCATCCGTAACCTTTGATTTAGAGTTCAAAATAACACGAATCCAACATTCACGTTAAGATAGCTTAATTTTTTATATTATGATAAAATTTAAGACCGAAATAGCTACGATAAAGCCTCCAAGTAATCCAATCTATCCCAAACTATCATATGCCATACATTATGCTTCATTTATAAGTCTTTACTCAATGAGCACCAATGATCAGTTTAGGATGATTATTTTAACTAGCGTATCAACTTGACATATATGCACTAAATCATGTTTAACTTTAAATTTAAAGCTCAAAATGACATCAATCCAACGATCACTTTAAGCTAACTCAATTTTCCATATTGTGATAGCATTTAACACCCAAATCGCTACGACAAAGTCTCCAAGTAAACCAATGTATTCCAAACTGGGTGATGCTATATATTATGCTTCATTTATAAGGCTTTACTCAAGGAGCACCAATGATGAGTTTAGAATAATCATCTTAACTGGCCCATCAACTTGACATGTCCGCACTAAATCTTCCCTAAATTTTTTTTAGATTTTATAATGACACTAATCCAACGCCCATGTTAGGCTAGCTCAATTTTCTATCTTGTGCCAACATTTGAGACTGAAAGAGCTATGACAAAGCCTCCAAGTAATCCAATCAATCCCAAAATGTGTGATGCGATGCATTATGCTTCATTTATTAGCCTTTACTCAAGGACCACCAATGATCAGTTTAGAATGATCATTTTAACTGGCTGATCAACTTGACATGTCCACCCTAAATCATCTTTAACTTTTGATTTAGATCTCAAAATGGCATGAGTTCAATGCTCATGTTAACCTAGCTCAATTTTCCATATTATGACAACATTTAACACCAAAATAGCTACGACAAAGCCTCCAAGTAATCCAATGTATCCCAAACTGCGTGACGTCATGCATTATCCTTCATTTGAAAACCTTTGCTTAATGAGCACCAATGATCAGTTTAGAATGATCATTTTTATTGGCTAATCAACTTCACATATCCGTACTAAATCGTCCGTAACTTTTGATTTAGTGTTCAAAATGACACTAATCCAATGCCCACATTAAGCTAGCTCAATCTTCTATATTGTGAAAAAATTTAAGACCGAAATAGCTACAACAAAGCTTCCAAGTAATCCAATCTATCCCAAAGTGCATGATGCCATGCATTATTTTTCATTTATAAGCCTTTACTGAAGGAGCACCATTGATCAGTTTAGAATGATTATTTTAACTGCTTGACAACCTTGACATGTCCGAACTAGATCATCTGTAACCTTTGATTTAGAGTTCAAAATTACATGAATCCAACGCCCACGGGAAGGTAGCGCAATTTTCTATATTGTGACTGAGTTTAAGACTGAAATAGCTACAATAAAGCCTTCAAGTAATCCAATCTATTTCAAACTGTCAGATGCCATACATTATGCTTCATTCATAATCCTTAACTTAAGGAGCACCAATGATCAGTTTATAACGATCATTTTAACTAAGGGATCAACTTGAAATGTCCGTACTAAATTGTTTTTAGGTCTTGATTTAGAGCTCTAAATGACATCAGTCCAACGCTCATGTTAAGCAAGCTCCATTTTCCATATTGTGACAAAATTTAATACCAAAATAGCTACGACAAAGTCTCCAAATAGTCCAATGTATTACAAACTGCGTGATGTCATGCATTATGCTTCATTTATACCTTTACTCAAGGAGCACCAATGATCAGTCTAGAATGATCGTTTTAACTGGCCTATCAACTTGACATATCCGCACTAAATAATCTTTAACTTTTGATTTATAGCTCAGAATGACATGAGTCCATTGCCCACGTTAACCTAGCTCAATTTTCCATATTGTGATAACATTTGTGATTGAGAGAGCTATTATAAACCCTCAAAAGTAATCCAATGTATCCCAAATTGCGTGATGCCAAACATTATGCTTCATTTATAAGCCATTACTTAAGGAGCATCAGTGGTCAGTTTACAATGATCATTTTAACAAGCTGATCAACTTGACATGACAACACTAAATCATCTTTAACTTTTGATTTATAGCTCAAAATGACATGTGTCCAACACCCATGTTAAGCTAGCCTCAATTTTCTATATTGTGACAACATTTGAGACTGCAAGATCTACCAATAAAGCCTTCAAGTAATCAATTGTATCCCAAACTGCATGATGCCATGCATTATGCTTCATTTATAAGCATTTACTCAAGGAGCACCAATGATCCGTTTCGAATGATCATTATAACTGGGCAATCAACTTGACATGTTCGTACTCAATTGTTCATAACTTTTGATTTAGAGCTCAGAATGACACCAATCCAACACCCACGTTAAGCTAGCTCAATTTTCCATATTACGACAAAATATAAGACCAAAATAGCTACGACAAAGCCTCCAAGTAATCCAATCTATCCCAAACTACATGTTGCCAAGCATTATGCTTCATTTGTAAACCTTTTCTCAATGAGGACCAATGATCAGTTTAGAATAATCAATTTAACGAGCTCATAAATCTGACATGTCCACACTAAATCCTACATAACTTTTGATTTAGAGTTCAAAATGACATGAATCCAACACCAACGTTAAACTTGCACAATTTTCTATATTGTGAAAAAGTTTCAGACTGAAATTGTTACGACAAAGCCTCCAAGTAATCCAATCAATCCCAAACTGTGTGATGCCATGCATTATGCTTCATTTCTAAACCATTGCTCAATGAGCACCAATGCATAGTTTAGAATGATCAATTTAACTAGCCGATAAACTTGACATGTACACACTAAATCGTCTGAAACTTTTCATTTAGAGTTCAGAATGACATGAATCCAACGCCCACGTTAAACTAGCTCAATTTTCTATATTGTGACAACAATTTAGAATGAAAGAGCTACGACAAACCCTTTAAGTACTCCAATATATCCCAAACTGCATGATGACATGCATTATGCTTCATTTATAAGCCTATACTAAAGGAGTACGAATGATCAGTTTAGAACGAACAATTTAACTAGCCGGAAAACTTTACTAGTCCGCTGTAAACTGTCCGTAACTTTTGATTTAGAGTTCAGATTGAAATGAATCCAATGCCCACGTTATGTTAGCTCAATTTTTTTGTATTGTGACAATATTTGAGACTGAAACAACTACCACAAAGCCTACAAGAAATCCAATCTATCCTAAATCTCATGATGTCATGCATTATGCTTCATTTATAAGAATTTACTCAAGGAGTCCGAATAATCAGTTTAGAATTAGCAGTTTAGAAAGATCACTTTAACTAGCCGATCAACTTGACAAGTCAAAACTAAATCGTCCGTAACTTTTGATTTAGAGTTCAGAATGACACGAATCCAACGACCACGTTAAGCGAGCTAAATTTTCTATATTGTGACAAAATTTAAGACCAAAATAGCTATGACAAAGCCATCAAGTAATCCAATCCATCTCAAACTACGTGATGCTATGCATTATGCTTCATTTGTAAACCTTTGCTCAATGAGCAATAATGATCAGTTTAGAATGATCATTTTAACTAGATGGTCAATTTGACATGTCCTCACTAAATCTTCTTTAACTTTTGATCGAGATCTCAAAACAACATGAATCCAACGCCCGCATGAATCCAACACCGACGTTAAGCTAACTTAATTCTCTATATTGTGACAAAATTTGAGACTGCAATATCTACCATAAAGCCTTCAAGTAATCGAATGTATCCCAAACTGCGTGATGTCATGCATTATGCTTCATTTATAAGCCTTTACTCAAGGACCACCAATGATCAGTTTCGAATTATCATTTTAACTGGCCGATCAACTTGACATGTCCGCACTAAATCGTCCATAACTTTTGATTTAGAGTTCAGAATGACACAAATCCAACGCCCACGTTAAACTAGTTCAATGTTTTATATTGTGACTACATTTGAGATTGAAAGAGGTACGACAAAGCCTCCAAATAATCCAATGTATCCCAAAGTACGTGATGCCATGCAGTATGCTTACAAATGATCAGTTTAGAATGATCATTTTAACTAGCTGATCAACATATCATTTTCGTACAAAATCGTCTGTAACTTTTGATTTAGAGTTTAGAATGACACGAATCTAACGCCCATGTTAAGCTAGCTTGATTTGTTATATTGTGATAACATTGAGATTGAAATAGATACCACAATGCCTTCAAGTAATCCAATCTATTTTAAACTTTGTGATGTCATGCATTATGCTTCATTTATAAGCCTTTATTCAAGGAGCACTAATGATCAGTTTCGAATGATCAGTTTAGAATCATCACTTTAACTGGCCGATCAATTTGACATGTCTGCACTAAATCGTCCGTAACTTTTGATATAGAGTTCCGAATGACACGAATCCAATGCCGACGTTAAGCTAGCTCAATTTTCTATATTGTGAGAAAATTTTCTTATATTGTGACAACATGTGAGCCTTCAAGTAATCCAATCCATCCTAAACTGCATGATGCCATGCATTATGCTTAATTATAAGCCTTTACTTAATGAGCACTAATGATAACTTTAGAATGATCTGTATAGAATGTTCACTTTAACTAGCTAGTCAACTTGACATATCCGCACTAAATCATCCGTGTCTTTTCGTTTAGAGTTTAGAGTGACACGAATCCAACGCCCACGTTAAGCTTGCTCAAATTTCTATATTGTGACAGAATTTAAAACCGAAATAGCCACGAAAAAGCATCCAAGTAATCCAATATATCCCAAACTGTGTGATGCCATGCATAATGCTTCATTTATAAACTTTTGCTCAATGAGCACCAATGATAAGTTTATAATGATCATTTTAACTTGTTGAACAACTTGACATGTCCGCACTAAATCAGCTTAAACTTTTGATCTAGAGCTCAAAATGACATGAATCCAACACCCACATCAATCCAACACCCACGTTAATCTAGCTCAATTTTCTATATTTTGACAAAATTTGAGAATGAAAGATCTACCAAAAACCCTTCAAGTAATATCCCAAACTACGTAATGTCATGCATTACGATTCATTTATAAGCCTTTACTCAAACAGCACCAATTATCAGTTTAGAATGATAATTTTAACTGGCTGATCAACTTGACATGTCCTCCATAAATCGTCTGTAACTATTGATTTAGAGTTCAGAATGACACGAATGCAATGCCCATGTTAAAGTATCTCAATTTTCTATATTATGACAAAACTTAAGACAGAAATACCTACGACAAAGCCTGCAAGTAATCAAATCTATCCCAAACAGCGGGATGCCATGCACTACGCTTCATTTGTAAATCTTTCCTCAATGAGCACCAATGATCAATTTATAATGATCATTTTAACTAGCTGATCAACTTGACATGTTTGCAATAAATCATCTATAACTTTTGATCTAGAGCCCAAAATCAGATGAATCCAACGCCCACATTAAACTACCTCAATTTTCTATATTGTGATAAAATTTAAAACCGAAATAGCTACGACAAAGCTTCCAAGTAATCCAATCTATCCCAAACTGCGTGATGCCATGAATTATGCTTCATTCGTAAACCTTTGTTCAATGAGCACCAACGATCAGTTTAGAAAATCAATTTAACTAGCCCAAAAACTTGACATGTCCGCACGAAATCATCCGTAACTTTTGATTTAGAGTTCAGAATGACATGAATCCAACGTTCCCGTTAAGCTACCTCAATTTTCTATATTAAGATAAAAATTAAGATCGAAATAGCTACGACAAAGCCTCTAAGTAATCCAATCGATACCAAACTGCGTGATGTCATGCATTATGCTTCATTTATTAGCCTTTACTCAACGAACACCAATGATCAGTTTAGAATGATCATTTTGACATGTACCACTAAATCATTCATAACTTTTTATTTAGAGATTATAATGACACGAATCCAATGCCCACGTTAATCTAGGTCAATTTTCTATATTGTGACAACATTTAAGACTGAAATAGCCACGAAAAAGCCTCCATGTAATCCAATCTATCCCAAACTACGTGATGCCTCGCATTATGTTTCATTTGTAAACCTTTGCTCAATGAACTTGACATGTACGCACTAAATCGTCCATAACTTTTGATTTAGAGTTCAGAATGATGCGAATCCAACGCCCACGTTAAGCTAGTTAAATTTTGTATATTGTGCCAACATTTGAGACTGAAAGAGCTACGACAAAGCCTCCAAGTAATCCAATGTATCCACAACTACGTGATGCCATGCATTATGTTTCATTTATAAGCCTTTACTCAACGAGCACCAAGGACCAGTTTAGAATGATCATTTTAACTAGCCGATCAACTTGTCATTTCCGCACTAAATCGTTCGTAACTTTTGATTTATAGGTCAGAATGACTTGAATTCAACGGCCACGTTAAGCTCGCTTGGTTTGTTATATTCTGGCAACATTTGAGATTGAAACAGATACCACAAAGCCTTCAGGTAATCCAATCTATTCTAAACTGTGTGATAGCATGCATTATGCTTCATTTATAAGCCTTTACTCAAGGAGCACTAATGATTAGTTTCGAATGATCAATTTGGAATGATCACTTTAAGTGGCCGATTAACTTGACATGTTTGCATTAAAATGTCCGTAACTTTTGATTTAGAGTTCCGAATGACACGAATCCAATGGCCATGTTAAGCTAGCTCAATTTTCTATATTGTGACAAAAATTTAAAAATGAAAAAGCTTCGACAAAGCCTCAATGTAATCCAATCTATCCCTATCTGCGTGATGCCATGAATTATGCTTCACTTGTAAACCTTTGCTCAACGAGCACCAATGATTAGTTTAGATTGATCACTTTAACTACCTGATCAACTTTACATGTCGGCACTAAATCGTCTTTAATGTTTGATCTTGAGGTCAAAATGACATGAATTCAACGCCCACATGAATCCAACTCCAACGTTAAGCTAGCTCAATTTTCTATATTGTGACAACATTTGAGCCTCAAAGATCTACCCCAATGCCTTCAAATAGTCTAATGTATCCCGAATTCCGTGATGTCAAACATTATGCTTCATTTATAAGCCTTTACTCAAGGAGCACCAATGATTAGTTTACAATGATAATTTTAACTGACTAATGAACTTGACATGCCTACACTAAATCCTCCGTAATTTTTTTTTAGAGTTCAGAATTACCCGAAACCAACACCCACATTAAGCTAGCTCAATTTTCTGTATTGTGACAAAGTTTATGACCAAAAATAGCTACGACAAAGACTCCAACTAATCCAATATATCCCAAACTACGTGATGCCAAGCATCATGCTTTATTTGTAATCCTTTGCTCAATGAGCACCAATGATCAGTTTAGAATGATCAATTTAACTAGCCGATAAACTAGACATGTCCGCACTAAATCATCCGTAACTTTTGATTTATAGTTCCGAATGACACGAATCCAACGGAAACCTTAAGTTAGCTCAATTTTCTCTATTGTGAAAACATTTGAGACTAAAAGAGCTATGACAAAGCCTCCAAGTAATGCAAGGTATTCCAAACTATGTGATGCCATGCATTATGCTTCATTTATAAGCCTTTACTCAAGGAGCACCAATGATCAGTTTAAAATGATCAATTTACCTAGCCGATAAACTTGACATGTCCGCACTAAATTGTCCGTAACTTTTGATTTAGAGTTCAGAATGACACAAATTCATCACCCACGTTAAGCAAGTTCAATTTCTTATATTTTGACAACATTTGACATTGAAACAGCAACTACAAAGTCTTCAAGTAATCCAATCTATCCTAAACTGCGTGATCCCACATATTATGCTTAATTTAAAAGCCTTTACTCAAGGAGAACTAATGATAACTTTAGAATGTTCACTTTAACTGGCCGATCGACTTGACATATCCGCACTAAATTGTCTGTAACTTTTCATTTAGAGTTCAGAATGACTCGAATCCAACGCCCATGTTGAGCTTGCTCAATTTTCTATAGTGCGACAAAATTTAAGACCAAAATAGCTACGAAAAAGCTTCCATGTAACCCAATCAATCCCAAACTCCGTGATGCCTTGCATTATGCTTCATTTGTAAATCTTTGCTCAATGAGCACCAATGATCAGTTTATAATGATCATTTTTACTAGCTGATCAACTTGACATGTCCGCAATAAATCGTCTTTAACTTTTGATCTATAGCCCAAAATCACACGAATCCAACGCCCACGTTAAGCTACCTCAGTTTCTATATTGTGATAAAATTTAATACCAAAATAGCTATGACAAAGCCTCCAAGCAATCCAATCTATCTCAAACTGCGTGATGACATGCATTATGCTTCATTCGTATACCTTTGCTCAATGAGCACCAACGATCAGTTTAGCAAATCAATTTAACTAGCCCATAAACTTGACATGAACGCACTAAATCGTCCGTAACTTTTGATTTAGAGTTCAGAATGACATGAATCCAACGTTCACGTTAAGCTACCTCAATTTTCTATATTATGATAAAATTAAGTTCAAAATAGCAACGATAAAGTCTCCAAGTAATCCAATGGATACCAAACTGTGCGATGCCATGCATTATGCTTCATTTATAAGCCTTTACTCAAGGAACACCAATGATCAATTTATAATGATCATTTTAACTGGATGATCAACTTGACATGTACCACTAAATCAAACGTAACTTTTGATTTATAGTTCAGAATGACACGAATCCAACGGAAACCTTAAGGTAGCTAAATTTTCTCTATTGTGACAAGATTTGAAACTAAATGAGCTATGACAAAGCCTCCAAGTAATGCAAGGTATCCCAAACTATGTGATGCCATGCATTATGCTTCATTTATAAGCCTTTACTCATGGAGCAGCAGTGATTAGTTTAGAATGACCAATTTAACTAGCCGATAAACGACACGAATCCAACGCCCACGTTAAGCAAGTTCAATTTCTTATATTATGACAACATTTGACCCTGAAACAGCTACTACAAAGCCATCAAGTAATCCAATCTATCCTAAACTGTGTGATCCCACGCATTATGCTTAATTTATAAGCCTTTACTCAAGGAGCACTAATAATAACTTTAGAATGTTCACTTTAACAGGCCGATCAACTTAACATATCCGCACTAAATCGTCCGTAACTTTTCATTTAAAGTTTAGAATGACACGAATCCAACGTCCATGTTAAGCTTTCTCAATTTTCTATATTGTGACAAAATTTAAGACCGAAATTGTAACACCCCCGATCCTCAGTAAAGATCGGTAGGGCGAGCTGACCGACAGCTGGGCGAGCTGGCCGGTAGCTGGTCGAGCTGGCCGGTAGCTGGCCGAGCTGGCCGGTAGCTGGGCGAGCTGGCCGGTAGCTGGGCGAGCTGGACGGTAGCTGGGCGAGCTGGCCGGTAGCTGGGCGAGCTGGCCGGTAGCTGGGCGAGCTGGTCGGCAGCTGGGAGAGCTGACCGGCAGTCGGGTGAGCTGGCCAGCGGTTAGACGAGCTGGTTGGTAGTTGGGGCCAACTGGCCAGCTAGCAATGGCTCGGACAGTTGGTGCCGAACCAGTGCCACGACCAGGCACAACGGTTCGACCAGAAACGTTGATTGGTCGAGCAAAGGCCGTGACCGTTCGTGAAAAACTACCACGAGCCCTATAAATAGAGGGCTTGGGGGCGATACAAGGACACGCGCTGGGAGAGGAAGAAATCCTAGAATTTTCTAAGGCAATATTTGAGAGGAGTTATAACGAGTGAGGTAAGAGATCGTGAACCTGTGATCGGAAAACCAACTTTGGGGTACGCGATTAAAGGCTAGGCGTGGTAAGGTAAGTAATCCACTTCCCTTTACGCTGGGATTCCTCTTCCCCGGTGGTTCGGTAAGTAAGGGAATCCAAGGCGGGATTGGTGGATAAACTTGGCTGAATGATCGGGATTGGGT